>CM060949.1:43760224-44235224 GCA_030765055.1 Mantis religiosa | reverse complement strand
TGAGGCCAGAGTGAAGCCAGAGCGAACCCAGAGTCAAATCAGAGTTAAGTTACAGAACGAAGTTAGTGTGAGGCCAGAGCCAAGCCAGAGCAGGACTGGAACCTAGCCAGAGCCAAGCCAGAGCCAAGTTAGAATGAATTTAGAGTGAAGTTAGTGTGAGGCCAGAGTGAAGCCAGAGCGGGCCCAGAGCGGGGCCGGAACCTAACCAGAGCCAAGCCAGAACCAAGTTATAGTGAATTTAGAGTGAAGTTAGTGTGAGGCCAGAGTGAAGCCAGAGCGGAACCGAAGCGGGGCCGGAGCCTAACCAGATCCAAGCTAAGGGCAGTTAAGGGGAATTCAGAGTGAGGTTAGAGTGACGCCAGAGCGAAGCCAGAGTCAAATCAGAGTTAAGTTAAAGAATGAAGTTAGTGTGAGGCCAGAGTGAAGCCAGAGCGGGACCGAAGCGGGGCCGGAGCCTAACCAGATCCAAGCCAAGGGCAGTTAAGGGGAATTCAGAGTGAGGTTAGAGTGACGCCAGAGCGAAGCCAGAGTCAAATCAGAGTTAAGTTAAAGAATGAAGTTAGTGCGAGGCCAGAGTGAAGCCAGAGCGGGACCGAAGCGGGGCCGGAGCCTAACCAGATCCAAGCCAAGGGCAGGTTAGGGGAATTCAGAGTGAGGTTAGAGTGACGCCAGAGCGAAGCCAGAGTCAAATCAGAGTTAAGTTAAAGAATGAAGTTAGTGTGAGGCCAGAGTGAAGCCAGAGCGGGACCGAAGCGGGGCCGGAGCCTAACCAGATACAAGCCAAGGGCAGGTTAGGGGAATTCAGAGTGAGGTTAGAGTGACGCCAGAGCGAAGCCAGAGTCAAATCAGAGTTAAGTTAAAGAATGAAGTTAGTGTGAGGCCAGAGTGAAGCCAGAGCGGGACCGAAGCGGGGCCGGAGCCTAACCAGATCCAAGCCAAGGGCAGGTTAGGGGAATTCAGAGTGAGGTTAGAGTGACGCCAGAGCGAAGCCAGAGTCAAATCAGAGTTAAGTTAAAGAATGAAGTTAGTGTGAGGCCAGAGTGAAGCCAGAGCGGGACCGAAGCGGGGCCGGAGCCTAACCAGATCCAAGCCAAGGGCAGTTAAGGGGAATTCAGAGTGAGGTTAGAGTGACGCCAGAGCGAAGCCAGAGTCAAATCAGAGTTAAGTTAAAGAATGAGGTTAGTGTGAGGCCAGAGTGAAGCCAGAGCGGGACCGAAGCGGGACCGGAACCTAGCAAGAGCCAAGACAAGGGCAGTTAAGGGGAATTCAGAGTGAGGTTAGATTGACGCCAGAGCGAAGCCAGAGTCAAATCAGAGTTAAGTTAAAGAATGAAGTTAGTGTGAGGCCAGAGTGAAGCCAGAGCGGGACCGAAGCGGGGCCGGAGCCTAACCAGATCCAAGCCAAGGGCAGTTAAGGGGAATTCAGAGTGAGTTTAGAGTGACGCCAGAGCGAAGCCAGAGCCAAATCAGAGTTAAGTTAAAGACTGAAGTTAGTGTGAGGCCAGAGTGAAGGCAGAGCGGAACCGGAGTGGGACCGGAACCTAGCCAGAGCCAAGACAGAACCAAGTTATAAAGAATTTAGAGTTAGGTTAGAGTTAGGTTAGAGTAAAGCCAGAGCGGAGCCAGAGTCAAATCAGGGTTAAGTTACAGAATGAAGTTAGTGCGTGGCCAGGGGGGAAGCCAGAGCGGGACCGAAGCGGGGCCGGAACCTAGCCAAAGCCAAGCCGGAACAAAGTTATAGTGTATTTAGAGTTACGTTAGAGTAAAGCCAGAGCAGAGCCAGGGTCAAATCAGATTTAAGTTACAGAATGAAGTTAGTGTGAGGCCAGAGCGGAGCCAGAGCGGGACCGGAGATGGGCCGGGACCTAGCCAAAGCCAAGCCAGAGCCTAATTACAGTAAATTTAGAATGAAGTTAGAGTTAGGTTAGAGTGAAGCCAGAACGGAGCCAGAGTCAAATCAGAGTTAAGTTGCAGAATGAAGTTTGTGTAAGGCCAGAGCGAAGCCAGAGCGGGACCGGAACCTAGACAGCGCCAAGCCGGAACAAAGTTATAGTGAATTTAGAGTTACGTTAGAGTAAAGCCAGAGCAGAGCCAGGGTCAAATCAGAGTTAAGTTACAGAATGAAATTAGTGTGAGGCCAGAGGGAAGCCAGGGCGGACCCTAAAAGGGGCCGGAACCTAGCCAGAGCCAAGCCGGAACAAAGTTATAGTGAATTTAGAGTGAAGTTAGTGTTAGGTTAGAGTGAAGCCAGAGCGGAACCGAAGCGGAACCGGAACCTAGCAAAAGCCAAGCCAGAACCAAGTTATAGTAAATTTAGAGTGAAGTTAGCTAGAGTGAAGCCAGAGCGGAGCCAGAGTCTAATCAGAGTTAAGTTACAGAATGAAGTTAGTGCGTGGCCAGAGTGAAGCCAGAGCGGGACCGAAGCGGAACCGGAACCTAGCAAGAGCCAAGCCAGAACCAAGTTATAGTAAATTTAGAGTGAAGTTAGGCTAGAGTGAATCCAGAGCGGAGCCAGAGTTTAATCAGAGTTAAGTTACAGAATGAAGTTAGTGCGAGGCCAGAGTGAAGCCAGAGCGGGACCGAAGCGGGACCGGAACCTAGCAAGAGCCAAGCCAGAACCAAGTTATAGTAAATTTAGAGTGAAGTTAGGCTAGAGTGAAGCCAGAGCGGAGCCAGAGTCTAATCAGAGTTAAGTTACAGAATGAAGTTAGTGCGAGGCCAGAGTGAAGCCAGAGCGGGACCGAAGCGGGACCGGAACCTAGCAAGAGTCAAGCCAGAACCAAGTTATAGTAAATTTAGAGTGAAGTTAGGCTAGAGTGAAGCCAGAGCGGAGCCGGAACCTAGCAAGGGCCAAGCCATAACCAAGTTATAGTAAATTTAGAGTGAAGCCAGAGCGGGACCGAAGCGGGACCGGAACCTAGCAAGAGCCAAGCCAGAACCAAGTTATAGTAAATTTAGAGTGAAGTTAGGTTAGAGTGAAGCCAGAGCGGAGCCAGAGTCTAATCAGAGTTAAGTTACAGAATGAAGTTAGTGCGAGGCCAGAGGGAAGACAGAGCGGGACCGAAGCGGGACCGGAACCTAGCAAGAGCCAAGCCAGAACCAAGTTATAGTAAATTTAGAGTGAAGTTAGGTTAGAGTGAAGCCAGAGCGGAGCCAGAGTCTAATCAGAGTTAAGTTACAGAATGAAGTTAGTGCGAGGCCAGAGGGAAGACAGAGCGGGACCGAAGCGGGACCGGAACCTAGCAAGAGCCAAGCCAGAACCAAGTTATAGTAAATTTAGAGTGAAGTTAGGTTAGAGTGAAGCCACAGCGGAGCCAGAGTCTAATCAGAGTTAAGTTACAGAATGAAGTTAGTGCGAGGCCAGAGGGAAGCCAGAGCGGGACCGAAGCGGGACCGGAACCCAGCAAGAGCCAAGCCAGAACCAAGTTATAGTAACTTTAGAGTGAAGTTAGGCTAGAGTGAAGCCAGAGCGGAGCTAGAGTCTAATCAGAGTTAAGTTAGAGAATGAAGTTAGTGCGAGGCCAGAGGGAAGCCAGAGCGGAACCGAAGTGGGACCGGAACCTAGCAAGAGCTAAGCCAGAACCAAGTTATAGTAAATTTAGAGTGAAGTAGGCTAGAGTGAAGCCAGAGCGGTACCGGAACCTAGCAAAAGCCAAGCCAGAACCAAGTTATAGTAAATTTAGAGTGAAGTAGGCTAGAGTGAAGCCAGGGCGGTACCGGAACCTAGCAAGAGCCAAGCCAGAACCAAGTTATAGTAAATTTAGAGTGAAGTAGGCTAGAGTGAAGCCAGAGCGGTACCGGAACCTAGCAAAAGCCAAGCCAGAACCAAGTTATAGTAAATTTAGGGTGAAGTTAGGCTAGAGTGAAGCCAGAGCGGAGCCAGAGTCTAATCAGAGTTAAGTTACAGAATGAAGTTAGTGCGAGGCCAGAGGGAAGCCAGAGCGGGACCGAAGCGGGACCGGAACCTAGCAAAAGCCAAGCCAGAACCAAGTTATAGTAAATTTAGAGTGAAGTAGGCTAGATTGAAGCCAGAGCGGTACCGGAACCTAGCAAAAGCCAAGCCAGAACCAAGTTATAGTAAATTTAGAGTGAAGCAGGCTAGAGTGAAGCCAGAGCAGTACCGGAACCTAGCAAGAGCCAAGCGCGAACCAAGTTGTAGTAAATTTAGAGTGAAGTTAGGCTAGAGTGAAGCCAGAGCGGAGCGAGAGTCTAATCAGAATTATGTTACAGAATGAAGTCAGTGCGAGGCCAGAGGGAAGCCAGAGCGGAACCGAAGCGGGACCGGAACCTAGCAAAAGCCAAGCCAGAACCAAGTTATAGTAAATTTAGAGTGAAGTAGGCTAGAGTGAAGCCAGAGCGGTACCGGAACCTAGCAAGAGCCAAGCCAGAACCAAGTTATAGTAAATTTAGAGTGAAGTTAGGCTAGAGTGAAGCCAGAGCGGAGCCAGAGTCTAATCAGAGTTAAGTTACAGAATGAAGTTAGTGCGAGGCCAGAGGGAAGCCAGAGCGGGACCGAAGCGGGACCGGAACCTAGCAAGAGACAAGCCAGAACCAAGTTATAGTAAATTTAGAGTGAAGTTAGGCTAGAGTGAAGCCAGAGCGGGACCGAAACCTAGCAAGAGCCAAGCCAGAACCAAGTTATAGTAAATTTAGAGTGACGTTAGGTTAGAGTGAAGCCAGAGCGGAGCCAGATTCTAATCAGAGTTAAGTTACAGAATGAAGTTAGTGCGAGGCCAGAGGGAAGCCAGATCGGGACCGAAGCGGGACCGGAACCTAGCAAGAGCCAAGCCAGAACCAAGTTATAGTAAATTTAGAGTGAAGTTAGGCTAGAGTGAATCCAGAGCGGAGCCAGAGTCTAATCAGAGTTATGTTACAGAATGAAGTTAGTGCGAGGCCAGAGGGAAGCCAGAGCGGGACCGAAGCGGGACCGGAACCTAGCAAGAGCCAAGCCAGAACCAAGTTATAGTAAATTTAGAGTGAAGTTAGGCTAGAGTGAATCCAGAGCGGAGCCAGAGTGTAATCAGAGTTATGTTACAGAATGAAGTTAGTGCGAGGCCAGAGGGAAGCCAGAGCGGAACCGAAGCGGGACCGGAACCTAGCAAGAGCCAAGCCAGAACCAAGTTATAGTAAATTTAGAGTGAAGTTAGGCTAGAGTGAAGCCAGAGCGGTACCGGAACCTAGCAAGAGCCAAGCCAGAGTTTAGTTATAGTGAATTTAGAGTGAAGTTAGGTTAGAGTGACGCCAGAGCGAAGCCAGAGTCAAATCAGAGTTAAGTTAAAGAATGAAGTTAGTGTGAGGCCAGAGTGAAGCCAGAGCGGGACCGAAGCGGGGCCGGAGCCTAACCAGATCCAAGCCAAGGGCAGGTTAGGGGAATTCAGAGTGAGGTTAGAGTGACGCCAGAGCGAAGCCAGAGTCAAATCAGAGTTAAGTTAAAGAATGAAGTTAGTGTGAGGCCAGAGTGAAGCCAGAGCGGGACCGAAGCGGGGCCGGAGCCTAACCAGATCCAAGCCAAGGGCAGGTTAGGGGAATTCAGAGTGAGGTTAGAGTGACGCCAGAGCGAAGCCAGAGTCAAATCAGAGTTAAGTTAAAGAATGAAGTTAGTGTGAGGCCAGAGTGAAGCCAGAGCGGGACCGAAGCGGGGCCGGAGCCTAACCAGATCCAAGCCAAGGGCAGATAAGGGGAATTCAGAGTGAGGTTAGAGTGACGCCAGAGCGAAGCCAGAGTCAAATCAGAGTTAAGTTAAAGAATGAGGTTAGTGTGAGGCCAGAGTGAAGCCAGAGCGGGACCGAAGCGGGGCCGGAGCCTAACCAGATCCAAGCCAAGGGCAGTTAAGGGGAATTCAGAGTGAGGTTAGAGTGACGCCAGAGCGAAGCCAGAGCCAAATCAGAGTTAAGTTAAAGACTGAAGTTAGTGTGAGGCCAGAGTGAAGGCAGAGCGGAACCGGAGTGGGACCGGAACCTAGCCAGAGCCAAGACAGAACCAAGTTATAATGAATTTAGAGTTAGGTTAGAGTTAGGTTAGAGTAAAGCCAGAGCGGAGCCAGAGTCAAATCAGGGTTAAGTTACAGAATGAAGTTAGTGCGTGGCCAGGGGGGAAGCCAGAGCGGGACCGAAGCGGGGCCGGAACCTAGCCATAGCCAAGCCAGAGCCTAATTACAGTAAATTTAGAATGGAGTTAGAGTTAGGTTAGAGTAAAGCCTGAACGGAGCCAGAGTCAAATCAGAGTTAAGTTGCAGAATAAGGTTTGTGTGAGGCCAGAGCGAAGCCAGAGCGGGACCGGAACCTAGCCAGATCCAAGCCGGAACAAAGTTATAGTGTATTTAGAGTTACGTTAGAGTAAAGCCAGAGCAGAGCCAGGGTCAAATCAGATTTAAGTTACAGAATGAAGTTAGTGTGAGGCCAGAGCGGAGCCAGAGCGAAACCGGAGATGGGCCGGGACCTAGCCAAAGCCAAGCCAGAGCCTAATTACAGTAAATTTAGAATGAAGTTAGAGTTAGGTTAGAGTGAAGCCAGAACGGAGCCAGAGTCAAATCAGAGTTAAGTTGCAGAATGAAGTTAGTGCGTGGCCAGGGGGGAAGCCAGAGCGGGACCGAAGCGGGGCCGGACCCTAGCCAGAGCCAAGCCAGAACCAAGTTATAGTGAATTTAGAGTGAAGTTAGAGTTAAGTTAGAGTAAAGCCAGAGCGGAGCCAGAGTCAAATCAGAGTTAAGTTGCAGAATAAGGTTTGTGTGAGGCCAGAGCGAAGCCAGAGCGGGACCGGAACCTAGCCAGATCCAAGCCGGAACAAAGTTATAGTGTATTTAGAGTTACGTTAGAGTAAAGCCATAGCAGAGCCAGGGTCAAATCAGATTTAAGTTACAGAACGATGTTAGTGTGAGGCCAGAGCGGAGCCAGAGCGGTACCGGAGATGGGCCGGGACTTAGCCAAAGCCAAGCCAGAGCCTAATTACAGTAAATTTAGAATGAAGTTAGAGTTAGGTTAGAGTGAAGCCAGAACGGAGCCAGAGTCAAATCAGAGTTAAGTTGCAGAATGAAGTTTGTGTAAGGCCAGAGCGAAGCCAGAGCGGGACCGGAACCTAGACAGCGCCAAGCCGGAACAAAGTTATAGTGAATTTAGAGTTACGTTAGAGTAAAGCCAGAGCAGAGCCAGGGTCAAATCAGAGTTAAGTTACAGAATGAAATTAGTGTGAGGCCAGAGGGAAGCCAGGGCGGACCCTAAAAGGGGCCGGAACCTAGCCAGAGCCAAGCCGGAACAAAGTTATAGTGAATTTAGAGTGAAGTTAGTGTTAGGTTAGAGTGAAGCCAGAGCGGAACCGAAGCGGAACCGGAACCTAGCAAAAGCCAAGCCAGAACCAAGTTATAGTAAATTTAGAGTGAAGTTAGCTAGAGTGAAGCCAGAGCGGAGCCAGAGTCTAATCAGAGTTAAGTTACAGAATGAAATTAGTGTGAGGCCAGAGGGAAGCCAGGGCGGACCCTAAAAGGGGCCGGAACCTAGCCAGAGCCAAGCCGGAACAAAGTTATAGTGAATTTAGAGTGAAGTTAGTGTTAGGTTAGAGTGAAGCCAGAGCGGAACCGAAGCGGAACCGGAACCTAGCAAAAGCCAAGCCAGAACCAAGTTATAGTAAATTTAGAGTGAAGTTAGCTAGAGTGAAGCCAGAGCGGAGCCAGAGTCTAATCAGAGTTAAGTTACAGAATGAAGTTAGTGCGTGGCCAGAGTGAAGCCAGAGCGGGACCGAAGCGGAACCGGAACCTAGCAAGAGCCAAGCCAGAACCAAGTTATAGTAAATTTAGAGTGAAGTTAGGCTAAAGTGAATCCAGAGCGGAGCCAGAGTCTAATCAGAGTTAAGTTACAGAATGAAGTTAGTGCGAGGCCAGAGTGAAGCCAGAGCGGGACCGAAGCGGGACCGGAACCTAGCAAGAGCCAAGCCAGAACCAAGTTATAGTAAATTTAGAGTGAAGTTAGGCTAGAGTGAAGCCAGAGCGGAGCCAGAGTCTAATCAGAGTTAAGTTACAGAATGAAGTTAGTGCGAGGCCAGAGGGAAGCCAGAGCGTGACCGAAGCGGGACCGGAACCTAGCAAGAGACAAGTCAGAACCAAGTTATAGTAAATTTAGAGTGAAGTTAGGCTAGAGTGAAGCCAGAGCGGGACCGAAACCTAGCAAGAGCCAAGCCAGAACCAAGTTATAGTAAATTTAGAGTGAAGTTAGGTTAGAGTGAAGCCAGAGCGGAGCCAGAGTCTAATCAGAGTTAAGTTACAGAATGAAGTTAGTGCGAGGCCAGAGGGAAGCCAGAGCGGGACCGAAGCGGGACCGGAACCTAGCAAGAGCCAAGCCAGAACCAAGTTATAGTAAATTTAGAGTGAAGTTAGGTTAGAGTGAAGCCAGAGCGGGACCGAAACCTAGCAAGAGACAAGCCAGAACCAAGTTATAGTAAATTTAGAGTGAAGTTAGGTTAGAGTGAAGCCAGAGCGGAGCCAGATTCTAATCAGAGTTAAGTTACAGAATGAAGTTAGTGCGAGGCCAGAGGGAAGCCAGATCGGGACCGAAGCGGGACCGGAACCTAGCAAGAGCCAAGCCAGAACCAAGTTATAGTAAATTTAGAGTGAAGTTAGGCTAGAGTGAATCCAGAGCGGAGCCAGAGTGTAATCAGAGTTATGTTACAGAATGAAGTTAGTGCGAGGCCAGAGGGAAGCCAGAGCGGAACCGAAGCGGGACCGGAACCTAGCAAGAGCCAAGCCAGAACCAAGTTATAGTAAATTTAGAGTGAAGTTAGGCTAGAGTGAAGCCAGAGCGGTACCGGAACCTAGCAAGAGCCAAGCCAGAGTTAAGTTATAGTGAATTTAGAGTGAAGTTAGGTTAGAGTGAAGCCAGAGCGGAACCGAAGCGGGACCGGAACCTAGCAAGAGCCAAGCCAGAACCAAGTTATAGTAAATTTAGAGTGAAGTTAGGCTAGAGTGAAGCCAGAGCGGTACCGGAACCTAGCAAGAGCCAAGCCAGAGTTAAGTTATAGTGAATTTAGAGTGAAGTTAGGTTAGAGTGAAGCCAGAGCGGAGCCTGAGTCTAATCAGAGTTAAGTTACAGAATGAAGTTAGTGCGAGGCCAGAGGGAAGCCAGAGCGGGACCGAAGCGGGACCGGAACCTAGCAAGAGCCAAGCCAGAACCAAGTTATAGTAAATTTAGAGTGAAGTTAGGCTAGAGTGAAGCCAGAGCGGAGCCAGAGTCTAATCAGAGTTAAGTTACAGAATGAAGTTAGTGCGAGGCCAGAGGGAAGCCAGAGCGGGACCGGAACCTAGCAAGAGCCAAGGCAGAACCAAGTTATAGTGAATTTAGAGTGAAGTTAGTGTTAGGTTAGAGCGAAGCCAGAGCGGGCCCTACAAGGGGCCGGAACCTAGCCAGAGCAAAGCCAGAACCAAGTTAGAGTGAATGCAGAGTGAAGTTAGAGTGAGGTTAGAACGAAGCCGGAGAGAAACCAGAGCGGAACCAGAGCAATGCCAAACCAAGTTCAGAGCAAAATCAAAGCAAAGCCAAAGCAAACTTAAAGTTCAGGTAAAGTCGAAGGGAAGTTATAGTAAAATAAAATAGTTTTGTGAAAGAGTGCTGTTGGCGACCATTGAGTAGAGATCCTTAAATATAAATCATCTTCACTCCAGGACAACATAACATAAAATGTATATCATTGGCTGATCCAAAGAATGTGTTTCTTCTACATATACACATTAAATTAGGGCTGATGAAGAACTTTGTTGAAGGCATGAACTAAAACGGTGAGTGTTTCAGATATCTCGTAACTCTTTTCCCGGGTTTGAGTGGTGCAAAATTAAAAGGAGTATTATTGGGATCTTAAATGAGAAAAATCATCAGTGTCAACAATTTTGAGACAAAAGTAAATGCAAAGGAACTATGGAGAGCATTTGAAGGTGGTTTCCTTGGTAATAAAATATAGACAAACTATAAATAACTGGCAAAAGAAACTTCTTCAAACATACCCGAAATTGTGGTGTAGACTGTCTCTTGAAATTCACTACCTGCGTTCCCATTTGGATTACTTCTTCTTCACTTCAGGGATTAGGCATTTCTGCTGTTCCATCTTCGCATTCTATCAGCAATTCCCATCTTCTTCCACGAGGATTGTATCTTCTTATTTAAACCGGTTCTCTTTCTTCATCCATTCTATTCATATGTTCTTTCCAGTATTTTCTTCTATTTTGTCCTGTAATTTATATATGCCTAGTTCCTCTCAAATTTTCATTTCTTATTAAATCTCGTTTAGTACATTCTTTAAGTACCTCATTTCTGCTGCCTGCAGAAATATCCAGGACTCATTCCCATAGCAGCACTGGAGCTACCATCGTTTTCTAAGGAAAACATAACAGAAAACCCTGGTCCTCCAGGTTGGAGGTTGTTCGAGGGGTTGGTAGCCCCTCAACATAAAAAAAAAAAAAACCTTACTCATAATCTTCGCAAAAAAAGCAGCCGGACTGTCTAAGTGGTCGACGAACTAGGCAAGTTAAGGATTTCAATTTTTTCTGGGGAATTTAGGTTCAATAAGTGATGAACAAGTCCTGCACCGTAGTGTAGTGGGCTAAGGCAGCATGCCTTGGTCCCTGGCTACGGAAAGCGGCCTGAGTTCGATCCCAACCATGTGATGGGGATTTTAGGTCCCGGGTATAGGACTGGTGCCCACTCAGCATCGTGAGGAAAGTGAGGAGCTTACGATAGGTAGGCGGCCCTGGTCACGAAAACCGACATTCTGGTTGGGGGATGCCGAGATGCTGACCACATTTCCTGCCCGTATCAGTTGGATCATCCCCCAACTCTGCTGTGCGTAAGTGGGCTTGAGGTCCGCAGTCAAGTTGGTAGGCCTTGATCCTCTTAGGACTGTCCCACCAGTGGTTAACCTAAACTAATGAACTAGGTGAACGTTTTCACTAACACATTTTGCACATGGAAGAACGTTATAAAGGGAGATGGAATGCGTCAATGTGAGTAGAGTCTGTTTAGTTAACTCGTGTGCACGTCGGTCGACCCTTTGACGAACCCTTATAATCGTTTTACAACCCCGACCCTCCTTCTCCCAGATCTTTCTGCAAGGTTGCCACCTTTCTCAATACGTCATCGGTATCGTACGAGATTTCGTCTAAATAAATTATCTTATGTCCATTACTGCGAAACTTCCTTAGTTTTGACAAACAAGCTACAATTCTACTGGATTCCATAATAACCCTTATCTTATTCAAAGTGCGGTATTTGAAACCTAGCTCCTTAGGAGACCGCGTAAAGTGCAGTGCTCATAAGGAAAATCACAAATTTCTTGAAAATGTGCAACCAATTCGTCTAAGGTGAGCGCTGTCCCTTTTGCATGGAATCTATAAATTTCTCGGCGAACTAAATCGCATGTGAAATTATCTACTTTAGAGAAACGTTTCCTTTTGTTTTCACACTTGATCAGCATTTTTGGTATTCCTTTCGTCACAATTTTTCTTACTGTATTTCTGTGAATACCCAGAATTTATCATCAGGTTCATTGCACGACCCCTTACCAGGATTATTTGTCAGCACATATTTATATGTGTTTGAAACAAGTGCTTGAATTTGCTAAGAAACAGTTCCCGTTATAACTTTGTTTTTTGAGGCTCGGTTATTCAAACTATTGTCATCACTTTGATTATCTTCACTTGACTGAAAGTAATCTACTACTTGATTTGCATTTATCACTGCATTTCCCTCCCACGGTCTCCGCATCGTGACAAAGAATTTCTACACGTAATGAAACAGATCAAATGGAAGTTGGAACTTTGGTAACTGAGACTCCACGTGGAGTAGACATGCGACTGTCACTTCGAGAAAATCAGGGTTGCTATTGGTCCCTAACGACAGTGTTCCATTTCTGAAGTGTGGAGATAGATTTATGACGGTCATTAGTGGGCGGGAGAGTAGTTTCCTTTGAGCGGCCAACTGCACTCCCGTTAACTAGACAGACTTTAACTGCTGCTGGTTGCTAATAAGAAAGGATTGGAAACACAAAAGGAAAAGTTTAAAGCGAAATTTCCTTTCAACCACCTAAATTTACTTAGCCATTTCGTTATAACTAACGTGATTTTTACTAAAATAAATAATCACATTAGCAAAATTTTGAGAGATTTTCATACTTTCATTATAATATACTTTCTTAGAACCTGGGTGAATTTTAAATTACTGTTTATTATTATAGGAATTGCAGACGATCGGAGGGTGCTACAGAAAAACTAATTGCAGTTTGAAATTTAGCGCATCAAGTACATTAAGATTCACTTTCTTTCATCTCTGCACATTTTTTTAAAGTTTAAATTTGTTAATTAGTATTATTATAAGCTTATTATTATTTCCATTTAATGTGCATACTTTCTTATAATTGCTGATACGACTCCTTGATAATGTTATACACCGTATCTGTGATTTTACCGCGCAAAATTTGGCGTCATCAATAGCATCGCTGATGAAGCGAGTTTATATACGATTCCCCTAGCGGCTTGCGATCATATTTGATGTGCTGACAGCAGCTGTGAGGCCTCCCTCTACCCGCAGGTAAATATACTATTTGAGAGGTGGGTCTACCCACGTGATATAAAGATGCGTAATTTCGCCTGGTACGTAGATACGATAACTGTTTTTAGAAGGCTATATACTGCAATTCAGTGCACTGCAAAGGTAATTATTCAGCCATTAAAGTATACCATGAAGAATATAAGAAATGATAAGTCAATGAACACTTATTTCACAATGAACATATTTTTTTCTGTTTTAATAGACATATATGCATATTGTAAACCTGTCACATAAAATAGAAATATTTCAGTTTGATCTCAATTCTTTTCTAACACCCGCAGCTTCCTCACAATTCAAGTTCATTACAAACTAGAAAATTAGCAGAAGCTATTCTAGAAATGAAAAGTAAATTAATGTTACAATATGTACAAAGCCATTATCCAGGTCGATACAAGAAAATATCTCCAGTACATAGTCTTATGTGTCCATTTTCTTATATTTCCCTTCTCTCTTCCCCTTAAACACTGTCTGTATTGCGAGAAGGTATGCTTGAGACCTTTTTGTCATAACATTATTTACTGGTTCTAGATTGGAGCTAGTCACTATATAGCGTCCAGTGTCTCTATATGTGAGTAACTAATCCCTGTATCTTGGAAATGTTTGCTGCAACTATTGGCTTTTAAAACACTAAAGGATACCAGCTCAATAGAAATGTTAATTAAGAGTGAGAGTGACAAAAAAATTATATCATATACTGATAAAACGTAAGACGTTTATGTTTCAAACAAAAGTATGTGAATTTGACGGTACCTGTACACTTTTTACAACATTACGCTCCCAGGAACTTGTCTAAATGCTGTATAGCGTTGCATAAACTCCTCTCTGCAGCGGTTTAATTTATATTTATATGTCGCAACAATTTTAATGCTGGTACGAAAGTAGCATTCAACCATGAAGACGCAGTGCTCTGTGTTCATATCCAGGGGAAGCTGCTTGTATTGGTTACCAGCACAAACACACTAAGAGCGCTGTAACTTGCTTAATGTTCCTCAAAAGTAACCGCTTTTTCTCCGTAAAGTTCACTGTGATTTCAAGATAGACTCACTAGTCAACTATGACGTCATTCTTGCTCAATCGGAGGGCAGGAAATAACGAATAAAAAATGAACACCGTGTATGTAAAACTGAAAATGTGCTGGTGACAAGGAGATCCTTGGTGCACTCTTTATTTATGATTGTTGAGCATTTATGAGTATCGTTTCCCTTAATAACTAGCAACTGTTTGTATTATAGGCTTTGTACCATTCCATTACTTCCTACCCTTTTTAATTGTTTTCCGCAAATTGTTGTGCAGCGCCCAATCGAAAGTTGTATAGTAATCTACAATATAAAATATACGTGATTACTTTTGAACTTCTTTTACGCAATTTGATCCTTTTCTTTATAAGAAATTCTTTGCTTATCCACCCTAATTAGAGATGGAGCCATAATACTACTGTGTTTCTACTACACGCGGGGTGTTCCCTTATTATTTATGAATAATTAACCTGCTGTTAATAGAATCATATTGTTTTATGAGTAATTGAACCTTTTGCTCAGTTCTAAAGATTTAGACTTCAACTTTATAGTTGATATGTAGTAAACTTAAAGGTACTTCGATAATGACAAAATACTAAAGAACAAGGTTCGATTCTTTCTGAGAGATGCAAACCGTTTATGTTAATGTCGAGACAGTGACGCTCATAGAGTAGGGAGGTACTCTTAAGGGGATGTGGAGTCCCGTCCTGATCTCCATCAGCTGATACTTATCTGTCAAGTATCCTCTCTCAGCCCCACGTAATAACAATGCTGAGTGCCGGAAACAATAAAAACCGATGTTCATCAAAATTGCTTGGCAAGACTGAAGGACATCCCATCTAATTAAAACGCCGGTCTTTAAGCACGTTCGGAAGATAGTTTTTTTTGTGAATAAAAATATATCAAGAAATAAAAAGCCGTTACTTGGATATCAACAACTCCTGCAGCCCTTAGGGAAAAAAGGCAGATAATAAATACTTGTAAGTGTGTTAACGTAAGAAGCATTCTTCAAATTGATTACACCATCATACAGGGCGTCTGGTAAACACTTAAGGATACCAATCTGTGAAAATCCTAAAATCTACAATTTTGCTTGGATTGAGTTGAAACTTTAACACAATTTTAGTGTTAACAATAGCTCACAGACCAATTTTTAGACCTTTGTCCAAAATAGTTATTTTGATATTAATATATTTATAGTGTTTTATTGTGATTTGATTAAGATGTTCCACAAGATGCAATTTTACTTTCAGAAAAATAATGCTTCGTGGTTATACTCATAAACACATTATTAGTAAATTTATGAGATGAAATTTTAATCTGACCCTTGGTTTAGGATAAAAAAGTTATGCAATTCTTCCTTTATAAATTTTTAGTATTTACTTGTGAAGCGTGTGCTTTGTTATTTAATTGCACAAACACTGAGGCCATCATAAGAAAACTCATCTCATCAATTTTCTTTGGAACTGTTTTTATCCAAGCACAAAAATTTTCAAGCTTCTAGTTTGAAAGTTGCATCGTGTGGAGTGATTTATATTCCAAAGAGCGCTGAAAATTAAAACCACGAGAAAGTCACCAAAAATAGGTGACATAAAGCACTGTGTCCACTTACAGTTACTCACTTAAATAGTCATATGCCACAACTTTAAAGGGTTGTGTGGCATTAAAAATAATAGGAAATTGAGCTACACGGATTACCCTATGTAACTAGGCAAAAACATTTTTTGTCATATTCTGCGCTTTTGACCAAATTTCACAGTTGGCTATTCTTAAATGGCATTAAGATTCTCTGAAGAAATTGAAAAATCACTAATAAACAATATTGAATAAGTTTACTAAATACATTTTTTATTATTAGCAGATAACTTTTTTAGTAAATTACATATGCGGTAAATACGTAAAATATGAAGCAATTAACAGTGAAGCAAACAAATATAATCATTTGCAACTTAAAACTTCACTTATAAGAAATGACGATGATTCTTATAAAGTCTCCACGATCTCGATTTCAGATAAACTTTTACACATCTTCAGCTGGAAACAAAGGTGTCGCCATCGTTACAAAAATTAGATGTTGATATATTCTTGTTAGTACTACCAAAATCTGAAAATAAAACAAATTTAAAAACAGAATCGACTGCCGGTATTTCAAAATTCATTACGTGATATATGTTTTTTAAATAAATATGTTTTCTCAAACCATTAAATCTATTGCATTTCTGTATAAAAGATAAAATTCCTAATAATAAAAATTCTGGAATTTATTAGTTTTATTGTCTCGATTATGATGAAGTTTATATTGGAAAGACAAAACGTAATTTAGAAACTATAACGAAAGAGCATTTTCGTATAAACAAACTGATAAATCAGCCGTAGCAGATCATTTTTTGTCATTTAACCATGAATTAAATCCAGATGTTTTGGGAAAAGATATTTATTTTAAAAATCAAACATCGCGTAGTGAATTTTGAAATACCGGCAGTTGATTCTGTTTTTAATTTTGTTTTATTTTCATATTTTGGTAGTACTAACAAGAAAATATGAACATCTAGCGTTTGCAACAATGGCGAAAACGTTGTTTCCAGCTGAAGGTGTTTATAATTTTACATGAAATCGGATTCTGGAGAATTTATAAGAATAATCATCATTTCTTATAAGATAAGCGAAATTTTAAGTTACAAATTATTATATTTGTATATACATATACGGTATTTGATTATTTTGTAATGCAGTTCCGTAATTTGAGAAAATATTTTCCTTGAAATGTAACAATGATTTGTGTGAAACCATTAGCATTTGTATAAACATTCATTTATGAGCTTTACAAACTACAAGAAAAGGGTGAATACCGTCTTTTATTTAATGAAATTAATATATAAGCTTAAAATAATCATTAGAAACGTCTTTTTCTATAGGTTTGTATCCTAAGAATCTCAATTCTAAGAGAATGTTTGATCTAAAATATATAAAATAGTGGTTTATCAATGAAGCCTGGAACTTAAGTACTTACAGCATATTAAGTCGCCACAAAAGGTGCGGCATGTTGGCCATAGTAGCTCAGTGGTTTAGAGCAACCGCACGGAGAGCGGGAGATCCGTGTTTCATTTCCCGGATATGGCATTGAATTTTTCAGTCTGGCTCTACCCATCCAAACCTCAGCCTACACACGGCTAGTGTAGAAGAAATGATTATTTCCATCATTTACCTAAAATAAAACATAGTGGTTTAACTATAAAGCCTGGGACTTATAGACTTACAGCGTAGTAAGTCGCCACAAAAGGTGTGTCTCATAGCATATGGGAACCCATAGTGGTCTACCGGGAAACATACGAGTCAGTTGGAGAATTTAATGTCATGTCGGCACGTTGGCCATAGTAGCCTACACACGGCTAGTAAGCAAGAAATGATCATTTCCAATGTAAAGTAAAGCTGGTCTTAAACGGACTCATATGTCAAAACCTGAAAAAACGGAAAATAAGTTTCGGAGTGGAGCCATTTGTTCCCCATGTACAATTATTATACTCTCAGCCGGAAAATTGACGAATGTCGGGTAACTGTAAGCTCTATGGATCTCGGACTCATTTGAGCATCATATCACCCATTACATTCATCGTCCGATATGACTTAACGTTGGAGGACGTAAAATTAAACAAACAAAAAAAACATAAAGTCATAAACAGTAAAAGGTAAAGGGAAAACAAAACATTAGTTCTCTTAAGTCTCTTCCCACACGAGGTAATAGTGCAACTGTTTTCAATGTGTTCATTCCCACATTTGTGTTACGAGTGATCAAGTACGGGTGGCAGAAAACTATGAACTTCGGTGAGTTTTAAAAACATTGACTTTGTGTTCACAAATTCTGTAAAATGAGTTCTAAACCTAAGACAGTATCATTGGAGGGAAAACTAAGGTCATTGAACAAAACGAAATGAGTAAACGTCCAGCTAAATACATAATTGTGTTGTTTAAAGTGGGAAAAACTCGGATCAATGTGACTTTGAAAAAATAAAAATACAAGACCCGGTTCAAGGGAACATCAGGGCATGTGAAAAGCATTACAAAATCTATAGAGTATGAAGAGTTAAATAGTGTTTTGTTCCAGTGGTTTGTTAGTGCGCGCGCATAGTAAATTCCCATTTCTAGACCATTGCTTCAGACTGAAGGTTTAGAGAAAGCAAGAAAATTAGCCAAAGTCAATTTCAGAGCTTTCAAATGTTTCAAACATCTCCATTAACATTGTTTGAATGTGTTGTGTGGTGAAGCAAATAATGATATGCAAACAGTTGCAGATTGGAAAGCGAAAATTGAAAACAGACAAAGAAACTAAGCAATAAACTACAGTTCTTGTTAGTTGAAAATATAACACATAATAAATATCAGCCTATTATTATTTACACTTGATTCTACATTACTCCTCTGTAAACCTGTACGGCTATTTTGAATTTCTTTGTATTCAAACATAATGTAAGACAGAAATCTGTGTAAACGGAAAACAAATGCCGGAAAGATCGCGTTCCATTTTAGAGAGGTTTTCCTGTATTTACAAAGCACTAGTCATTTTTTTCTCAAGATGTTGATAATCACGTATTGTTTTTATTCTATTAAGAATATTTTAAAATTATTTGGCAGCCATCTATGTATAAAAATGTATTATTTTTTAATTGTTCCATGAACTACAGTGGTCATATCGGTGGCCGTTCTCCTTTGGAACATACCGAAGATGTTAACTCGTAGCCGTTAGGCTTTAATCATTAGATCTCGTACACATTCACACCCTCATTCATACTTCCAGACTCTGGGGAAGATGGGGAATTATCTTGGTCGGAGAAAAATCCCCATCCCCACCGCCGGAAATCGAACCCGGGGCCCCTAGCATGGCAGGCAGGTGCTCTACTGGCTGAGCTACGGGGCCAGCCCGAAAGGTATTTGTAAAAGCAAAGGAAAATACAAATAAATTTCTATTATGTTCTTATTTCGAAACCTGTTTACTTTCTCCACCATATACATAGCAAGTAGAGAGATATTTTATTCCTTCCAAAATTTCGGCAAAAATAAGCCCTAATTCAGAAGAATAGCTAATTCTGTAAAACTATAATGTGAAGATATGATCGTTATTTCAACATGGAAATTCATTCTGTGATTTACAATCAGTTCGCTGCACCAGATTATAAAACTTTATTGTAATATTTTTGGTGAAAGGAGGTTATGAAATTGACATACCCATATCATTATTTGAAAAAAAAATATGTGATTTATATAGCTTTTCATATTGAACTGTGTGAATGGGAAAGCGATTTCGAATATAAAATGGCTTTAGTGAGGGGTGCATATTATCTTCCACTTTGTTTTAACTATTTATTTGAGGACTAGTAGAATATACGATATAATAAATACGTTAAGCCGAGAGTTTTTGGCATTGTTGACTGAAAGTAAATATGCACTGGCATTATTGATTAGGTATGATTTCCCTACTATAGAAAAAAATATATATATTGTTACTTTGTTTTCCTCTATTAAAATGTCACTTGAAGTAGAATGCAAAGTTTCACATGGAAATGACATAATGCCACTGTTTTATTTTTGATCTATTGTTACTGTGAGGATGTTTTCCTGCGGCTCCGAACGTTGGAGGCCAGGGTGACCCTTGATATCTTCAGCACATTCAAGTTTCACCACTCCAACCATTTTAAATCCCGAATCACGATAGTAAGCTTTTCAGCATTCAGCTGTAACGGTAGTTTTTGTTTGAAATGAGTTTTGTTTTCTGATCTGATTATTAGTTGGCCATGTAATGACAATATAAAAAAAAATGATGAACGGTTGCTAGCAAACTAGGAAATTCAATAATCTTCCGAGATAGATATATGTTCTGTAATCTTGTTTCGTGATGCTGGAAAAATGTCGCGGTGAATATAAAAGTTTAGTAACGGAAAATCAATAATCTTCAGAAGGAGATATTCTCTAATCTTGATAGTGATGAGTGGACATGCAGGAGTGAGGAATTGTATGTAATTAACGGAAACTATTAAGGAAGTAAGGATTTATCGATGTGCTGGTGATAACCTGCAATGATTGACTAGGAAAGAAAGTTCGAGTAAAAAGTAATCCAGCTTATCCAAAATTTTATTTATTTCACTCGAAACCACAACTGAAAACGAAAGATCTCATGACTCTTATTTAATCAAACACAATCATCAAGAAACAATTCAAAATACAACGAAGTAACCTGTTATATCTGGCTTCGCGACTTGGGTTTTGGAAACAGTCAACGTGCATCCCATCAGCAGATTCCTTGAATTGATGTTGACTATATAGGGAGTTATACTACTGACATTTTACATAATGATAACTTTTTCAACCATTAGATATTTCACTAACCAACTGATAAATAGGAGTAAATCTGTACATCTTCTATTCCTTTATTGGCGGAAAAGCAATTTTAATTATTTATTAATTTTTTGTCTGTAAAGAGTTGCTTCGGTGTGGAGGGTTGGCTATTTTCATTACATTTATGAATTCATGTCCAAAATTTATGAATGAGAGAGGTTAGACTTCCATTGTTGCGTTAATAAATGCATGCAGTCAGGCTTCGTACTATCTATATCCTTTTAATAAGTCCTCTTCATTCACAATGGATTAATTATTTAATAAGACCTAGTTCAGAAAGTACCTTCTTAATTTTGATTTAAGAGTTTTGAAAGAACTGCTGAAACAAATACATATTTCAATCAATTTCTAAATTATATCACCATTATTCTTAATCCTGCTAGTTTTGCTTGTGTTGTGGTTATATCCATGTATAAATTATTGCATAAATCTTTGTGCATTAAGCTTAATAAATTAAATCAGTTTCAGATTTATATTTTTTTCCTTGATACTCTTTAAATTTATTGTAATTTTATTGATAATTTTGAAACAGTTTTATATCATAAAAAGTCGAAGCCCTGCTCGTAAATAACACAATTCACATATTTTTATAAACATTTTCATAATGTTATGAATTTTAATATTACGTAATATGATACTATCAGTTAAGTAGATTTTGTTTAATTTATGTAGGTTCTTTAATTGCTGTAGTTCTTAGTGTCTCATTCTATATTGGGCGAGAAAATCTGGTTAATTTTGCACAGGAGCTTCTTTATCAGGCTTGAGGTTGTTTTACGTGACGTAAATTTGTTCCGAAGGAAAGTAAGAATTTTAACGCACGAGAAAATCCATTGTCGTCCGCCAGGTTTGAGCCTCTGACCTTAAGAACTACAGGCTAGCAAGTTAACCCTAGGCCACGGAGGACAACATTTGCTAAAGGATGGGCACTTTGATCACGAGACTCAAGTATGTGAGTATACATTTTGGATGTTTAAAGGCCATTTGGGAACTGCCGACAACGAGATGGCAGATAAGCTAGCTAATGAAGTAGCAGAAGGAAAAGATAAAGAACCAGTCTATACCTAAATACCCAAACCGCAATAATTCAAGAAATGAAATAAGAACTAGCAAAATGGTAGGATGATTGGACGAGCGTGAACAAAGGAGCAGATTGTAGGAGCCTCTTCCCATCGTTCGACAGAGATAAAGCCAGAGGGTCATCATTACAACAACAGTTATAGCTGTGATTACTGGACATGGAATAAAAAAATCCTACCTTTAGAGATTCCTCATTTTAACTGATGATATATGCTCCTGTCTTCAAGAAGCCCAAACCGTGCGTCACCTAATATACAGATGCAGAGACCTCCAACAACTTCAAAAGAGAGACAACTTCAAAAAACGAATTACAGCTAAACAAGGATAATGGCAAGTTACTCCAGATCAACTCATAGTGAATACCTTATACACTTTTCAAACATTTTATACATTCAACATATTTCAGTTAATTGTAGGTAATAACACAAGTTTAGGTAACAACATTCGAATTAATACTAGAAATTCAGCAGACAACAAAATTGAAAGTTGAAGATAAAATAGCATGTAGTGTTGCAAATATTGTAGCAATGGAGCATGCTGTATCATTAAATTAAAAAAAATCTTGCTAGGCAGTTTTTATTAAGTGGTGCAGTATCAGCCGTCATGCAGTACCGGCCACTACCGTTATTTCGCTTCCATGTGCTACCTCCATGTGGCAGAAGTTTCCAGTAAGCAGTAGCAAGCTTGTACATCCACGTGCACTATAGTCGGATATCTTCTTCCTCTCTTCATTTGTTTGTTTGCTCTGAGTGCTTGATGGTGGTTAGTGTAGCTCTTAGCTCACGGAACATATTCTGAGGCCTATAGCAGCGCTATATTTACGCTCTCTGTAAGCCAGTGAGCTAAACTTTGTGAACTAAGCAGAAATAGTGACAATAAGTTCCCATGCTTTTGTATTCTACTATTGTTCTATATGTGGCAGTGCAATGTGTCACTGACAATCTATATTGTAACAGAAAAGACAATGGCCGATAATGCTAGACACTTTCTACAAGCCTTATAGTTCTAGCTTTTTACTTTCGCTGTAATAAAGTACTATAAATTAAAAATTAAAATCATTACATTATACTATCTATATAACATGTCTTGAGGTAAGAGAATAGTATAGTAAGATTCTGTGTGTGTAGTGTTTAACGCCCGTTTTTACTACATACGGCACCGCAGGCGATGACACTGATGATACATGAGATGAAGATGGAGCACCGGTGGAATGAGATGGCGGGGGAAACCGGAGGTCCCGGAGAAAACCCGCCCCAGCGCCGTGTTGTCCACCACAAATCTCACTTTGCGGTCGCCTGGGATCGAACCCGGGCCGCCTTGGTGAGAGCCAAGCGGTCTAACCACTGAGCCACGGCGCGGCCAAGTAAGATTCCGATTAACCATCACAGTTACAGATTAAAAGTCAAAATACTTAACCCGGCCGATACTGCATGACCTTCCCCTAAACGTCAATTGTATTGAATATGAATTTTACCGTACTAGCCCTCTTAGCCAGTATTGTACTAGTCCATTTTTTATCTCTAATACAGCATTTCTAATCACAGTTTCTGAAAATTCCAAGAAATCTTAACTTTTTCTTTAATGCGTTTTTTTTTTCAATTAAACATCAACATTATTCACAATTCAGAACATGTCCTTACAACTCAGATCCTGGTTAAACTGAAGAGCAGAAGTTGAAACTTCATCTGAAGGGCAAGGTTTCATTAACTTGGTCCATTGAAGAATTTTTTAAATAAAATTCAGTTTTATACAACTGTGATGAATTAAACCTTCTATTTCAGACGTGAATTTCCCAAAACCTTTATGCTAAACTACGTATGAGAATTATAAATTGATAAGAGGAGTGTAAATCAGAAATTAATGGCCATATAAGTACCAAATTTTGTGTTTAAGAGCTTACTCTAACGATTTCAGCCAAGTAAAGCATCTTTGGACGAAAATAATTTCTTATTTATTTGTTTTCGAGAATTGTTCTAAACAATTTTTATAAGAAACACGTTTAAAATACGCAGACGATAAGTGGCACATAAAGTTTTCTGTTAATAGCTGACTAAATCGTTATCATTCTTTAATTAATTGTAATTAGTAGCCACAATAAATAGACAAAAGTTTACTCCAGTAAAACAGTATAGCTCAATAAAATTTACATTTTATACCCTTAACTTCCTTTTCAGCGCTTGCCTTTTCCAAATATTGATTGTAGGATGTTCAATTTTGGAGCTTTTTGTATTTCATAATGCAAGAACTAATTAATATAACTAAAAGTATGGGACTCTTTTAGATTCTCTTTTATTTTATTCTGCATTACTCCATTTCTAAGAAAATAATACTGGCATATATTTAGGTTACTGTTGCTTCTTCATCCTGCATATAAACAATAAAGGATTGTGGAGCAGGTGACCCATTCCAGTAGCGTCTGTGGTTCGCATTCTGGTTGTCTCGCATTCAAATTTTAGCTTGGTCCTACGATTCGTTTTTACAGTCGATGGATAATTAATTATTATATCGGATGTATTAGTGCCGCGAACCAAACTAAACAAAAAATAAGCAGTTGGTACAGCAAGATGGCTGTGCAAGTTTTAAGGACAACTGCACGGCTTTGCATTACCTTTTTGCTCGAAGAATAGATGATCACTCACATTACGATTGAGGTGACTACACAACCAAAGCCACTTGACATTCGCCGATTCACATGTGTCAACAAATCCTGCATAACCTGACAAAGAAGTTAGAAGGACTTTAAAACACGGCAAAAGTATTACCCAGTTTACTAATGATTTTTAAATAAGCTTATGTAATCAGTATTTTCTTGAAATTTTATAAATTTTTCTTCGTGGTCCCCTTCCCGGTCCTAAAAATCCCTGTGTATTCCAAAGTTTGTGATCGTGTGATTACTTAGCTTCGTTGATCAGTCAGCAAGTCGGTGAATACTCGTTTTTTTTTTTTTTTTAATGCATAAGAATATTTGTGAAATTAGGATAATTCTGCATATTAAATTTTGTAATATTTATTTACTTACCGAACTTTAGGTCTGATTGCAATAAACATTTCAATTTTAAAAATTCTATCACATGAAATTATGCATTGGCTACAATAGTGTCACCGACTGCATTCTTGTGGAGCTGCCGCAAAGCCAGAGCTCAGCGCGTGGGCAGGAGAGCTGGACGCTAGCCAAAATTAAGAGACAGATAGGCTCTGGGATTTTCCGTCTTTCTCTTGCCGCCGCGATTGCTCTCGCAATGTCTACGGCATTCTAAGACAATGAATGGGAGTTATAAATAGCGGCAAAGTGTAAGAACGAGGTAGTTCAGTTGAGTTGTGTGATGGTTATTGCGACGTTTGAAGTGAACTGCAGTGATTTCTTTCATTTGTTTACGTGTGGCAGAGCACTGAGTCGACCTTGAAGACAGTTGATTGTCAATGCTACGTCTTTTTGCTGCTAAAAGGGTTGTACAAAGTTTCATTTACTGCAATAAATAGTGTTTTAAATTTCTGCAAGCTAAGCTTTTGACTCTACGAACCCTGGAAGTCATAATATTGTGACTTTGTGGGTTCGTGAAATTAAAAGTCCAGTTGCACAAACTAAAATGTTCTTTATTTCCACCGAATTACAGTTGGTACACGTATCACACACAGTTACGTAACACTTACAATTACGTAACACTCGCTACTCGGCACCTTGCTGTACGACTCTCTCTAGAGCTGACTAAAAACTCAGAACTGAGAACTGCCTGAGTCGTCTAATGCGTCGTTTATATAGGCAGATCGCTGCATCTCGAAGCTTCGTGGCTTGGAACAATGATCCCGATTGTTCCAGATGTCAGGGGGAAGGGAAAGAGACGTGATACTTTCCTAACTATCCCCTCAGTGAGCGCCACAAGATAAATGGATAGGCGTGGACTGAATGCCTCCTGTCCCCCACCCAGCTGCCAGTTGGTCGTGCCTTCCGATAATTGGGTGACAATATATTATTTGCTAATGACCATGTGTTCGTTTCAAATAAAGGACCTCAAAAACGTAAATTAGGAAGCAGCATTTCGAAGTAAAAGCAGTATTTCAAGATGTCAGTACGGCCGTTGGACCTCCGGCCCTGACTTTTGCAGTTACAGGAAGCGGAGGAGGAAGGTTAATGTACCACCATACATTAATGAGCAATTGAAAACATATCCACAAAATTTTCTTTAGAACGAAGATATAGGACTATATTAGCTTTAAAACATTGAAATCCAACTTGCAATTTCACTATCTTGCAAGATATTCATTACAACACCACTCTATTCGAATATTTCGTTCACATCTTTTATGTGCACTAACTCCTTCAGTTGGTAGTACTGGAAGTCTATACATCCGGGGTCGTGGTCAGGAAGTTAATACTGTCTGCTAGCACCAATCAGCATTGTCGCTGCTAGGCTTGGCTTCGGAATACAACACCGTGTTGCCAGTTTAATTTTGTGTGGACCACGTGGCTTCAGTTGCTTTTGGTGTTTGCACTGGTGAAGTTTGTTTGCTATTTCGTGTGTGCGTGAATTCCGACTTTTATCGCTATTATAATATTATGGCTACTGGTTCGTGAAATGTACAAATGCGTGAAAAATTTAAAATACGTATGTTCCTCTGCTTGAAATTCCCGCTAAAGAACTGGCAACAGCGTGCTTCCCCCTCACGAGAAACGGCAGAGTTGGAGAACGGGAGACCAAACTGTAGTATAGTAAGTAGGAGAAGTACATATCATATCGCATTCCTTCCAAAGAAAGCACATATCGAGATTTCACTGAAAAATGCATATTTTGGAATACACCCTTCAACTTAGAAAGAGCATTAATAGAAAAAAGGTCCATGAGTGCGCGCGGGCATGTGTCTGTGAACAAGATAAACATAACAAAAATTCAATTAAATATCAAACTTGTTATTTAGTTGAACACTTTTCATGAATGTGGCATGAAAATGTTCAAGAAAACCCCATCCAGATTTACATGAAGCTTTAACGTGAAACATTTTTCAAAATTTTGATTTTCTTAAAAATGGCTCTAAGAATTTTAATTTACTACATTATTTTCATTCCAAATGAGATTATATATTTGGAGTGTTCTAGACATTTTCTCAGAAATTCTCTCTTTATTCTGGAGGAGCTTTGCGTAACTGATACACCGTAAGAGATAGTCAAAATCTTACTGCACAAAAATCTATATCTCGTGAAAATATACAATTCGTCAAATATTATTTTTTATGTGTGAACGATTTCTGATAGATTACTTCTTATATGTTTCATTTTTCAGATTTTATCTTTTTTGTAAAATATAAATAGGTTATTATCTTTTAATATTCCACACAATTTAAAGACAGTGGAATTTCAAAACCAGGCATGAAGTTCAGCTGTACTCTTAAAATGTTTGACTATCGTTTAAGGGGGGACGTATGCAAATATTCAGGGTCTTACATAAATAGCCACAACATCCAAAGTTTTCAAGTTAGAAAAGTGAAACTTAGTATACTCATTTAAGATGATACAGTTAATATGCAAAATGTTTTTCATAATTTTCCATTGTTTATAACCAATGCTACATATTTTTTCTATATGCAGAGATATTTACAAACTTAAGCCCATTTTTTTTTCAAAATTCATATATGCTATCTTTCTGAAACTTGGTATGTTATTTTAAAATACACTAAAATGAAATTTTTGGATTTAGATTTCTTATTGAAGTTGTATAGAATTTTTAAAAAATGTTAATCATATGCATCCTTTAAAAATTAAAGTAGTTTTATATATTTGGTATCATCATATTCCATCTGGAGCTTAATCTTAAATTCTAGAACCAACAAAATGTTCATTATGGCATAAGAAAGCTGTGTGCTAAATTGCATCACTGTAGATGAAGTAGTTTGAGAGAAAAATGGGTTGGAGTTGTAGAAAATGCAAGTTACGGGGAAAGAAATTAAAAATACAATAAGTATTATTCAGTTTGCCTTTTAATTTTAAGTCAGGACTTCCCATATCCATAGCCTGTATCCTCATTCTGGTCTTCTTCAGCCTTTCTTTTTAAATTCCTGTTCTGTCTTGCTTCTTTCTGCACCAGCGATGCGAATGTTGTCGATACTCTGCAAAATTGTTTCCATAAACACACCAAGTTGATACCTTAAATGGTGCATAACTTTCTTTCTGCCAACATTTCCTTCATTAAACACTATTGCAGCATCCAATGTAGCAATTTTCACCACTATGGAAGACACAATTGATATTTTGGGACACCTTTTCTATATCAGACTGTTGAGGCTTTCATTTAGGTTTTGTGTCTCTCCATAGAGACATTTTTTAGCAAGTCTGGGTGTACTGAGAATTGGCAGGTGGGCTTTATAGATTCCAAGACAGCTGATGGAAGACTATGTGTTGCTACTATGCTACTATCCAACACTAGGGCATTGAATTTTTTAAAGGTACATACAGACCACGTACAGTCATAATATTTTGGTGTTTGATAGCTAACACTACATACTATTTTACAAAACAATAAAAAATTAGATTTTTGAACATTTTTTTCGTAAGTTCCCCCTTAAAGCCTCTTGTATTTTCATATTTCTCTTGCCTCTACAATAAAGTTAGCAACTGAATAACTTTTGCAAAAGTTTATCTCGATTAATATGAACGATAGTTATTTTTAAAACAGTTTCAAGGATGAGGTTACCACTAGAAAGTTGGAGCAGCACTAATAAAAGACTTGAAATGAGTAAATCTTTGAAATTTCATATCAAAATAATTAATCTAAATGAAGAGCTATAACATACTTCCTCTCCATCCCAAGGATAAAAAAAAAACTTTGGGATTTCTTTGTCACTGTGTGCCACTTCATATTTGTGATTGTGTCATAAAATACGGAAATAACTGGGTTATTGTTAGTCTAATATTATGAGATTACAAAGATCCTTACGTGCAGCAAAACCCATTACTTCACATACATTAATATCTATAAAAACAGTCACATTAATATTCTGGTAGAACTATTGAATAACTGTTAGATGTCCCTTCTTTGAATCCATTTCTTTACTTTGTTATTGTGAAAGGCAAAGAGTAAAATAGTTACGAATTATCTCTCAAGAAAAAGAAGAAAATACAGAAAGGGGAAACAAATAAGAAAATACAAAAGGATAAGAGCATGGAGTAAATAAGAATAAAACTTATATATTGTAACTTTATGGGTTCGTGAAATTAAAAGTCCAATTGCACAAACTCAAAATGTTCTTTATTTCCACCGAATTACAGTTGGAACACTTGCCGATTACACAGAATTACGTAGCGCACACAATTACAATTCACCAGTTCGTCTGTCACAGGTCCACTCTACATTCACAATTACGTACAGCTCCTCCGATAAACGTACACAGTCTTCCAGTCCGTTCTCTCACTGGGCGCTCCTCACGGCTGCTCGCCAAGAACTCAACTGACTCGCCAACTGCAGGCCTTATATAGGGAAGATCGCCGTTTCTGGAAGGTTCGCGGCGCGCACAATTATCCCGAGGTTTCCAGACGTCTGGTGGGAGGGGAAAGAGACGGTACAGGGCTCGTGCCGCTCTCCTAATCATCCCTTCAGTTAGTGACACGAGACAAATGGGTAGGCGTGGTCTGAATGCTTCCCGTCTGGCTCTACTGCCGGCCGGTTCTATCGGGAGTTCCGATGTTCGGGTGACAATACTATTTAACTTTTACCTATTTCTGCTTTTTGTTTGAAATAATTTTCTTAAATCGGACACGCTTCTAGAAAAATATATTATGCATTATATACATCAACTTTGTCCACTTACTCTTCTATAAATTATTGTTGCAAAAGCTTACTTTTTGTTCACCTACTTCTTGTTAATTCAGAGACTTTGCAGAAATTGTTTCATTTGAAATTTCGTGCAGGTGCGAGCGAATACATCAGTCTTAAGCAATAGCCAGGCCTTTAAAACTCCGTATATGAGTCTACACGAGTCAGTTGGAGAATTTAATGTCATGTTGGCATGTTGGCCATAGTAGTTCAAATGGTTAGAGCGGCTGGACGGAAACCAGAAGACCTGTGGTTCAAATCCCGGCTATGGCATTTAATTTTTCAGTCTGGCTCTACCCTTTAATAGTGCGTCCTACACACGGCTAGAGTGAAATAACAATCAATTTCCAATAATCGTACCTAATAGTGGTCTGAACTATAAAGCCCGGGACTTAAAGTACTTACAACATAGTAAGTCGCCATTAAGGTAGTTGTCTCATGTGTTTATGAGAACTCCTAGTGGTTTACCGGGAGAAAAACGAGTCAGTTGGAGAATTTAATAGCATGTTGGCAGGTTGGCCATAGTAGCTCAAATGGTTAGAGCGGCTGGACGGAAACCAGAAGATCCGTGGTTCAAATCTCGGCTATGGCATTGAATTTTTCAGTCTGGCTCTACCCTTTCATGGTGCGTCCTACACACGGCTAGTGTGAAAGAACAATTAATTTCCGTATATGAAGATTAAGTTCCTCTCTTTTTAGTACAAAGAAAATGTTTAGTTACTTATAATATTTTATGAAAAAATATATACTCAAACAATTCTAGCCGTAATAAAGAATATATCAGAAACAATAAATACTATATAAACTGGTCAACGGCGTCACTCAAATACTAAACTTCGGGTAAATATCAACATAAACAGTTTCCAGTAAAATGCTTGCATTACAAGCTACCTTTAACAGAAACCATGTTTATATTTTTTACTCCCAAAAATGGAACAAATTATTTTGATTAAAATAGTATATCAGCCGCGCCATGGTTGAATGGTTAGACCACTTCGCTCTCATCTAGGCGGCCCGGGTTCAATCCCAGGCGACCGCAAAGTGGGATTTGTGGTGGATAACATGGCACTGGGGTGGGTTTCCTCCAGGTCCTCCAGTTTCCCCCACCACCATTCCACCAATTTCTCCACCATTCATTCATTCCCGGCGTTGGGCCGACCCCCCAACTCTGATCTCATCAGGTCAATATTGTGACTATGTAGGTTCGTGAAATCAAAAAACCAGGTTACAAACACCAAAAATTGCACTTTATTCCCGTATAAACACACATTGTAAACTTTTACAGATGCAGAATTACGTCACATACACAATACAACTTGCAAGGTCAACGACCACAACACAGCTGTTCACGCACGCGAGTTCAATTACCGACTAACTCTTTTTGGCAGGCGAGATCCATTTTTATAGATTACTCACATTCCGGAATGCACTCCAACAATCGAGACGGCTAGAACAAAGAACTAAACTCTCGAGAAATCCGTCTCCTTCCAACCGCCGTGGCAAGCTTTTATCTACACACTACACTGCCCGTCCCTTTGAATGCCTCGCCGCGCCGCCTCAGTTAACAGTGGGCTCGCGACAATATGCTTCGGCTCCCTCGCTCTGAGCGACCCAAGCGCCTCCTAACAGCAGCATTGTTGAGCAAGGGAGACATAAAAAATAATATATTTTGAAAATAGTTATATTCTAAATAGAATTATATCCTGAATTTTCTGAACATTTGAACACCTCTTAATTCGAAAGGGATTTTATATAATTTTCCATTAATGGTAACCTGAATAGATAAATAACAAGTTTCTGCACTAAAATAAATACATCTTTAAAGGAGTGCATTTATTTCAAATAATCCTTTTGCGTCGTCATCTATTTCCGAAATGTTATTGGTTTAAACCTTCCGTATATTGGTTCTTTCTTTTTCTTGTGTATCTAGAATGTAACGAACAAAATTCATTTCACCCAAAAATTCTATATCGAAAATTCTACGAGGATTCATATCATGAACTCCCAAAACAAACGATTTTGTTTCACCTTCACATGACATTTTCTACACCTTTGTGTTCATAAAAGTGTATGAAAACGAATTTTATGAAACTGTGTATTTCTCTCTACTTGGGATTGAGAGAAACCATTGCTGAAGTGGTCCATGATAGTTTCGTTATAAATAGTAAGGAAACATCGTCATTCAAATGTTTGGAAACTGAACATGATGCTGGCCTTAAAATCCCATCCATCCAACCGTGAGGAGCATCTGAAAAGAGATAAGACTTCAAACATCACGAAATAAATTACTTCAAAAGTATACTATTTATTTAATTTGGGTTTAAAGATAGACCTGTAAATAAAGGATATCAATGAAAAAATCTTGCCATAACAGAAAAAATACTCCCATTGATAAAACAAATTCTAAATGGGTTGTATTTAATTCTGCCAACATAGTCTAATTACACTGGGCAAACATGAAAATGTTTCGGGCTTAAAAATATTGAATTTACATGTATTTCCATCTGCTGAATTAACAAATCACCATAAAAATGATAGATTAGCTCTTGTTTTGAAGATAAAGTGACATTTAATTTTTTAGAGAGAAGATTTTAAATTTGGGGGAATTTTTTGGGAGTTGGCACACCTGTCAAATATCAAAACACAATCAGAGAACAATTTTGTAAATTAAGTGATGCAAAAGTTAAAGAAGGCATTTTTTCGGACCACAATTAAGAGACCTTGTAACGGGTTCTGCATTTGACCTTATTTTGAAGGGGAATGAAAAGGAAGCTTGGGTTCATGGATTGTTAGGCAACAAAAGAGATGACAACTACAAGCATTTGGTTACAGCGCTCCTGCAAAAATACCGTAACCTTGGATGCAACATGTCCCTTAAGATCCATTTTCTCCACTCCCACCTAGACTTTTTCCCTCCTAGTTGTGGAGCTGTTAGTGATGAACATGGGGAGAGATTCCATCAGGACATTTCTGTTATGGAACAAAGATATAAGGGTCGTTGGAATGAAGTAATGCTTGCAGATTACTGTTGATCTTTGTATAAGGATTCTGCGGAACTCCATCACAAGAGGCAAGACGAAGTCAATAGGCCACCACATGATTCTCTTCAGACACGACCTTCTGCGAAGGATATTTCCAGCAATTTAGAACTCTTGGTATGTAATTACCAATTAAAAAATAAAATTCGCTTTCATTGTTGTTAGCATGTATATAATTAAAATGTATCCTTTTCTCTCAATCCGTTAATATTCAATACTTCCACCTTGTGTATATCATAGAAACTAGAGCTAACAAAAAATTTTAATTGTCATATTTGTTTTTCTCAACCCAAAGTTAGTAGAAATTGCCTCACGAAGTGCTCGAAACATTCAAAAATTACATTTTGCTGCCCAGTAATCGTTAGTGTTCACTAAGTAGTGAATCATTTATAATGGATTATTTTCAGAAATGGCTTATATCACCAAAAATACTTATTTGAAGTAAATTTAGTATATTAAAGTAAACTGAATTTTTGTGAAGCATTTATGTCCATCAAATAACCTTTACCATTTATTGAAGATAATACAAAACTTCATCTGAGTGAACAGGGCTTTTCAGGCTATTTTAACACATACATTTTATTGGAAATTAATTGTTCTTTCACATTAGCCGTGTGTAGGAAGTACTATGAAGGGGTAGCGAGGGTAGGTGTGTAGTGCGCCCTACACACGGCTAGTGTGAAAGAACATTAATTTCCATTTATTGTACCTAATAGTGGTCCGAACTATAAAGCCCGGGTCTTAAAATACTTACAGCATAGTAAGTCGTTATTAAGGTAGTTGTCTCGTGTGTTTATGAGAACTGCTAGTGGTTTACCGGGAAAAACACGAGTCAGTTGGAGAATTTAATGTCATATCGGCACGTTGGCCATAGTAGCTCAATGGTTTAGAGCGGCTGGACGGAAACCAGAAGATCCGTGGTTCAAATCCCGGCTATGGCATTGAATTTTTCAGCCTGGCTCTACCCTTTCATAGCACGTCCTACAAACGGCTAGTGTAAAAGAACAATTAATTTCCTTTAATTTTACCTAATATTGGTCCGAACTATAAAGTTCGGGCCTTAAAGTACTTACAGCATAGTATGTCGCCATTAAGGTAGTTGTCTCGTGTGTTTATGAGAACTCCTAGTGGTTTACCGGGAAAAACACGAGTCAGTTGGAGAATTTAATGTCATGTTGGCACGTTGGCCATAGTAGCGCAATGGTTTAGAGCGGCTGGACGGAAACCAGAAGATCCGTGGTTCAAATTCCGGCTATGGCGTTGAATTTTTCTCTACCCTTTCACGTACATTTTACTGTCAGGTATTTTCTTTTTGTATAATTTACGAAATGATGCTCAAATGAGCCCAGGGTCCATAGAGCTTAGAGTTGTCCGACATGCGTCTTTCAGTATAAAGGAAAACCCCGGTAAAAACCGTATCCATGTAACTCACCCTGACCGAGATTCGAACTCCGGACCTCTTGAACGTGAGGCAGACACGCTGCCACCACACTACCGAGGCGGGCGTCAGGTAATGTCTTTAGACTACGGCACTTTAATTGAAATTTTAGAAATTCCATGTAAAGAGTGGTTTGAGGTGTTTCCAAAAATCGCATTTTTCCCAGATATTCAACCCTAATACAAAATTTACTTTGTCTCTGAATTTAGGATTTTGAATTAGGTTTGCTGTTCACACACAAAGCTGTTTCTGTGAAAACGCTTTGGACTCAGGGAGCATAGAAAATTTAGAAATTGTTATTTCGCCAGGAATACACGTTCCTTAAGTTTTAAAAGAGCATTTTCACGTTAACTACATCGTAATTTTAAATTGAGGAAGCAATCTACTCCACCAAAACAGAAACGGAGATTTCACTGGAAATACATGTTCTGGAACGCCCTAAATTAAAAAAAAGTCTAAGTTTGCATATATGTGTGCGTGCATCGTTTGACTGTGGGGAAGCTTACTCCAAAACGAGAAGTTGTTTAAAAACCAAACTTATTAGAAGTGATAAAAATGAGCAATAGCAGGTGGAGAAAGTTACGTGAACGTAATGCATCACATTTTTGTTTATAGAGATTATGACCTTCTGTATACAACAGTGCCATTGAGAATGTATGACAATAGTGGAAATAAAGGAAATTTGTAAGTAAATATTCCAGGTATAATTTCATGGTACCTCCCAAAAAAACTGGAGTAAATCTCAGCTAGGAAGCATAGTCCTGGCGGGATGTCAACCTCAGACCTTCCGTTCACCAGTCTGTGCTATAATCCAAATTACACGAGTAAAAAAATATCTAAATATGTTTCTGAGATAAGAGCCACCAAACCGAACGAGATGGCTCGACGGTATTCGACAAGTCCTTGGTTCAATTCCTGATAGTCGCCCATTCTGACCATTAATTCTTCTCTGCTTGATAAGATGAATGCTGGTGTGATCTTTCCCCATTTTGTCTCCTTCAATTTCCAAGACGACGATTCCAGGTCTGTGTGTCTGTCGACGGTGGGTAAATAGTGCTGAAGCTTGTGATATTGAACTTCTCGGTTCATCAGATGAAGGTACGTCTCCAAATATTGGGTATAGATTTCCTGGCCTGCCGCTTGAGGGGAACTTCTGAGCCACCTCCGGTGGTTTGGGCGAACTGTTGGGGAACCCTGCCGTTTACGTAGTCCGTTCCTGCACTCTATACGTCTCCTGGGGTTCCTTTATCCCATCCGCTCCTCCCGTGGATACTTGCAGAAGATACAGGTGTGCCCTCCGTTACCCAGTCTAGCTAGAGCCACCCATATAATCACAGCTGTTAACCACCGGGGGTGGGAGTCCTTTCTCGAGTGTAATGAACAGTGATAGCTGTAAATATAAATTCTGTCAGCCATGACTTTCCTCTCCCGTAGGGAGGGGATCCGTCCCCTTCAGCTGCCGTGGTGCAAGCGCTACGGACCACTAGCACTCGTGGTACATCTGACGTTACTAAAGGAAGCTCTGGCCGAACATTCGAGCCCCTTCCTGAATGGGAGTTGTTTGGTTTGGGTTGGACTCGACGGGGCAGTGGTTCCCGATACCCGTGGGAGATCGGGTACGTCTCCAAGCGAGGTTGAGGGAAGCCATGTATTCCCGCGTACTAGCCTGCATAGCTAGTAGAAGATGTGCTATAAGGCTGTTATGCCAAGTTGGCTCAGGTGTGAGAGAATGTAGTCACTCAATTCTAGTACATAGGTTAAGGAAGAATAGTATGTAAATAAAAAGGTTCTCTGTAATATAATTGTAAATTATCTTCATATGTACAAATAAATATCAAATTTCAAATAGGAAGGTGTGCTAGATCACCAGGCGGCCCTACCGAGGTCTAATCAGTGGTCTTCCCCTTTTGGTGTTGGCGCGCGTAAGTGGCGTATCCACTTCCATCCCTTCTTATGTCCATAGGACCAGATGGGGGGGGGGCTTGTTAGTCTCTAGGTCTTGCCCTAAGGAAAGCCCCACGGAGGCTCTTTCGGGACAGCTCAGTAACTCCCTGGTCATTAGAGCGGAGGTCAGTCTTCACTTTGTGTGGATTGTCGTGGTGGTTACCCTCCAGCTTATATATATAAACTTTCCTCACAGTACTTTGGCAATTACATAATCGAAACTTTTTTTGAGATATTTTTTTTTTAATTTACGTCCTCCAACGTTAAGTCATATCGGACGATGAATGGAATGGGTGAAATGATGCTCAAATGAGTCCGGGGTCCATGGAGCTTAGAGTTACCCAACATTCGTCTTTCAGAATAAGGGAAACCCCGGAAAAAACCTTATCCACATAACTCACCCTGACTGAGATTCGAACTCGGGACCTCTTGAACGTGAGGCAGACATGCTACCACCAAGCTACCGAGGCGGGCCTTCGTTTTCAGATATGCTATTCAGACAGACATAACACGCCTTTTTTCTATAAATGTTTTTATTTTTCCATTTTTTTTTTAATTCAGATAGGTTTGTAACATATATTTCCAATGAATTCTCGGTATAGAATTTTTCGGGGGGGACACAGTGCATCCCCTAACTACGTAGCAGAGGAAATTAAAGAAAGCCCAAAAAATGTAAGGTTTAATAAAACTGCTGTATTGCTGTCTAGGACATATGAAACTCTCTCAAAATGTTGTGTATTACGTGATCAATCGTTAACATGCGATTGAAGTCATTAAACTAATTAATTATGGACACTGACGGCCAAGGGTTATGCCATATAAAAGGACATACTTCTGCAATATTTATGAATGTTTTGAATCAGCTTACTGGTTAATTCACAATGCACCAAAGTCTGCAAGATGGTGAGAAAGAAACGTGAAAGATAACTCCAACTTTTATTTAAACTGCAAGCATGAATTACTTTTTACGTGATTGGGTGTCTTCATACCTTTCCTACTATGGTGACTATTCCCCTCATATGACGTTATCTTATATTGACCATGTTAAAGTCGATCAGTCAGATTCATGAAATCATACATATCATCGATAACTATTTTTATCGCATCATCGACAAGGTAACAACACATTCTACTACATGGCAAAGCGAGAAAGCGTATCGGGAAAAATTCGCAACACAGAGATGTTTACCTCAGCTTATCGCACATACACGGCGAGTCCAGTGTATGTAAAGTCTGGTCAGATATAATCATGTCTTCTGGACAGCAATGTGTCATACATCGGGCAGGCGCGAGAAAACGTATCATATAGACACACGCAGCTTCCAGTCGCTCTATTTGTGTTTCGTAACTTACTGTACGTCAACTTATTAGTATTTCACTCTTCTAATCGACCAGATAAGACCTGATCAGGCTCGATGGCAGCGCTGGTCACCTGAAGGTCAATACGCCTCAACGCTCTATCGAGTAATACATGTATACAAACAGGAGAAGGATTATACAGTGCGATCCATTTAAACCTGAACCATTTCAATAGGTCATTCCATTTGAACCAATAATAGGACACACGTGCGACTTTGGGAGAATATAATACACAATTGGAAGATTACATTACACTATTTATATCTCAGAGAAAATGTTGGAAGTGTCCTCCACCAGCATCTATACATGTTTGCACTCCTCTCACCATATTCTCTGAAGTTTTACGGAGATTATCCTTGCCAATGTTACTTATTTAGGTTCGAATGGATTCCTTGAGAACATCAATAGTCCGTGGCCTATTCTTGTACACACTATATTTTAGGTACCCCCACAAGAAACTATCCGGTGAGGTTAGTTCAGGGGATCTGGGGAGCCACAGATCTGTAACAGTACTTTTGGGTTATGTTTGAAGTATGAAAAGTTTATAAATTTATAAAAAATGATTATGTAAATATATTTAATAATTTAAATATGTAAAAATGTATGTAATTGTGTGATTGGCCGAAGTAATAATTGTATGACGTAATATGACGTAATGTTGTGACGTGGTGTAAAATCGGCCAATCACAAAATTAAGATAGAAGTAACGATAGTTACGAAAAATCAATAACCTTGGTAGAGAGAGATTTTTTGTTGTAATGGTGGAGTGTGATGAATAGTGGTACTAGATCAGGAACATTTAAGTAATGGTTTGAATCTGTATAAATGTAACAAAGTAAGAATTTAATTTAAGTAATGGTTTGAATCTGTATAAATGTAACAAAGTAAGAATTTATCGACATGTTGGAAGTGACTGGGAAAGGAAGTTCAGGCAAAATGTAATCTAAATAATACAATTAAATAGTTACAGAATTTGACTTCTCCGAAACTTTATTCCGAACCACGCCTGAAAAACAGATGTCTCGTGACTCTTATTTAGAATAAGATGATACAATTGGTGAGCAGAGGAAACATATAGCCGCAAAAACTACCACGAGAAGAGAAAGAATTGTGCGTCCAACATAGAAATCCTGTCCCAAATGGCGCCCGAACGCGTGGCTGATGAAGATGGAGACAAATTAACGGCGAATGGTCACAAATTCCTGTCCCAGATATTTTGAGATTATTCGATTATCAGATAAACTGCTTATAAGTTCCATGGTGTCATTAGATGTATGGCACGTTGCTCCATCTTGCTGGAACTAACCTTCTCTCAATTCGATATCATCTCCGTAAAACTTCAGAAAATATGGTGAGACGAGTGCAAACATGTATAGATGCTGGTGGAGGACACTTCCAACTTTTCCTCTGAGATGTAAATAGTGTAGTGTAATCTCTCAATTGTTCATTATGTTCTCCCAAAGTTTTACGTGTTCCCTATTATTGCTTGAAAAGCTATGGCCTATTTAAATGGTTCAGGTTTTGGGTCGCATTATACATCTCACGGATCGTCGACTGTTAACACGACTTTCAAATGTCAACATGGCTGAAAGGTTTATATGCCGTGTCTTGTGAGATTAAGTTTCATTCATCTGCTAAGTACGCCTATGTGATTATGGGAATCAAATAACTTGTTTTATTGCTTTCAAAGTTTTTTCATGAATTAGTTTGTACAAATGCAACTCTTGGATTTAAAGTTCCCTAAATAAATTTCCTGGCGACTTCGTCGCTCGTGTACTTATCGGTAATTCCGAAACCACTCGTGATCTTATTTATGATAATGTAATACAACAAACGTTTCATTTTATATTAACGTTATAGTAACCAACATTTGCTACAGCATTAAAATGAAATGAAGACCGATTACTAACGACGTGCTCGTATGTATAGCCCAGTAGTCATCTCTGAATTGGTTTACGCACTGTGCCGCAATTCTTTTGTTATGGGTCGCCAAGATTACGTACCCCAGTTATAACTCATAACTTAATTAGTATGGTAAGTAACGTCCAATATATCTAGTACGACTAATACACGGTGTTCTCGAATGTCCGTTCACTTGTAGTTGTGTAAGGGGACCGGTAATATGGCTGAATGTTCTATGGGTTTTAGGAGAGGTACAAATTTTCATCAGTTATGAGTTGTGGCTCTCTATATACATGTATACGTAAGTCCAACACCCTAACCACTTGCATGTACACAGAGCACAGCTGGGCATAGTAGGTTAAAGTAGCTACCTAATTCAAGATAGTCAAGTTTATTATTATTATTATTATTATTATTATTATTATTATTATTATTATTATTATTATTATTATTATTATTATTATTATTATTATTATTATTATTATTATTATTATTATTATTATTATTATTATTATTATTATTATTATTATTATTATTATTATTATTATTATTATTATTATTATTATTATTATTATTATTATTATTATCATCATCATCATCATCATCATCATCATCATCATCATCATCATCATCATCATCATCATCATCATCATCATCATCATCATCATCATCATCATCATCATCATCATCATCATCATCATCATCATCATCATCATCATCATCATCATCATCATCATCATCATCATCATCATCATCATCATCATCATCATCATCATCATCATCATCATCATCATCATCATCATCATCATCATCATCATCATCATCATCATCATCATCATCATCATCATCATCATCATCATCATCATCATCATCATCATCATCATCACTATCACTATCACTAGCACTAGCACTAGCACTACCACTACCACTACCACTATCACTATCACTATCATTATCATTATCATCATTATCATTATTATTATTATTATTACTGTACACGAAGACTGTAGTAATGGTGATGTCGTGGATATACATGCAAAGGAGAGAACTTGCAACAGCACGTCAATATAAAGATCATCGCAACAAAGGGGCATACCTGTTAAATATTCATGCTTATTGTAGTGGGGAAATGCCACTTATGAGCGAATCACAGCACAGCACAGAGTTGTCGTTGAAGGGAGTACTCCACCGCAAAGAAAGGTCCTTCGACTATTGCCATACCCGGACAACTCCCTTACTGGCATAAAGATTGGTTTTTAACTAAGGGGTGGTGGGTAAATGGTGGTAATAGTGTTTAGAGAAATATTTTGGAAGTTCTAAGAAAGTTTTTGGAGGTGTAAGGTGTGATTTTATGAGTTTATGGTGGGCCTAGCATAACTCTGGGTCTTTTGTAAGTTTCTCCGGGGTCGAGGTCGTACTGCCCGAGACCGCGTATGAGGTGATTGAAACTTGAAGGAAGTTGAGCATAGAAGCTTCGAGAGAGGGGTAGGATGTGATCTGTGAGTTTTGGAAAATTAAGATCAGAGTGAATGTTGTCATTGGGAATGTACCAATGAGATGATGTTGCGGTACGCAGATATCGGTTTTGTTGCTGCGACTCCCCCGACTTGGCAGGCATATGTGATTACAGGTCTATACAAAAGGATCTTATTGCTGAGCGCCAGTGTCCATCTTCTACTATAGAGCAGGTACATCATTGCCATCTTCCTGTTGGCTTTATTTGCCAAAGTTGTTATACGGGCCTTCCATGTAAGCTTCATATCTAGAGTGACCCCTAGATAAGTCGCCGTTGTAGACCATGGCATTTCTCCTGCTGGCCGGAGATTGGGGACGTCTTGAAGCTGTCACCTGGTAAAAGTAACTGCCAGAGATTTTGTAGCATTTATTTTTAGGCGCCAGATAGTAAACCCAGCGGTCAGCATGTCAGCATAAAACTGAGCCCGCTTCACCGTATAAGTATGATGTTTAGAAGTGGCTATCAGTGCGGTGTCATCTGCAAAGAAATATAAGTTGCAGCCTCTATAGGTTGGAAGTGTGTTGATGTAGGTGAGAAATAACAGGGGGCCCAGGACACTGCCTTGGGGTACCCCTGCATGGTTGTCGTAAGGTTGAGAGATGATGTCGTCCCTGGCAACGACGAATGATCGGTTTTTAGGTAGCTGTGAATTAGGTGGATCAAGTAGGAAGGAATAACGTAGAGCATTAGGCGATGAGGAGACCTTCATGCCATACAGAGTCGAAGGCTTTGGAAATATCAAGGAATAGGGCTGCAACATAGTGACGATTGTTGAGCGAATCACTTGAAGCATTGTTGCTGTTGCTGCTCGATTGATAGACAATGTGGTCATCGCCGTCGTCCTCGGAAGAGATACTGGGATAAATTCCCCGTGGAAATAAGTTGTTCTACAGTCTCTTCCAAAATTCCTTCCTTTTCCTCAAGCAGGACTTAGTATGCCTTTTGTGTGTCTTCACATTTTTCCAGATTTCAACTTTTATTGTTGTTAGAGCCTCTTCTGCCAGCTTTATTGTTGAACCCACAGTAAAGTCTTTATTGTTTCGGCCAACATAACTCTTTACTCAGCCCAAATCAACACGAACGGGTTAAAGTGGCAATGATAAGGAGGAAGCGAACTATTTTGTCATAAATAATCCCGGTGTTGTCACATTCATTGTTGAAAAACGTATAGTTTTCGTTCCCATGCACGTTCAAATTTTCGTTTGTCTTCACTATCTTTGTTACGGTTTTTAAACATAATTAAACATTCATTAAAACACAATTTCAAATGCTCCCAACACACGTACAGATACAGGTACTCAAAAACACGTAAACCAAGGTGAATTGCCACAAATAGGATGCAAAGGAACTTGCCAGTATTCAGTCTCTGTGCAAAAAGGACAGTAACTGAGGTGAAGACATTTGTGTTTATTGCAGCGTTATCAGAGGATCAAAGCACCAAGGTATTGTGTTTACTACAGCGTTAGCAGAAGAAGATAGGCATAACACACTCACGTGTTAGAACTTCGGCAACCAAGGTTTAGCTTCTAACGTTCTAATGGAAACATCTCGACTCCAGTTGGTCCTAATCGTTGCTATGACAACCGTTACGACGTACCCATCTCCTCCCATATACGAGGGCACGATGCACTTATCCCAGCATTTCTGCTATTCTTCAAAGACATGCTGGAAAACATTTTTGAGATATCCTTCAAAATCGCCTCCGCAGCCTTCACCACTGCTTCTGATGATGGATAATGCCTCCCACGAAGGCTTTTCTTCAAGTTAGGTAATAGAAAAAAGTCACATGGGGCTAAATCCAGACTATAGGGAGGGTGAGGGATGCACTTCACGTTGATTTTTGCAAGATATTCAGCAATAACATTGGCAATATGCGGCCGCGCACTATCGTGGTGCAGCATCCAGCCTGCTTCACGGAAATGTCTTTTGCGCCTGATATGGACTTGCAATGTTTTCAGGACATCCCTGTATTATTGTCCAGTTACTGATGTGTGTGCAGGTATCACATGATGATAAACCATTCCATGAATATCAAAGAATGGGATGACCATTACTTTTCCAGCAGAAATAACCACTTTTGCTTTTGGTGGGGTTGGTGATGAAGGAGGTTTCCACACTGAGCTTTGCTGCTTGCTCTCAGGATTAAAATGATGTAGACAAGTATCATCAGCAGTGATTACGTTTGAAAGAAACTCCGGATCTTCCTCTAACATCAACTGTAACTACATGCAGATCTGCATGCGAATGTCCTTTTGTTCGGGAATTAACAGTCTTGGAACCCATCGGGCACAAACACGTCTCATGTGTAATGTTTCTGTCACCAACGTGTGGGTGGCAGCCAATGAAATGTTCAGTATTTCAGAAAGTGATCTTAAGTCGTCGATCCTCTCTCACAATGGCAGCAGTAGTGTTGATGTTTTCTTCCATAAGAGCAGTAACTGGAGAACCGGATCCACCTTCCTTTGAAATTGAATGTCTCCCCTCTTTAAAAATTTTAAACCACCTTCGAGCTGTGCTTTAGGGAAGATCAGACTCTCCATAGGCCTCCTGTAACATTGTATAGGCCTCAACTGAAGATTTGTTGAGAATTTCAAAGCCGCACATTGTTCCTCGCGTGTTACCTTCATTGCAGCCTGGTTCTCACAGGCAGGAACCAGAAGTACCAACAATGAAACTACTATAGCATGTTCGTTTCACATTAAGCTAACAGAATATAATAAGATTAAATTTTAGTGCGAAAAATTAAGACCGTAATAAATTATGATCATTCTTTATTGAACAACCCTCATATTTAAGGCGTTCGAACACATTGTTACTAAACGTCAATCTCATTCTAGATTGGCGACAAGTATAACAAATGGATGCCCTGTAAGGATGGCAACATGGATCCTTCGTCATATACTCCTAAACTAGCTTACTGAGATTTATTTTTTATTTCCATAAACTAAAGTTAAAATACTGGAATCTCTTCTTTGTTATCAGATGAAGCAGTGGAACATTACCATACACCTGGTTTCTGAAGTGCTTCAGGAAGGTGGCATCATTCAGCTTTAAGAACTGGCTTTACAAATACCAAAAATGTATTGATATTAAAGGAAAGTTTTCAAAACAATAAAATCATTTATTCTACTTGAAACTGTTTCATTCCTTCGATTCGAGAAATTTCGGCTTCCTGCACATTTTCCTCACGAGTGTTACTATCAGAAATAGCGGAAAAGGTAGACATCACAGGTTCATCACTTTGCCCTAAAACGCTGATACAAATATTTGCACTTATGCACCTCCCAACCTCGATATGCACCTGATTTGGCGTATTATGTGCATATTAAATAAGCTGAATTGTCAGCAACAGTGTAACATAAAGAAAATAGGCACAAAAAGACTGAATTTGTTGTCTGTATTAGGATTTTAAAACGCGGATGTTACTGTTTCTCTACTCATTCTTCAAGTAAAGGCCTATTCTTTAATCTACTTCATTTTAACCGAGATAAATGTTTACAGGAATGATTGTATTACACATTTTCTTGTAGATGCAATAAAAATAGCGAATTCAGAAGGTTTTTGTGATAGTGAACTAAGAATAAAAGAACAACGCCTGCCTAATGTATAAGGAACTTGCAAATTCGGAACAAAAGAAGGAATATCTAGGAAGTGAGTAAAACTTTGTCAGTGTTCGCCTGTTATGCAAAACTTATTCAGAGCGAAGAGTTCCTCAGAGAGTATTCCCAGAAAATTGAAGATATGTATTTCATTCGCATGAAACTACCTTAAACATGTCAAATCGTTCTAAAGAAATCAAAAGTTTCAGAAACTTTTGCACGTAATGGGTAATTTACAGTCCGGAGGTTTTCTTGAAAATCTTCGTCATATCCTTGGAAAATGTTGAACTTATTTTGTATATAACCCGCTTTTCATATTTAGTTATGCTGTTCATAGACGCGCACAGAAACATATACCTGAGAGAGCTGTTTCTAAGGAAACATGTTCTTAGATCCATGGAGCCTCAAAACGCGTATTTCCAATTAAATTCCTTTGTGGATTTGTTGGTGAGGCCGCGTCGTAGTCGAGTGGCTAGACCACTTGACTTTCACCAAGGTGACCCGGATTCCACATAAATTGAGATTTGCTGTGGGTTGGGTTTTCTCAGGAACTCCGGTTTCCCCCGTCAACATTCCACTATTTGCTCCATCATCACCTTTCCTATCATTCATCTCACTCTCATACTATCATCCACTTCTCTCACCTTCACAACAGGCATCGGGCTGATCGCCCATCCTGGTTCACTATCAGATCCAAAGCTTCGGTTCCTCAAACCCAGGAGTTAAGGGATAGAGGAACAAGAATCCTTTATCACCGCGGTAAGTAGTATACTAGGGATAAGGTAAAGAAAGAACTGCTAGTGGAAGAAGTACTTCTGCGTTCAATAGGTAAGTAGCAGAAGAAGTAAAAATGCATTATCCGTCTTTGGAGTATCCCATCGTATATATTCGGGGTTTTCCCTTATCCTGAAAGACGAATGTCGGGTAACTCTAAGCTCTATGTATCCTGGGTTCATTTGAGAATCATTCCACCCATTCCATTCATCGTCCGATATGACTTAACGTTGGAGGACGTAAAATTACAAACAAACAAAATTCCTATATGTTTACTTAAATTATATAATATGTGCTGATTGCACGTTCTTGCTTTGGCTCATGTTTCATTTGTTTCACGTTCCCCGTCTTTCCCGCGAGGGCGCGTGGTTGTCGCCTTGCCTTGCCTCCCGGGATACCTCCGAGCAGGCGAGACAAGGGTAGTCGTAGCTCAATTTTCACGGCACGCACACGGTGAGTCATTCTGGTTTTGGTCTTGAGCTTTGAGATTTACTACTTCAGAGTATAGCTTTTCTGATCGCCCACCTCCCTGGGTTGTGCTTCCGATAGATTTCAGGGCAGTCATTCTCGGAGGGACTGTCTTATATTCGAAGTAATTTTAGTTTTCAAATAGACTGGGGCACCACCCGATTTCTCTGGGTGACTGGAGTCGTATAGGTTTTGTTTTTGTTTTTGTAATGCCTGAAAGGCGAGAGCTGCAACTTTTTCTTAGTAATTCAAAATATTTATCCAGAATTTCTGTATAGTTAACGAAAGAAGTGGAGTTGAAACCTTTATCAAAACTGGTCCTGGTAGACGTTGCCTAATAAGTCCCGGGTACTAGCCTGCAGAGCTAGTAGAATGTGTGCTAGATCACCAGGCGGCCTCACCGAGGTTTTCGGTAGTCTTCCCTGCGGGGTTGACGCGCGTAAGTGGCGTATCCACTTCCATCCCGTCTTGACGTTGTTGTCAACGGGGAGGGGGGCTTTTTAGACTCAAGGTATTGCCCTATGGAAAGAGCCCCGGAGTGTCCATCGCTCCCGGGTAAAAGGAGGCCCGGTTCCTTGGTCCTACGGTTCCAGGACTTATGGGAGTAGAACCTCTGCACTTAACTATCAAAACTGATCCTTATTATTTAAATCCCCGTCCCTTTTCATAGTTGTACCTGCGCCCCACGGTGCAGTTCAAATAATTTCCATAAAAGGTTCTGGTTGTGTTTGATAAAATAATAAAAATTAAATGGTAAAGTGTAAACAAGGGCGAGGGACACCTCGCACATGTATCTATTGAAGCTAACAACCCCAGGAGAAAGATGAAGTGAGGGAACCGCAGGAGACCACGGGGTCGTAGATACTCGCGGAGGTCCCTAACAAATCCTGAGGTTCCAGAGCACATTACGCAGCCATTAACACTAGACTGGCGTCTCACCCTACGTGAGAACAGAGAGCACACAAGACCGAGGACAGACTTTACAATGCACGTATCCACGCCATCTGGTTGACATCTCCATATACCACGAACCTGAAAGCACATTGAAAGTTGATAGCAGAATGGAATGAAGGGAAGTTATGGAAAAGAAATTTGTTATGAAATTAAGCTCCTCGAGCTCTCACCTAAGTTACAAGGAGAAACCATGAACAAACCAAAACAGAATGCATGTGCACAAGGATTCGCTCTCTTGAATGCAAGTCACACAACTTACCACAATACCACCTCACTCGGTTAGAGAAAAAAACTTCAAAATTTTAAAAGCAGGATCCTTCTACACTTCCTCGGTAAAGTAACCTAACCCATAGCGTAAGAGCCCAAAGTAGCCCTGAGACTGCGAACCGGACTGCCGGCCTCATGCCCACATACCAAGGCAGAGGTGGGCCATCAACCAATCAATACGGGGAGGAGATGTGGTCAGCATCTCGGCACACTCAGCCGGAAAGTTGACTTTATAGACCACTTTTTTTTGTAATTCACGTCCTCCAACGTTAAGTCATAACGGACGATGAATGGAATGGGTGAAATGATACTCAAATGAGTCCGGGGTCGATGGAGCTTAGAGTTACCCAGCATTCGTCTTTTAGGATACGGGAAAACCCCGGAAAATATCCTTATCCAGGTAACTTGCCCTGACCGAGATTCGAACTCCGGACCTCTTTAACGTGAGGCAGACATGCTACCATCTACGTTAGCGAGGCGGGCTTATAGACCACGATTCACTACCTAGCGTAGCTCCTCAATTTCTTCACGATGCTGAGTGGGCACCGGTCCTAATCCTCGGTTGAGAAGCCTATGTTTCAAAGAAGAAAAAATTTGTAAGAGCGATCCCCGACACCCAGTAGAATTAACGACGGCTTTTACAGTTCCAACTTTTCCACGATAATGCCATACCACACACTGCAAGATGATGCGGCACCTGTTGATCACAATTTTGATATACACTTATTTTGAGTGATAAATATGTGCAAGTTGGCTAATTTGTGCAAAAGTGAATAATGTTAAAAAAAACATAAAGTTGTTCATACGACAACTTTCAGAAGTGTCATAACCTTATACACCATTTAAATACATTTTACACAATATTTGAGTTATAAATTGTAGCAAACAAATCAGGAAATAATTCCACGTAAACACTGACATATGTGAAAACGTAGGTATGTTGATTTAGCTTCATCCTTGCATTCAATTTATTACCTGGCGCGTTCAAGCTATAAGAAGACTGATACTCTCATACATTCTCTGCCTTAGAGGGAAGTAATCTGGTGTTTCGCTCTGCCAGTCTATTTATCAGCACAGCATGGCAAGTTACACTGTTCGACATGGGTCATTTTTCTGATATGGAATTATGTGTTTCCAGAGTATTTTCATGTGAGGAATTCATATTTGATACCATAAGTTTGCTGTCAGGCACAATTTTTTTTTTTTTGGGGGGGGGTAATTTTACGTCCTCCAAAGTTAAGTCATATTGGACGGTGAATGAAATGGGTGAAATGATGCTCAAATGTGTCCAGGGTTCATGGAGCTTAGAGTTATCTGACATTCGTCTATCAGGATAAGGGAAAACCCCGGAAAAAACCTTATCCAGGTAACTCACCCTGACCGAGATTCGAACTCGGGACCTCTTGAACGTAAGGCAGACATGCTACCATCTACGCTACTGAGGCGGGCGGTCAGGTACAGTGTTTTAGTTATCGAAGATATATGTCTACTGTAACTGATAATTTAAAGGTGTGGTAAAAATGGTGACATTTGCTTTGCAGCAGTTGTCAACAATTAATTTTGTTTATCAGTTTACATTTTCAGCTACTTCCCTTACTGTTGCCAATAAAATTATCTCAATATGCAAGGCATTCGTACACTACTGTTTAAAGTTAAGTCTTAAACTGGCATTTTAACTAGTAGAAATATTTTTACGTAACATTGATATATATTTTAAATATATCATTACATGTCTGACTGTACTATACAAAAATATAACATTGTCCATATTTCTCTTTTAATGGAATCTCTTTAACCACAGAACTGCACTACACAGATTGTAACACGAAGAGTGTGTGAAATTACGAGGTTAGACTGACTTTCTTGGTAGATGACCTAAGTAGCTTATATGTTACATTTAGTATTATTTCATTGTTTTCGGACAGATGATGTTTTTCTATTACCTATTCACTTCAAGCTAGGCCTTAATAAACAGTTTGAAAAATTAATCAATCTGGACAAGGGTTTATGTACCTTTCAAAAAAGTTCCCTCGACTTTCATCCAATAAAAAGGAAGGGGTGTTTTTGGGCTCCCGAATTAGAGCAATTCAAAAAGCCTCTCACTATGAAGAATGCCTTACACACAAAGAAAAATATACATTTATCTCTTTTAAGAATGTAACTGAAAACTTTCTGTGAAGATAAAGAGCTGACAACTATAAACAATTGGTTCAAGAAATGATAATTGCATATAGGGATTTAGAATGTAACATGTCATTAAAATTGCATTTCCTAGATTCACATCTAAACTACGAGGCATGTTTTTTAAGTCAGTACCGTTTTGGAATTAAAAAAGACGTGAATACATATCGTAATAATTTTAATTTTACATGAAAGCCTGCACCTTAATCTACTTTTCTACATAATTTCTGTGAATATTGAGGCACTTGTCATAACGTGGCACCAGTTTTTGAATATCCTCCTCATAAAATTCTGCCGCCTGACGTGTTGACCACAGTATCACAACTGTTTAGACTTCATTATCGTCTTGAAGACGCTGACCACCCAGATGTTTCTTCAAGTGCAGGAACAAATGGTAGTCGCTGGGTGCCAGATCAGAGCTGTATGGAGGATGATCTAGAGTTTACCATTGAAAAGATTTGATGAGATCTTTGGTCCGATCAGCCACATGTGAACGGGCATTGTCATGCAGCAAAACGATACCCTTACTCAACTTGCCACGTCTTTAGTTCTGGATTGCACGGCGCAGATTGTTCAATGTCTCACAATAAGACGCTGCATTGATTGTCTCATCAGGAGGCAGAAACTCCACTAGCAATACTCCTTTTCTGTCCCAAAGAACTGTGCACATGATTTTCCGGGCAGAAATTGTTTGCTTAAACTTCACCTTCGTGGGTGATGATGAATGTCGCCATTCCATGGATTGTTGTTTCCATTCTAGTGTGACGTAGGCCACCCATGTTTCGTCACCAGTAACAATTTGGTCTAAAAAATCTTCACCTTCATTGTGGTACCGCTCAAGGAAAGTCAATGCACTGCCTAAACGTTGGGTTTTGCGCAAATCCGTCAACATTTTCGGAACCCAACGTGAGCACAATTTCCGGTACTTCAAGTTCTCGGTCACAATGCGATACAAAACACTACGAGAATATTGAGGAAAATAGTCGCACAATGATGAAATTGTAAAGCGTCTGTTTTCTCTCACCCGTTCGTCCACTTTCTGCCCCAAATCTTCAGTAACGACCGAAGGACACCCACTCCGTTCTTCATCATGCACATTTGTGCGGCCATCTTGAAATGCTCTCACCCATTTCTTTTCCATTCCATCACTCATAATGTTTTGTCCGTAAACTTCACAGATCTCACGATGAATATCGATCGGTTTTACGCCTTTAGCACTAAGAAATCGTATAACAGCCCGTACTTTACAATCGGCGGGACTCGCGATTGTCGGCGGCATATTAAACACTCATAACCAACGTATATAATGAAGAATCAGACTGTAATGGCGTTAGTGCGTAGACAAGAGATGCAGGTAACTAGCGCGCATGCGCGGAACGCCAACCGTAGCGTTGCAGCGGCGGAATCGCAAAACGGTACTGACTTAAAAAAACATGCCTTGTATTTTCCTGAGAGCTGTAGCGATGTTTCCGACGAACATGGTGAAAGGTTCCATCAAGATATAATGTTACTGAAAAATGGAAATGGATGAAGGGAAGTGAAGGCCTGCAATCCTTGCCGACTACTGCTGAAACATCATTGGAGGGTACACCATTCTTCACAAGAGAAAAAACTTAAAGCTGTAGTACATCGCTTTTTATTATTACAGCAATGACGTGCAAATAGAACAGTGCCTATAACTTCAAAATTATGCCTGACACGGAGAAACTAATTACAGATTTGAGTTCAGGAGGTGTGTTTCCAAAAGAATCACGTGTGAAATCCCCAGAAAGCAATTCCATTTTTTCTTGTAGTGCAACGTATTTTTATTCAGCTACGATATCTACGTTGTGGCGACATATGTAACGGTTGCTTAATATGTTTGGAGGTAGAGATGATGTCCTCGAAGCACCACGTTAGTAAGCCATATGTAACGTAATGTTACATATGCGATGGAGGGATGAGGAATTCTGATGATGAAACCATGGGATGATGAATTATAGAGTCCCACGAAGTGGTGCCTTATGTAAACAATATGTTACGTATTGGTATGTGGAGAAAAGGAAAGATGAAAATTCCGGAAGTACTGGATGTTCTCTGGCGTAGCTGAAGTCAGTAGAACCTGAGAACTCTGGAATCAGTGTGTGGTATAGAGCGAGGAAATTAAATGTTCACACAATTGTGAAATAATTGAATTATTTCCATTTTAAAATTATTCAATCTTTTAATTATATTTTAATTACTGATGAACAAATTCTGTTGACGTCTTTCATTAAGAAATACTTCCTATTTCCGACTTTCCAACACACAAAAAGTATTACATTTTACGTTCACTTCTGAGGTTCCAGGATCAAGCGGGACGATTTAAATCCTTCTTACCATGATTATTGACTTTCTGTCCTACGTCGCCATAACTACTAAAGAACTCTCGTTCTAATTGGACAACACTAATCGTTGCGCCACATTTCTTTAAGGTTACATCATCTCATTTACATAATTTACCCACTCATGGCCAACTATAGAAATACAGTTTCTTGTTCACACAAAACAGTCATTTTAAACTAATCCTTTTCAAACACAAAAATTTTCACTTCTCAGGACTAAAACAAAAAACAGCAGTTACAGTAGAACAGCGTTATTATAAATTTAGATCTTAATTTTCTGTTTAATAATGTACAGAAGATGTACCTTGTCTTTGTTACTCAAAGAAAAGACTACTACAGAAGGTTTCAAGTTCTCTCTGTAAGCCACGGTAACTTTAAATACTGAATTATATCATTGCAATGGGAAAAGTGGCATTGTTCTTTTTATACGCGAGTCATAATGAGACACTATGCATAGCATTGGATACCTAACAACACTTTATAATAGTGAGTTTGCATAAGTAAAATTGCGGTAATTAAATAGCTGAGTACATTTTGCTCTTAGGTCATCCTTTAGGTTTATACACTTTAAAACTTCACTGCCAATTCCCATATATAGTGCGATCCATATCAACCTGAACCATTTCAATAGGACATAATTTGCCTTTGAAAGCTCTTATTATGTATAAGTTTGAATTAATGATCTCAGTGGCTCTGGGAGAATTTACAACACTGACAGCTGTTGATAGTTGACAATCTTAAATGTACTATTTTCTTTGATACGACTGTAGACACTGAAGTTTATATAGGTATCTTCAATGTCACCCGAACGTCGGAATTCCCGATAGAACCGGCTGGCAGTAGGACCAGACGGGAAACATTTAGCCTACGCCTACCCATTTGTCTCGTGTCACTAACTGAGGGGATGATTGGAAGAGCGGCACGAGCCCTACACCGTCTCTTTCCCCTCCCACCAGACGTCTGGAAACATCGGGATAGTTGTGCGGGCCGTGAACCTTCCAGAAACGGTAATCTTCCTATAAAAAGGGGCTGCAGTTGGCGAGTCAGTTCAATCCAAACCCAGCTCCGGGCCATTGGCGAATGGAGCGCAAAATGGCGAATGGCAATTAACCCGGAGAAGAGCTCTGCGATTCTCCTGGCGAAAACCAGAGCCAATCGGTTGCAGCAGAACTTCGTTTTACGGCGTCGTGGAATCCCATGGGTTCAAACGGCGAAGTATCTCGGAGTGACGCTGGACCGCAAATTAACTTACGCTCCGCACGTCAAAGGCAAGGTCCAGCTTGGGCACGTCGCGCTCAGGAACCTATATCCCATATTCCGTTCAACCATGCCACTCTGTCTCAAACTCCAGCTGTATCGGGCGTTCATCCCGCCCATGATCTTGTACGGCTGTGAGATCTGGGGAACAGTGGCGAATACCACTTTCGTCAGACTCCAGACGCTGCAGAACAGGGCGCTACGGGTCATCTACGATACTGACTGGAGATTTCCCGCCCATATCCTTCATGAACATTCGAACATCCCGTACATTGTCGACGTCATTCGAGAGAGGGCTCGTTCAATGTACGACAAAATTCAAACCCATGGCAACCCTTTGGTGAACTCACTGGGCAGGTATGACCAGAGGGAGCAAAGACGCTTGCCATCATACAAACTCCCTAGAGACGTCTTGGGGCCCCTTGGTTAACCCAAGGGAAACCCCAAACGTATTCAAACTCACATAACGCCTGATGGCTCAAGCGTCAGGCCATCCGTGCTCAAAACGGGGCAAAAGCTCTAAAACAGATCCTCCCCCAACGGGAGAAAGTAACAAACCCGCCTAGCTGTTGCCTTCAGGGAACACTCAAGGGCAACCAGTTAACACCAAATCTCAAACAAACAAAAACCTACCGCCAGCAGAACAAAATGCAACCAAACTTGACTCACTTCGCAGGTTAAGCCGCAAAGCGGCTAGGTACTGCGGCAAAAGACACCCGGACGGGGAAAAAGAAAAATTGCCCCGCCCGACCAGGACTACCTCTGGACCTCTGGAGTCAGTTCAGTTCTAGGCGAGCAGCCGTGAGGGGCGCCGATTGAGTGAATGGATCGGAAGACTGTGTACATGTATCATATGAGTTGTACGTAATCGTGAGTGAAGAGTGGACCTGCGACAGACAAACTGTAATTGGAATTGGAATTGTGTGCGCTACATAATTCTATATAATCGGCAATTGTTCCAACTGTAATTCGGTGGACATAAAAAACATCTTGAGTTTGTGCAATTGGACTTTTAATTTCACGAACCCCCAAAGTCATAATACATTTGGGGAGCAGCTGGATGATATCGAATTGAGAGTAGGTTTTTTCCAGTAAGATGGAGCAACGTGTCATACATCTGACACCATGGAACATGTAACCAGTTTCTTTGATAATAATCGAATAATCTCAAAAGGTCTGTGGGCCCCCAGATAACCTGACCTAACCTCACCGGAATAGACCACGGACAATTGATGTTCTCAAGGAATCCATTCAAACCGATATAAGTAACATTGGCGAGGATACTCTCCGTAAAACTTCAGAGAATATGGTGAAACGAGTGCAAACATGTATAGATGCTGGTGGCGGACACTTCCAACATTTTCTCTAAGATGTAAATAGTGTAATGTAATCTACCAATTGTGTATTATATTCTCCCAAAGTTGCACGCATGTCCTATTATTGCTTCAGAAGTTATGGCTTATTGATATGGTTCAGGTTTCTATGGATCCCATATTTATCTATGCTTTTTCACACATAATTTGTACTTTAAGAGCTGCGTTTAGCTGTGGTTCAGTCCGAAACATGTCCAGTTCATTATATTTTTGTAGGTCGCCGTGCGGTCAACCCTTCTTCTTCTTCTTCTTCTTCTTCTTCTTCTTCTTCTTCTTCTTCTTCTTCTTCTTCTTCTTCTTCTTCTTCTTCTTCTTCTTCTTCTTCTTCTTTTCTCTTCGACTTCTTCCAAACTACCTCTACAAATAGCTGAACTGTCACCTTATTGCCTTCGTAAATATAAATTGTTTCTTTAACTAAATGGACTTAAGTTATGACTGTAACAATTTAAGCACGAAAACCCCAAAACTACAAACACGGAAGTTTATATAAAGACAGATTTTTTTGCGATTTTTGCACAACTTTCTTATTGCAGTGGCAGTAGTTAAACTTCTTTTCCAGTTACTTTAAGTACGTAAACTAATAAAAGAATGCAGATACGGAAACACAATAGTAGCAACACAATAACTTACAAAAAGATAGTTATATGTGAAATGTAGTTTATTTTCATAAGTTAGTGTTAGATTAACTATTTAATTTCATATGTAAGGAAAAGTAAGCAAGAATAAGAAGAAATAACTCGACAATTGTATAATTAATATATTCATTTGGAATAGAAGGGCATATTAGCATATTATAGTACTGCAAAACAAAATCTTAAGAAAAGAAATATTAAATGTCGTTAGCTTGCCCTCTGCTTGGTGTCTCCTGGATCTGGAGACTCTCAGTAACCTCTCACCTCACTTCTTGCTCCGGGAACGCTCTGTCGAGCGCATAGATCCAAAATATCCTCCAAAAGTCCCGTATTTGAACCTTGTCACACCTCATACCTCAAATTTAAATTGGAATGTATACGAATATAAATTATGAACAACAGCTACTCCCAAAAAATCGATTTTAAAACCTTTTACCCAGTCAGCTCAGTCAAGCTAAAATTGAAACCTGAAACCTCCTCAATTCCAAACGACCGTGGTATCTATACAACTCTGATGTGGGTAAATTATTATAATTTTTAAAATAGTTATGACGGTGATCTCAAAAGTTTCCGACCTCAACATGAAGATGGCAGCACTCGTAAATAAATGCTAGTGTATTTCGTTGTACTTCTGTTGACAGTTATTCACCAAATTTTCAGCCATTTTGGATGCTCAGTTGTTATGTAACAGTCGTTTGAATGAGTAGATGTGAGGCTTTTTATGAAAATGGACAAAATAGAGTAACGAGCAGCCATTAAATATTTGATTTTGAAAAGCAATACGCCTACGCATATCAAAGATGAGTTGGATTCTGTGTATGAGCACTCTGCACCATTATTTACCACAGTGAAATTTTGGGCATTTGAATTTAAACGTGGTCGTAAGAGCTTGGGAGACGATAAACGTTCGGGACGTCCAAAATCTGCAACTACCGACAAAAACGCCGCCAAATGATGCTAGACGACCGCCGAATTAAAGTGAGAGAGATAGCAGAGGCTATGAACATGTCAGAAAGAACGTGTTTGTCACATATTAAATCAAAATTTAGACATGAGAAAGCTGTCCGCGCTTTGGGTGCCGCGTATGCTCACGTTAGACCAAAAACGTGTTCAAATGAACATTTCCAATGCTCTGTTGGTGCAGTTTAAGCGCAATAAATCCTCGTTTTGGCGCCGATTAATTATTTTAGATAAAACTTGCATACACCATTATACGCCCGAAACAAAAATACAGTCCAAACAGTGGACTACAAAGGAGGAACCGGCTCAAAAAATAAAATAAAAAAATAAAAAATAGCTCGGCTAGAACAGTAATGGCGTCTGTTTTTGGGATAGTCATGGAGTTATTTTAATTGATTATTTTCAAAAAGGAAAAACAATTACAGGAGCATACTACGCATCATTACTTGACAAGCTGAAGGCAGAACTTCCGGAAAATCGGCCACATTTACAGGAAAATAAAATCCTGTTTCACCAAGGCAGCGCACCGTCTCACACCTCAGCGATTGCAATGGCGAAAATCTACGAATTACAGTTTGAACAGTTTGACCATCCGCTTTACCAGATATAGTGCCAAGCGAATTCATTTTGTTCCCTTATCTGAAAATTGCGCTCGGAGAAGAGAGATTTTCGTCAAATGAGGAGGGAATCACCTTCCTGAACAATTATTTTGCAGATAAAATCGCCCAGTACTATTTGGACGGGATACAGAGATGGGAGCATCGCTGGGAGAAGTGTGTAGAGTTACAATGAAACTATGTTGAAAAAAATCTGTTTTTTTTTTTTTATCTTTATTAGGTCGGAAACTTTTCATACCACCTATGTAGCTTACGTAATTTTTAGTTCTACACTTACGTATACTAAGTAGAGGAATTACTGCATCCTACACAAAAACTGGATTGTTTTATTTCAGTAGAAATACAATTTTTGAGGCCACCTGAATAATAGATATTTATTTTTCGAAAATGTTTCGTGTATTATGTTCATGTGTCAATTTAGTGGTCCGTGAACAACACAACTCAAAAAAGAGTAGTCGTAAAACGTCAAACTTGGTATTTAAGTTCAACGTTTTCTACGAATAGGACCGAAATTTTTGAAGAAAATCTCCCATCCTAATTAATACCTTACATGTAAATGTTTTCAACAAATTTTATTTTATCAAAACCGGATCTTAATGTTTTGATTTAAATACCTCATGTCCAAGATATTTAGTTAGTTAGTTAGTTAGTTAGTTAGTTAGTTAGTTACTAACACTCCCCACATGGCAACCTTGGCCTTCGGGGTAACCTCACCCCACCAAGTGATGACCGGACCCATTTCTCAGGTGGAGGCACCCAGAGGGCGGTGTCCATTACCTCCGATGATAGGGTGATAGTGAAGATGGCGGTGAGGTGAGAGGACCAACAGTTTTTACCGTGGACTCCGAACCACGTTGGGCATAGGGGATACTTCACGTGTGCTAGACAGAGGTGAAGGCGTGGATAGGGCCGACTTAAAATCGCCAACCCCAGAGCCGGGAATCGAACTCGGGACCCTTAGAACGGGAGCCGCGAACGAAACCACCGCGCTACCCCGGCGCCCTGTCCAAGATATTTTAATCACAAATAAAATGAAGATATGTTTTAATTTCCTTCAAATAACTTCTGAAGTCCTCTTTACATCTAATGATTTCGTTTTCTGGTAAACTATATACTTACTACTTTAGAGCACACAACTTGTTAGCAGAAAAACGCTGCATGGATGTTAAAACCATCACATAATATATGATTTTTAAAATTCGTAATTCCGCTTTACGTACTGCGATATCCGTGTATACCAGGTGGCCCAACTGCCCCGTCTTTCACGTAACCTTCATGCGTTAAAACAGTTGCAGATCGCATCGTGGCACTTCAGTGGTGTGAGCGGACTACATAGATTAGATCAATACTTGACACAGCCTCTTGTCTTTCGGAGCAGAGCCAAGTCCACTCACGCCACTGCCGTGCGTTTAACTGGAAATGCCCGTTTGCATTCTGCAATTCTTTTAACGCACGGAGGGGTATCTGCATACATGAAAGACGGCGCAATTGGGCCAGCTGGTGTACAACGAATGTGCGCATTTAGTAAATAAAAGTTATTTTAATTAACAAGAAGGGGATATAAAAGTAAATTTTGTAGGAATAATACGAGGGCTATCCAGAAAGTAGATTACGTTTTGGAATAAAAAGTAAACAAAGTATTTGCCGTGTGGGGCCGGACGTTGTCGTGAATCAACAAGATCTTAGAGCTCAACATTCCTCTGCGCTTGTTTTGAATGGCTCTTCTGAGTTTTTGGAGAGTTTGGCAATACCTTTGAGAGTTTATTGTAGTGCCTCTTTCCAGAAAGTCCACCAAAATCACACCTTTTCTGTCCCAAAAACAGTCGCCATCATCTTCCTTGCCGACATTGTTTGCATGTATTTCTTGGGTTTTTGGGGAGAACTTGTGTGCCCCCACTGCATTGATTGCAATTTCGTTTCACAGTTCACGTGTTTCACCCATGTTTCGTTACCAGTAACGATGCGATCGAGTAAAGAGTCACCATCCTTATGGTAAACGTCCAAAAAGTTCAACGCTGCAGCCATTCGCTGATTTTTGTGGTCCTCTGTCAAGATTTTTGGAATCCATCTTGCACAAAACTTGTGGTAACCAAGCTTTTCGCTGATGATTTCGTGCAACAAACTTCACGAAATTTGTGGAAAACTCAAAGAAAGTTCCGTTATTGTGAACCTTCGATTTTCACGGACTTTAGCATCGACTTTTTCGACAAGTTCGGCAGTCACCATGCTGGGTCTCCCACTTCGATCTTCGTCGTGAACATTGGTTCGGCCATTTTTAAATCTGATGACCCACTGACGCACTCCACCTTCAGTGATAATGTTGTCCCCATACACTTCACAAAGCTGCCGATAGATTTCTATCGGTTTACAGTTTTTTGCAGTCAGAAACCTTATTACTGCACGCATCTCGCAGCTCGCGGGATTTTCAATTAACGCAGACATTTCAAACCGTCACAGTATCTGAACGGAGCAGAGCACGAACCTCTCACTAGCACGGCTATATGCCGACTGAGCTGCGCAACGCTCTGACCCCAAGATGGCCGCGCTAGCCCCGCCCCTAGCGGAAACAGACGAAAACGTAATATACTTTCTGGATAGCCCTCGTATGTTGACACTAAGTAAAGGTAGACATGTTCATGTGGAGGAGTTTGCTTGAAAATCTTCGATCCATATCTTTCGAAGACGCTGAAACTGCTAACATGTTTGATCTTTAACCAAAGTATTGTTTTTAAGTTAGGTAGACGCTCACACACACACACAGACATAGGTGCGCGCTCACACGCAAAAACCACATACAATTGTTATTAACGCCGTCCAACGTTAAGTCATATCGAACGATGAATAAAATGTATGAAATGATGCTCAAATGAGCCGAAGGTCCATAGAGCTTAGAGCTAACCGACATTCGTCTATCAGGATAAGGGAAAATCCAGATATAATTTTATTCAGATAATTCGCCTGACCGAGATTCAATTTGTGACCTGTTGAATGTGATTCAGACACGATACCACCACGCTACAGAGGAGGGCAAACACACACACGCGCGCGCACGCACGCACGCGCGTCCGCCTCGGTAGCGTAGATGGTAACATATCTGCCTCATGTTCAAGAGGTCCCGAGTTCGAATCTGGATTAGGGTGAGCTACCTGGATAAGGTTTTTTCAGGGTTTTCCCTTATCCTTTAAGACGAATGTCGGGTAGCTCTAAGTTCCATGGACCCTGGACACATTTGAGCATCATTTCATCCATTTCATTCATCGTCCGATATGACTTAACGTTGGAGGAGGTAAAATTGCTACAAAAAACACATACATATACAAACACATGCATTTTTATATTATCCCTTTCTACTCTGCTCTCTTATATACCTAGTAGCTGATTAAAATTCCAGAAGTTTCTAGAGGTGGATAAGTAAAGAAAGTTACAAAAGATTCTTTTTATCTGTCCCAGGTGCTTACGGTGCTTATGCTAGGTGAGAGCGCTGCTTATCTCTGTATAAATTCTTCAACTGACCTCCCAAAGTTTGGACCATAGCCGCTGCATCACAGTATTTGTATGAATTTGGATCATAACCCTACTTCAAAAGAGCATGTATAAATTGTGTGAAATATCGTAATTATAAGTTGACCACGTATATTAGGCATGGATCTGCTACATTATATTTATATCAGAGGTACACATAATGAAGCAACAGATCAAGGATGTTACAAAGGTCATTAGAGTAGACAAAACTCATTTCAACGTCTTTTGAGTGCTAATATTGCCGTTTTCAACACTAAAAATATAAAATATACACCATTGAATATCCTATGAATGATAAAAGAACATCAGACGCCTGCCCGCCTCGGTAGCGTAGATGGTAGCGTGTCTGCCTCACGTTCAACAGGTCCCGAATTCGAATCTCAGTCAGGGTGGGTTACCTGGATAAGGTTTCCCTCATCCTTCAAGCCGAATGTCAGGTAACTCCAAGTTCCATGGACCCTGGACAAATTTGAGTATAATTTCACCCAATTCATTCACCGTCCAATATGACTTAACATTGGAGGACGTACATTACAAAAATATAACAACATAAGACGCTGTACTATTCTCGTAAACTTATGTTCTAAAATTAAAACATTTTCATTAATTGCAACATTATGAGATGTTACTTTTTCTTCTATTTACTTATAGAAAGTAAAGTAATTATTGCAAACCATCCAAAGATTTGATACAAGTTTACACCGCTAATATGCGTTTTGGAGCTTTGTGGGAAAAAAAATCGCTCTTGTGTATGTTTGTGCATATATGTGTGTCTGTCTATGAATGGCATACTCAAAACATAAACCGCTTAAAGAAATTGGTCTATACGCACCTTCTTAATTGGCCACAACGTGGCTGAGTGGTTAGACCACTTGGCGCTCATCAAAGCGCACTGAGTTGGATGTCAGGCGACAGCAAACTGAGATTGGTGGTGGACAACAGGGTACTGGGGAGGGCATTCTCTGAGTTCTCCGAGCATTCAATCAAATGCTCCATCATCTCTCTATCATTCTCGCCCTCATTGTGTGATCCACTCATTCACTCTCATACCAGACACTGAACTGATAACACATCTTGGACTCCCTCTCTCTCTCCTCTCTCTCTCTCTCTCTCTCTCTCTCTCTCTCTCTCTCTCTCTCTCTCTCTCTCTCTCTCTCTCTCACATCTCTCTCTCTCTCTCTCATCTCTCTCTCCTCTCTCTCTCTCTCTCTCTCTCCTCTCTCTCTCTCTCTCTCTCTCTCTCTCTCTCTCTCTCTCTTCTCTCTCTCTCTCTCTCTCTCTCTCTCTCTATCTCTCTCTCTCTCTCTCTCCTCTCTCTCTCTCTCTCTCTCTCTCTCTCTCTCTCTCTCTCTCTCTCTCTCTCTCTCTCTCTCTCTCTCTCTCTCTCTCTCTCTCTCTCTCTCTCTCTCTCTCTCTCTCTCTCTCTCTCTCTCTCTCTCTCTCTCTCTCTCTCTCTCTCTCTCTCTCTCTCTCTCTCTCTCTCTCTCTCTCTCTCTCTCTCTCTCTCTCTCTCTCTCTCTCTCTCTCTCTCTCTCACTGATCCAGAGATTCCTTTCCTCAATTTAGTGAAACAAGAATACCCTGACACCATGTAGTGGTATAAGAGGGCAGTTAAAGAAGAAGAAGAGGAAGAAGAAGAAGAAAAAGCATCTTCCAAGGATGTGACACTTTGAGAAAATCCTACAATCCTAGTAATAAAAGTAATAATAATAATAATAATAATAATAATAATAATAATAATAATAATAATAATAATAATAATAATAATAATAATAATAATAATAATAATAATAATAATAATAATAATAATAATAAGAATAGTAATAATAATTATAATTATAATAATTATAATAATAATAATAATAATAATAATAATAATAATAATAATAATAGTAATAATAATTATAATTATAATAATTATAATAATTATAATTATAATAATTATAATAATTATAATAATTATAATAATAATTAATAATAATAATAATAATAATAATAATAATAATAATAATAATAATAATAATAATAATAATAATAATAATAATAATAATAATAATAATAATAATAATAATAATAATAATAATAATAATAATAATAATAATAATAATAATAATAATAATAATAATAATAATAATAATAATAATAATAATAATAATAATAATAATAATAATAATAATAATAATAATAATAATAATAATAATAATAATAATAATAATAATAATAATAAATAATAATAATAATAATAATAATAATAATAATAATAATAATAATAATAATAATAATAATAATAATAATAATAATAATAATAATAATAATAATAATAATAATAATAATAATAATAATAATAATAATAATAATAATAATAATAATAATAATAATAATAATAATAATAATAATAATAATAATAATAATAATAATAATAATAATAATAATAATAATAATAATAATAATAATAATAATAATAATAATAATAATAATAATAATAATAATAATAATAATAATAATAATAATAATAATAAATTGATACCAAGATTACAACGCTAATATGCCCCTGACATTTGTACATTTGGCCAATTGGAATTTTCATATTTTGTTTCATTTCGAATATATTTGAGGTCTCATGGTTAGGTGAGACATCCTGTATAAAATAAGCGTTCGTAAGAATAATTTATGGGTGCTATATAAAATAAACTTGTGTGTAGAGAAAGGCCTGTGAGTATAATGAATTAGATTTTTTAAAATGTAATGTCCAGCAGCATAACTTGAAAACAAAAAAGTAGGTTTAACACTAAACGTTCTGTTCATGTTTGGGTTTTCCAAGCTAAATACCAAGATTATGAAAAAATTCTTCATCCCAAACTGTACTTCAATGGAAGTATTTTTGATATTGTTTATTCTTCCAAAATGACTAACGCTTTTTATTAAAATCCCTGTATGACAATTAAAATGTAAATCCTGAATGTTCTAGGAATAGTCTGTGAAAATAGGATGTTTATACCTCCGTGTCTCAAACTGATATACACTTTTTGTGCAGTAAGCTTTTGTCTCATACGTTTGAAAGTCGCACAAAATTCATTTAAAATAATTAGATTTTCACAGGGTATTCCTAGAAAATTCAAGATATACGAAGGCAGATCAAATATAAACGGGAATTTTAATATGACGCTTGAGTTGGTAATTTTGAGGAGAGACTTTGTCAGTATGTTGGTGGGGATATCTCGAGAAGAGTATTGCGCGCGCATGCACCGAGAAGAACAGGCCTGAGTCAGTACGTCATGAGTAAGAGGTGCACGCGTCTGTTGCGCACGCATCACTGTCAGAATTCTTGCAAAACAGGGCACCAAATCATCGGAAAATTTGAGACGGCTGCGCGCATACTTTGGGGAAGAAACGCTTTCGCAGACTGGACTGTATGAGTGGGCCAAAATTTTTGTGGCAGTAAGAGAGCTGTAGAAAATGAACTTCATAGGAGAGGATCACGGACAAGCATTACTGCGGACAACATTGTTGCTATTCGTGACATTATTGCAGAAGATCGGTGCATAAAATTATCCGAAATTGTTTTTTCCCTATGAATAAGTTACGGAAGTGTTCAAACAATCATCGGAGATGAACACCATTACAGAAAATTGTCTGCCAGGCAGGTTCCTCATCCCTCAACCAGGAACAATAAACGGGAGAAGATTTCTTGAATCGCATTGTGATTTGCGATGAAACGTGGGTGCATCATTATACTGCAGAGTCAAAGCAAGCAAGTATGGAGTGGCGGCGTAGAGACGAAGCGGATCCGGTCAATTTCAGAACACGCCCAATTGATGGAAAGAGGCTTGCAACCGTTTTCTGGGTCTCCGCGGAGGTGTTTCAGGTGGATTTTCTTCACGCACAAAGGACTGTCACATTTTGGATTAGGCAAAAGCTGCATATCGCAACAAGTGACGCCAACAACCGATCCGAAACGTCATTCTACTCCATGACAATGCAAAGCCACATACTGCCACTTTAACGCGGGAAAACTGGATAAAATGCATTATACACCTCTGGAACACACTCCTTACAGTCCAGATTTATCGCCCTGCGACTACCATTTGTTTGGATCACTCAAAGAAGACCTAGGAGTACAGCGCTTTGATGATGACGCAAGTGGGTTAGGTTAGGTTAGGTTAGGTCCTTGCGCAACTGGCTCCGCACGCGTCCTTCTGCTTTCTATAAGAATGACATCAAAAACTTGCCAATTCAATGGAGAAAATGTGTATCGAAGGTAGGACACTATGCCAAACAGTAATCTGTATATGAGCATTTTTTGTTTGTTGATAAAATAAATTTAAAAAAAAATTAATTCCCAATTGTATTTGATCTGACCTTGTACAATAATAATTTCTGAGATATTCTTTTAGGTTGATTTGTTAAATACGTCATACTTTTTCAAATCACTATTCCTTTTCTTTATTCCTTTTTGTTCTCCCAAAGGGGATTAATTAAAAAGATAGTACATAAACATGGATTTGTACTAAGGTAGTGCAGGTGAGTAGGATCAATATTTTGAAAATCTTTCACAAAGTTCCTATTTTTCACGTAAATATGAAAGTTTATATTGAACCCTGGACATTCTAGATTATGGTAAGTGCTAAGTTTTTCATGAGAAATTTTCTGTATTCCCCCGTTTTAATTTTTATTCCGAGCTGAAACTAATCATAATCACCCGCAATGGGATGATGAATAGGATTGGTATAATGGATGAAATAAGAATGGAACATTCAATTTCATGATGTAATCACGAGAACAAAATAACAATTTCTACACTGCTATATTCATATCTTCGTGAATCTTACACACATTTTCTACATATGAATTGCTTGTTTCCTACAGCACCTACACTGATTTCGTGGTACCATTCTCCATTTTTCTGAGTTCATTTGAGCATCATTCCACCTATTTTATTCATCGTCCGATATGACTTAACGTTAAGGACATAAAAAAAGATTGAATCCTCCGGAGCCGGAACGGCATTTTGGGATGAAATTTCACAAAGTGAGTTACTGCTAAAATGATCTTCCCTGATGTTTGTAGACGCGAATAAGAATATTTTCCTGTCCCATAGTTTTAAAGTCCTAAATAGACTCATTTTGAAAAGGCTGTACAGTATGCCGGGCCCCCTATTAGCCATTATAACTGTGTTCTCTCCTTGAATGTAGCCTTATTGAAGCTATATTCCAGGGCACACCCTTATTAGGAAAGGAAGTTCTTGTTTTTTCTATTAATATAAATCTGTGCATCTGATGTTAATTATTCCATGCTTTGTTTAGTATGTTTTGAATTACTAGTGTTGTTTTCAAGATGGGAGAAAGCATCGGCATGGGAACCAGTATAAACTGTTTAAATAATCCCGATTACATGATTAAAGAGTTACAAGCCCTAAAAGGGAAAAAGTGTAGTAACACATGACAATACATTGACTTCGTCAAACCTAACCTCAAACATTAGCGATAAATGTGAACTGAAAATTAGTTCTTCAAAGAAAAAAATGATTTCTTCATTGTGCTATGGCAGAGATAATTTAACTAAAAAAAAATAATGATATTGGATGAACAAGTTGTCAGTAAGTATATATAGAAACTTTGTACAGTCTAAATTTTCTGAAAATGAAAAATGTTTTCATATCAGAGGACACCAAGAAAAATATATTATTAGCTACATTATCACTCAGTTGCCAGAACTATTGAAAGTGGTGCAGGAGTAAATGTAAGGTTTGCTTATGGCTTGAGATGCATTGGCAAGGGAATTGAGGCAGGTAAATACATTGGTTGCTGTTCTCAATTTACCAATCCCCTACCAAATTTAACAAAATAATTAATAACACCATAAAGCAAGTGACCATGGAGTCTAGGAAGAACAGAAGGAGTACAAAGCGGAAGAGGAAAGATGCTGATGATGAAAGTGAGTCAGAATATTGTCGTAACTATTTTACTTGACGTTAATTACTAACTGGGGAAACGTAACTAGATGGCATTAAAGAGTCAATTCGAATAGCATCAAAGGCTTCGGTACACCAAAAGATCGTTTTAACAGGTGGCATCTGAATTACAATTTTAAAACAAAAACGAAAATTATATTGATTTAACATATTTAATAAACTTTAGATACAATTACAATAAACAAAAAACATTTCCCTTTTAAGTTGGATTCCAAATGATGTGGTTGTATATCCTGCTATACATCTATTCCCTATCAAGGTTCACAAAGAAAAACGAGCGCCACGCTATGTTAGCCTCGTGCACAAAGCACGAATCAATCCTCAATCCGAGTCCACTAGCAATACCAACATCTACATAATAAATAATGTCACAGAGAATAGACAAGAGAGTATAGCTTCACCACAATATGAATCTGGGGAAATCCTGAGGTGTCGTTCCAGCATAGCACAACTTTAATGTTGCTTTTCTCTGTTTTATTTTTTTTTTAAATCTTTGGGTGCGCTCTTGCAGCTACAAGTCTACATGTTTTCTAGAATTAAAGTAATACTGAAACTGTTTCTTTAAGGTACTTGTAGAAAGATATGTGAAATTTTGAATATAAAAGAATCTTGAATAATTTTAGAAGTGAGTTCAAGAAATTTATTTTAAAAAATAATGTATCATTTATTAAAACTTCGAGATAAGAAATATTATCTTTAATGAATTCTTAAAGTATTGTAAAATAACAAGTAAAAGTTTCAAATTGATGCATTCACTGGTTATTGAGCTAAGCTTTCCAGAAAACTCTCATTTTAACATTGGTGAGAGTTAATGGGAGTCCCAGCTAGTCAGTCCCATTGTTGTAGCTATATTTACTTTTGCCCGTTTGCGGCATTGATTAAGTAACTATCATAACAACAATGAGGATTATGGATGCCAGAAAGTCTGTATTTTCTTATTCTACAAGCTTCCGGGGCTATTTCAATACATATTCGTTATAAATCTACCTTAAAAGAACTTAAAAATAAGAAAATGCCAGAAATGAAGTAATTACACACTTCCTTTCCGAAAAAGTAGTTCGATTTCTCACGTAGACTGAAGAAACACAGTCGTATTACATGTAACTATCTCAGGTAGTCGTCCACGAAAGTTTTTCCAAAACAATGCACTACCGTTGCCTCGGGAACAGATTTTCAAAAAGCAAACCAAGTCTCCTGCCAGTCTGGATCTTCCGCGCTTACCTTATTGTTTAAGGCTACATTACACTAGTATTTGCAACAGAATGTACAATAAAATACCTGCGAGGGTGGTCTGAAAAGTTTTCAACCTAATAAAGACACAAAACATTTTTTTATTTTTTTTATTTTTCAACATAGTCTCCTTGTAACTCTACACACTTCTCCCACCCATGCTCACATCTCTGTAACCCGTCCAAATGGGACTCGGCGTTTTTCAACACAGTCTCCTTGTAACTCTACACACTTCTCCCAGCGATGCTCACATCTCTGTAACCCGTCCAAATAGTACTCGGCGTTTTTCAACATAGTCTCCTTGTAACTCTACACACTTCTCCGACCGATGCTCACATCTCTGTAACCCGTCCAAATAGTACTCGGCGTTTTTCTCTGCAAAATAATTGTTCACTAAGATAATTGCCTCTTCATTTGACGAAAATCTCTTTCCTCCGAGCACAATTTTCAGATGAGGGAACAAAAAGAAGTCTCTAGGGGTTGGATCTGGTGACTAAGACGGATATTCAAGCAATTCAAACCGTAATTCGAGGCTTTTCGCCATTGCAACCGCTGAGGTGTGAGACAGGATTTGTCTTGGTGAAACAGGATTTTCTTTATCTGCAAATATGGCTGTTTTTCCGCAAGTTCTGCCTTCAACTTGTCAAGTAATGATGCGTAATATGCTCCTGCAATGTTTTTTTTTTTTTTTTTTCCTTTTTGAAGACAATCGACTAAAATAACTCCATAACTATCCCAAAAAACAACGTCATTACTTTCCCAGCCGAAAAAAAACAGTTTCTGCTTATTTTAGCGCCGGTTCTCCCTTTGCAGTCCACTGTTTGGTCTGTATTTTTGTTTCCGACGTATAATGGTTTATCCAAGTTTCATCTACAGTAATTAATCGGCGCCAAAACTCGCATTTATTGTGCCTAACCTGTGCCAACAGAGCGTTGGAATATTCATTCGAACATTTCTTTTTTTTTTTTTTGTTTGTTTGTCTGACGTGAGCAAACGCGGCATTTAATGACTGGACAGCCTGCCTCGGTAGCGTGGTGGTAGCGTGTCTGCCTCACGTTCAAGAGGTCCCAAGTTCGAATCTTGGTTAGGGTAAGTTACCTGAATAAGGTTTTTTCCGGGGTTTTCTCTTATCCTGATAGACAAATGTCAGGTAACTCTAAGCTCCATGGACCCCGGACTCATTTGAGCATCATTTCACCCTTTTCATTCATCGTCCGATATTACTTAATGTTGGAAGACGTAAATTACCCAAAAAATATAAAAATAAAATAAAAATGCGTGTACAGCTTTCTTATGTCTAAATGTTGATTTGATATGAGAGAAACACGATCTTTTGATATGTTCATAGCCTCTGCTATCTCTCTCACTTTAATTCGGTGGTCGTCTAGCACCATTTGGTGAACTTTTGCGATGTTTTCGTCGGTAGTTGCAGTTTCTGGACGTCCCGAATGTTCATCGTCTCCCAGGCTCTTACAACCACGTAAGAGCTACCCAAAATTTCGCTGTGGCAAATGATGGTGCACATTCCCCATACTCAGAATCCAACTCAACTTTGATTTGCGGAGGCGTATTGCCTTTCAAAAGCAAATATTTAATGACAGATCAATGCTCGATTTTGTCCATTTTCATAAAAACACTCGCATCAACTCACTCAAACGACTGTCACATAACAACTGCGTGTCGAAAATGACTGAAACTTTGGTGAGTAACTCTCAACAGATGAATAACGAAATCCATCAGCTTTTACTTAAGGATGCTGCCATCTTCATGTTGAGGTCGGCAACTTTTCAGACCCCCTCGTAGATTAACTTAAGGTTTAAAGCTAAACCTCTTCAGCAGTTACTTGTGCAAGCCATTCAAAAATAAACGATAGTGGCTGGAGAAAAATATATGAATCCAATGCATTATATTGTTTATCTGTAATATTTGTAGTGAAATATCATTGTTGGATCTTTGAGAGGAACAGTATCTACACATCCTCTATGTAGCTTGTTAAGCTACAGTAAAAGTGAAAATATTGATTTTTGTGTTTGTTCAGTGACCTCGAAGGATGCATTTACCGACTTTTCAGGTAGAATACAGTGTCCAACACAGGTGTCCCATGTAGTATGAGGGGGCTAAATGCTATCTAAAAACTAAGTGCGCATTTACATGTGTTTCTCTATTCGGTCATGTACAAACCCTTCTTTAAGACTGTAGCTCTTCTATGCACTTCATATTAATCGAGATAAACATGTTTAGAAAGTGGATTTATTGCATAATTTCTTAAAGGTGCAATGAGAGTAAATAAAAATAGCAGGTTTAAGAGATTGTCAAAGAGCTGGTGGACATACGATGGCTTTTTGATTCTGTTCTCTTTGCATGGTCAGATATAAAACAAAAGAATAATCACTTTGTATTAAGAAAAATGTAAGTATATGAAAATTGAAAGCAACTACAAGAAATATGTGGAAAGTGTATGAATTGTATGTTCAAACAAGACCTACATTTTATTGATGAGTTAAGACATGTTTTTGTCTTCTGTTACAGCACATAATTATAAAAAGAGATCTAGAATGAAAATAGCTTCAGATACTAGACCCTGAAAACTCAAAATGTACGTTTCATGTATAATGAAAGCTTCTTAAATACCGTGCGAACCCTGAGCGACCGGACCGCTTCGCGGCGGCCTTGGGCTGGGTGACGAGTGGCTCGTCTGCCGCCAGAGAATAGCGCTCTACTACTGCCGTGTCACTTGAGTTGGATCTGTGGTCAGGGATAGAGTTGGGGTTTGTTGTGCAGTAGGTGCGCTTAGAATTACTTGTCCCATATTTTTCGATACAACAAATGGTTCACACGTTGATGTAAATTGCACTTAACTAACAAGACTGTATGGGTGTTTTCAGCAGGACTCAGCTACAGCGCACAGTGCTACGAATTCTATGCATGAAACATTAAAATATTCTTATGAATAACATCACACGTGTTACTCGTGAAGATGTACCTAATTTACGTTCTTCGTCATTGAAAATTGGGTCAACCGTATACGCGCAACCCAACGAAGTCGCGGCGGTCGTTTAACTGATGTTCTCTTCCACACGTAATGATATTATGTTCCAAAATAAAAAATAAAGAAATCTCTCCCATTTTCAGATAGTATTTTATTTAAGTTCAAAGATAGAGCACTTTTGTTGAATGAACCTTTATAATGGAATGTTGAGAACCATAACAATAGGCCTCAAGAAATAAAAAGAATACAGTGTGATCCACATAAGCCTGAACCATTTCAATAAGCCATAACTTTTGAACCAATAATAGGGCACACGTGCAACTTGGGAGAATATAATTTATAATAAGTCAAAGGTTCTACTCCCATTAGTCCTGGACCCGTAGGACCAGAACCCGGGCCTCTTGGGTTTTTTTTCCATAGGACAGTACCTATTTTATAAACTGCCACCCCCCCCCCCCCCCCGCTGCACACGGCAGACAGGACAGAAGTGGATACGCCACTTACGCGCCAATCCAAAATGGACCGGCTACCTAATAAACCTTGGTAGGCCCGCCTGGTGATCTAACACACCAGCTACTAGCTCTGCAGGCTAGTACCTGGGATTTATGATGCAACCCTCTACCCCCTCCGGGCGGCTGTAGCCTGGCCGGAGGTACCCAATTTCCCGTGGGTGGCGGGAACACACTGCCCCCTCGAGACCAACCCAATCCGAACAACTGCCAGAGGAAGGGGCTCCAATGTTCGGCCTGAAGTTCCTCTAGTAACGTTAGAGGAACCGTGAAACCGTTAGAGGAACCGGCCGTGAAAGCTTACGAATTTTAATGTTGGAAGTGTCCTCCACCAGTATCTATACATGCTTGCACTCATCTCACCATATTCTCTGACGTTTTAGGGAGAGTATCCTTGCCAATGTTACTTATTTCGGTTCGAATGCATTCCTTGAAAACACAAATTGTCCGTGGCCTATTCTTGTACACTCTATTTTTAGATACTCCCACAAGAAAAAATCTGGTGAGGTTAGGTCAAGGATCTGGGGGACACAGACCTTTTGACATTATTCGATTATCAAAGAAACTGGTTGCAAGTTCCATGGTGTCATTAGATGTATGACACGTTGCTCCATCTTGCTGGAAATAGCCTTATCTCAATTCATCCAGCTGCTCCACAAATTTATTGAAGGTACCCATATAAACTTCAGTGTCTACAATCGTATAAAAATTGGGACATTTAAGACTGTCATTCCCGTGGGGTAGGACATCCGTCCCCTTCAGCTGCCGCGGTGTGGAGGCTGCGGACCCTTAGCACTCGTGGTACCTCTGTCGTTACTAGAGGAACATTGGGCCAAACTGTCAAGCCCCTCCCATCGGGGAGTTGTTCGGATTGGGTTGGACTCGAGGGGGCAGCGTGTTCCCAAAACACACGGGAAATCGGGTACCTTCTGCCAGGCCTCGGCTGCCCGACGGGGGTAGAGGTTTGCCTCATAAGTCCCGGGTACTAGCCTGCAGAGATAGTAGAATGTGTGCTAGATCACCAGACGCCCCCACCGAGGTTATTCGGTAGTCGCGTAAGTGGCGTATCCACTTCCATCCCGTCTTGACTTTGCCGATGGTGGCGCTTTTTAAGAAATCAGGTATTGCCCTATGGGAAGAGCCGCGGAGTTTTCCATCACTCCCGGGTAGAAGGAGCCCAGGGTTTTCGGTTATTTGGGTAGATCCTCTGCGCATAACTGTCAACAATTGCCAGTGTTGTCAATTCTCCCACAGCCACTGAAATCATTAAAATGAATTTCTACATTCTACAAGCTTTCAAAGGGAAATTATAGCCTTTTGAAATTGTTCAGGTTTATATGGATCGCACTGTAATTTCTCGTATTCGTAATGGTTTCAACCCCAGAATATATCAGAGTGGATATCAATAAAACATTATCACCCTGAAGAAAGTAATTGCTATGTTAAATTCAGTATTATGGAGTAGACACAACATTAATGGCACAAAAAGGAAGATCTGTAAAACTGTATTACAGAACATACCTTTCCGTGGAGAAGAAATTTGGAATATCCGAAAATTTACTGATGCAGAAGAACGCCAAAATATCTAGAAAACTAAAATTGCCTTTTTATTTATGAACGCTCCAAGCTGTGCTAGAGATTCTTACGTCCGAAAAAATGTCCATCATCCTCGGCGGGATTGAATGCGATAAAGAACCAGAGGCTAGCATGTAAATCCTAGACCACCAAGGACCACTAGAGTATACAGGAACGACAAAATAAGAAACACAGAAATACGACGACTTAGACAAGTCGAAGAAGGTGTTGCAATTGAAAGGAAAATAGCTTATATGGTGCAGTCATGCAGTAGAATGGAAGAGCGAAGAATATCGAAATCGTGCAGAAAAGTGAAACTAAAAGGAGTATCAGAAGATGAAAGCGACCCGTTAACATATGTATATACACAATTTTCACATGTCTTTGGAAGGATCTGATGCGGTAGAATATCTGCATAATAGAAATAAAGAGGTATCATACAAAAATAGTGACCAGCTCTGAACGGTAATAGGTTTCTTATCTTTAGTTTAATTTATAATTTGTATTTTGATACGATTTTGGTGGAGACAAATCCTTCTATTGAACAGAATTCTCCTTAAATAAAAATGGGACAGTAATTAATTATAATTAAAGAGAACTAAATATTTCATACTCCATCCTAGATTTTCCAGATATCAATGACAAGCACCAATTTCCTCTCTTCATTGGTTGTCTCTTCATAACTCATGGCTCCAGCTCATTTTCTACGAGGGTGGGTCAAAAACTAATGCCTCCTATTTATTTTGTCCTTAAATAAGTAAGTTATGTGAAAACTTTGAATTTGGCGCAATTCGTCAAACTTTCTTCTCCAATCCTCTGCAGTAATATCTTCCTAAGTAAACAGGTGGCAGCACTGCATCCTCTTGCAAAAAGACTGACATCGGCATTCGTATTAGACAACGTTCTGTGATTGAATTTTTGACTGCGGAAGGTGAAACGCCAATTCGCATTTACGAAAGGCTAAAAAATGTGTATGGTGATACAACGGTGGATGTCAGCACTGTTAGACGATGGGTTCGTCGCTGTAACGAAGCTGAAGGGCAAACACCATTGACAGATGAAAAGCGAAGCGGCAGGCCGGTGACTGCAGTGACTCCATGCAACATCCAGCGTGTCGATGACATCATTCGTGGTGATTGCCGGGTAACAACAGGTGAATTGTGTCGCATTACCCCCTTCAGTAAAGGCAGTGTGATGACGATTTTTCGACAACTGGGTTACTCAAAAGTTTCTTCACGTTGGGTACCATGAATGTTAACCGCCCAAAACAAATAAACAGGGAAAACAATAGCCTACGAACACTTGCAGCGCTTCAATTTGGAGGGAGAGGAGTTTCTGGGAAAAACTGTTACTGGAGGCGTGACGTGGGTTCATTTTTTTGAACCTGAACCAAAGAGGCAGTCAATGCAATGGCATCACACAACATCACCGAAAACCAAACAAAAAAAAGTTCAAACTCAGCGGTCGGCAGGGAAAGTTATGGCGCGACAGTGTTTTGGGATGCAGAGGGCGTGCTTATGATTGAGTTTTTGGAGCAGGGATGCACAATAAATTCTGTTCAATACGTCAGAACTCTCAAAAAGCTAAAAGCACGTCTTCGCCGAGTTCGCCCAACAAAAACTTTGGCGGATGTCCTTTTGCATGACAATGCAAGACCACACACCAGCCGTTACACCACTGCAGAAATTGAGAAATTGGGATGGCAAGTCTTACCTCACCCCCCATACAGCCCTGACCTGGCACCATCAGACTTCCATCTGTTCGGGTCACTAAAGGAAGCTCATCGTGGGATTCGTTTTGAAGATGAGGAGGCTGTGTAAACGTCCTTGCGTCAATGGCTTAGGAAGTAAGGCCATGTGTTTTACCACACTGGAGTACATACAGCCCTGACCTGGCACCATCAGACTTCCATCTGTTCGGGTCACTAAAGGAAGCTCATCGTGGGATTCGTTTTGAAGATGAGGAGGCTGTGTAAACGTCCTTGCGTCAATGGCTTAGGAAGTAAGGCCATGTGTTTTACCACACTGGAGTACATACAGCCCTGACCTGGCACCATCAGACTTCCATCTGTTCGGGTCACTAAAGGAAGCTCATCGTGGGATTCGTTTTGAAGATGAGGAGGCTGTGTAAACGTCCTTGCGTCAATGGCTTAGGAAGTAAGGCCATGTGTTTTACCACACTGGAATACATGCCCTAGTTAAAATGTGGACCAAAACTGTGAAAAAATGACAGAGATTATATTGAATAGTAACAAATTAATCGACAATGTTGTAGTTGTTGTAGTTGTCAAACTATGTAAATTGGACTCAATTTTCTTGGCAATTAAAAGAGAAAAAAATAGGAGGCATTACTTTTTGACCCACCCTCGTATTACAGTCTCGCCGAGGCATTGTTATACTGCTAGCGCAAGCTGCAGCAGGCGCGTGGGCGAGCACTGAACACTTTCCGAGACAGAAAGAGAGAAACAAAGAGAGAAAGAGACAGTGATAGTTTCGTTTTTCTCGCTGCATCGTGGTTGTTAACGAATGATCCACTCAATTCTAGAACAATGGGCTGCAGGTATAAAAGTCGGTAAAGTGTTAGTTGCTAGTGAGTTGCTGGTAAGTTGCTAATTGTTTTTTTAATTTACCTCCTTCAACGTTAAGTCATATCGGACGGTGAATGAATTGGGTGAAATGATGCTCAAATGAGTCCAGGGTCCATGGAGCTTACAGTTACCCGACATTCGTCTTGAAGGATAAGGGAAAACCCCGGAAGAACCTTATCCAGGTAACTCACTCTGACCGAGATTCGAACTCGGGACCTCTTGAACGTGAGACAGACACGCTACCACCACGCTACCGAGGCGGGCATTAATTGTGTGTGCAGCTATTTAAAGTGTACCTTAAGTGGTTTCTTTCATTTGTTTACGTGTGGTGAAGCAACGAGAGACCTTGAAGACTGCGTTTGTGTATGTTACGTCATTCCGCTGCTGTCGGGGTTGTACAAAGCGTGTAATAAAGTACATTTTAAATTTCTGCAAAAAAGACTTTTAATTCTGCGACCCACAAAGTCACAATATTATTGTCTTCCAACAGTTCTCTTTGAGTCTCAGCAACAAGCATTACAGTACCTCTAAATTATATGTACTACTTACTATCTTACTAAACCGTCACATTAATTACATTATGATTGGTTATACCCGTTGAATAGCATTTGAGGCTATAGGGGAATCTCGAATATAAAAATACGCGAAATCTTGTGGTCTTTTATACTAATCCACACAAGCAAAATAATAATAATAATAATAATAATAATAATAATAATAATAATAATAATAATAATAATAATAATAATAATAATAATAATAATAATAATAATAATAATAATAATAATAATAATAATAATAATAATAATAATAATAATAATAATAATAATAATAATAATAATAATAATAATAATAATAATAATAATAATAATAATAATAATAATAATAATAATAATAATAATAATAATAATAATAATAATAATAATAATAATAATAATAATAATAATAATAATAATAATAATAATAATAATAATAATAATAATAATAATAATAATAATAATAATAATAATAATAATAATAATAATAATAATAATAATAATAATAATAATAATAATAATAATAATAATAATAATAATAATAATAATAATAACAATAACAATAACAACAACAACAACAACAACAACAACAACAACAACAACAATAACAATAATAATAATAATAATAATAATAATAATAATAATAATAATAATAATAATAATAATAATAATAATAATAATAATAATAATAATAATAATAATAATAATAATAATAATAATAATAATAATAATAATAATAATAATAATAATAATAATAATAATAATAATAATAATAATAATAATAATAATAATAATAATAATAATAATAATAATAATAATAATAATAATAATAATAATAATAATAATAATAATAATAATAATAATAATAATAATAATAATAATAATAATAATAATAATAATAATAATAATAATAATAATAATAATAATAATAATAATAATAATAATAATAATAATAATAATAATAATAATAACCGTTGGCAAAATTTATATTCTGAAATAAAACCCCTGATTCAGACTTTCGTAATAAGATCAAGGACAGAGGCGAATCTTTCCCTATGACGTTGTGGATTCACAGTTCTGGGACATCAGCCAAAATATTGTCACCGAGGCATACTTATACCGCTACTGCAAACCGCAGCTGGCGCGTGGGTGAGCGCTAAACGCTTGCCGAGAGAGAGAAAGTTACAAAGAGAGAAAGAGACAGAGATGTCTGGATAGTTCCGTCTTTGTCTCAATGGTCGCGAGCGATCGTGTGCATTCTAGTACAATGACTGGAGGTATAAAAGCCCACAAGGTTTTAGAGCGGAGTCAGTTGCTAATGAGTTGTGAATTGCGTGTGCAGCTGTGTAGTAATTGTGAGTGTCTGGACATTTGAAGTGTATCGCAGTGATTTCTCTCCTTGGCTTACGTGTAGCTGAGAACGAGACGACCTTGAAGACTGCTGTTGTGTATGTCACGTCGATTTAATTCTGCAAGGGGTGTACAAAGTTATTGTTTACTGCAATATAGAGGATTTTAAATTACCAGACTTTTAATTCTGCGAACCCACAAAGTCATAATTTACATATCAAGGCTTTGCGGGTGATCCGCTGCTCAGATCCTAAAGAAGGCCATGGAGTTTGCAATGGCTGAAAGCTCGACCTTTATTAACTTGACACGGCTGATCACCCGCGAAGCCTTGATTAGTAATGCTAGCCGTGAAACCTTCAAGTGTTACACAATATACATATTGTAAATGTACATTACAACGATGAGACCACGTGAACAGTGACGAATGGAAATTATTGCCGGAATTACGAGGGCTGTTCCATAAAGAATGATCATAATTTTTTTACGCTCATAATTTTTTGCACTAAAATTCAATCTTATTATATTCTGTTAGCTTAATGTGAAACAAACACGACGCAGTAGTTTCATTGTTGGTACTCCTGGTTCCCAACTGTGAGAACCAGGCAAGTTCAGATATGTTCACTATCGCCTACCGCTGCAATGGAGGTAACATGCAGTTAAAGTTGATGTTAGAGGAACACTCGGAGTTTCTTTCTAACGTAATCACTGCTGATGAAACTTGGCTACATCATTTTGATCCTGAGAACAAACAGCAAAGCTCATTGTGGAAATTTCCTTCATCACCAACCCCCAAAAAGCAAAAGTGGTTGTTTCTGCTGGGAAAGTTATGGTCATCTCATCCTTTGATATTCATGGAATGGTTTATCAGCATGTTGTACTTGCACACACATCAGTAACTGGACAATACCACAGGGATGTCCTGAAAAAAAACTGTAAGTCTATATCAGGCGCAAAAGACCACATTTCCATGAAGCAGGCTGGATGCTGTACCACGATAATGCGTGGCTGCATATTGCTAATGTTGCTGAATATCCTGCAAACATCAACGTGAAGTGCATCCCTCACCCTCCGTATAGTCCGGATTTAGCCCCATGTGACTTTTTTCTGTTTCCTAACTTGAAGAAGCGCCCTTGTGGGAGGCATTATCCATCATCAGAAACAGTGGTGAAGGCTGCGGAGGCGATTTTGAAGGATCTCTCAAAAATGTTTTCCAGCATGTCTTTGAAGACTGGCAGAAACGCTGGGACAAGTGCATCGCATTCAGGGGAGACTATTTTGAGAAGGATAATCAAAATTGTGAGGATCAGTAAAGGTACGGTGTCAAAAAAAGCTGTGATCATTCTTTATTGAACATTCCTCGTATTATTCCACTTATTTGTCAGTGATTTTCAAAACCTCACTATGACCTAGCTGAACTAAAAATCAAGTTGTTATTTTCTGTTGTTATTTTCACTGGTTTGTGTGACCTCCATTGTTGCTGCGACATTCCGAAATGCGTTTAAGTAAGCTCACAGTCAAATTCGTTGTCTTCGTATGATCGTTATATGCCCATTTTTCAGTGATTCTTTTAATAATTTTTTTCCGCTGTACAGCCCAAACGTCTAAACATACTATTCTGATGTCTAAGCCTGAAAATTTTAAATCAGATTAAGTTTTGGAGTCTTTCCAGGCAGTCAGCTCAAATCTCATTAAATAGATGCCACTTACACACAGCAATAATGTGATAGAAAATAATGGTTCTGGTGTATTCTATGTTGTCTTAATTATGCTATTGTTCAGAAAAACACGAAGATGTTTTTTTAAAACAATTATAAGATAATTCGCAAAATTTTCATAGAATTGAGAACCTTTGGGACCAACCTGTAGTTTTCTAAAGACCGTCGGAACACAAATTCACTTTGTTTTATTCAAGTACACATACTGATTTTGAAATACTTTCCTTTGTGGATATGTTCAACAGACCCATAAGAGCGCTTTTATATCCAAGTTTGTTTTAAAATAACGACTACCATATCCTTTCTTATTTGGAAGAAACAATTGAGTAATTCGGATCAAGGCGCGGAAAATTACTTAGGCTCAAACCTGACATAGTGTTTTAAATTGTGGGAGCACGATGATACGCTATTGTCCTGTTGTATAATTCATTGTAGGAAGATCTGGTCATTGATATCACTCTCAGATATTAGACTCGTGAACGCTTATCTTTGCAGCGGATAGCAGCCTAAATCTGCTATACTCCCTGAGTATAAGGGAGACAGGAGGATAAACTGTGTATTTTTATATCTTGACAGATGGAGAGCGATGCGCAGTGGTATCTCGACGAGTCTGCTTCAGAACTGTTGCAACTGGAGGGGAGGGTATGTCAGTCGCGTATCAGTTGCGAGTAAGTAAACAAGTGCAGAGCTACTGAGTAATACTACAGCTTGTTTCAAAAAGTGCGTGTCTCCTGATTCCAGGAGAGCATTTAGAAATGACGCCTCCTAGCAACACATTAGAAAATAAATTGCTACATTTAAAAACACGAGAAGAAATAACCAATGTCTATAGATTTATAAAAAAGGAACAATGGTCTGGATCTACTATAAAAATCTGGGAAAGGGTATATGAGGCAACAGTTGTGTCTGAAAGCAGTTTAGGTGAGTTATTAAGGAACGAAAAATCATTGGTGCAAGTGCAACAACTTCCTTCTGGCTGGCCCCATAGCTCAGTCAGTAGAGCACCTGCCTGCCATGCTAGGGGTCCCGGGTTCGATTCCTGGCGGTGGGGTTGGGGATTCTTCTCTGACCACGGTAATTCCCCATCTTCCGCAGAGTCTGGAAGTATGAACTAGAGTGTGAATGTGTGCGTGATCTAATGATTAGAAACCAAAGATAACGAGTTAACACCTTCAGTATGTTCCAAAGGAGAACGGCCGCCGATATGAACATAGCAGATAAAGGCGGGGTATAAATGGAACAAGGGGAAAAAAAAAGCTTCCTTCTCTGTGCCCAGTAAACAAAGATTAAGAACATGCACAAAATCTAATTTGGATGTTTTAATTCAGAAGTAGTTAAGCAAACCACGAATAATTTTTAAAACGCAGAAAAACAAAGACCAACTCTGAAAAAAGTGCTTATGAAGCTTCAAAATTCTACTGATATCCAAGGCAGTTTATGAACACTATGAAGAGTTCTTTTGAAGCTAACATTTATATGGAACAAAAACTAAGCGTCACCGACAAATTTTAATCGAATATCGTACCATACGGGCTGAAGGTTGAAGTATTTACGAAATATTCAGAGATATCGCAGTGAAGCTTATATAGTTCATATTGATAAAACTTATATCAATATAGCACATACTAGACCATATGCGTGGAGTGGAATTCGTTACAGAGACTCTGCAGCGATGTTGAAAGGCCGACAGTTGGTTATCATGTCTGCTGGGGGAGAACAGGGCTTTTTTTCCAAATGCCTATGTACTATTTAAGATCCAACAAAAGCGTGGAGATTACTACCATAGTAAGAATTACAACTTAGTCTATAAGAGCTGCAATACATGACTCGAGAGTGAGATTTGTTTTTAGACAGCTTGTGCACCACACTCCCCTCTCGTAATCTTACGCGTGTGAAGCATTGTGTGATAGGTGCACTATCCCCACTACATTTGCTACTCATCCCTACCGCGCATGATTTCTGTCAAGATGAAATAATACATCTGTATTAGTATGAACCATTTTCTACACACCAAGTTGGATGGAGAGTGACATCCAGTGTCACAAAATTATATTAGGTCTTAAGTTGATTCATGATTAACATTACCATAGTGATTAAGTTGTTAGGTGTTTGAAATATGAGTTAGACACCTAATCTATTTTAATTATATTTAGAAGAGGCTATTGTCGCATTTAAGCAGTCAACTTTATACTCAAAACACCATTATTTTTCTCAATAATTTTTATGCCACATTTATGGAATTGGGTGCTTAAGGAATAAGCTCCACTCAGGCATTGTCCTTTTGGCGTATGCTAAGTAGTAGGCAAACGCTCTGGTATCCTATGTAAAATCATGATTCCAAAATGGTTTGTTAGATTTAAGAAGTTTTTCTACAAAAGTATTATTTCCTTTAATTAAACAGTATTCTGTATATGTGATTGTGTCAGGCAAGGAGAAACTTGGAGTGGTGGCCGGTGAGCCGGTACGCCTAGTGCTTGAGTCGGACGGTACCCAAGTCGAGGACGGAGAATACTTTCGTACACTGCCAAACAACACGGTGCTGCTCCTGCTACGACAAGGAGAGCGCTGGTATCCGAGTGGCGTCGACGTTATCAGGGCTGGTGAGTACTGTGAACTAACCTATAAAGACATTAACATACTTCAAAAGTCGGAAGCATCGTCATTAACCTCCCATATACCAAGCTGGTACAACTATTTAAATTAGTTTATAGGTTAGACGTCTAATGAGTATTTATGTATAGTGTAAAAACCTCTTTGCTAAATAACATAATTTACCTATAACAAAGAATTAATTAATCTTTGACAAATATAATAAGGATATTCTTCATTTTATCCTAACACTGTAGTATTTCTTGTACATGAAACCCATTCAGAAATCAGTAGTTCTGCTTCAGTTGGAAACAAAAGAAAACATTATTAATAGATTCTCTGATTACTAAATATATGGAAAGAAAATTATACGGGATTATTATACTGATCAATAGGCTGAGGATTTCGTAAGTGCTAACGCCAGAACAAACGGGAATTAGGTTGCGCTGCAACTGGGCTATGGTCAGTGTCGTCAAAGGTTCCACCCCTGCCCCCACTCCCTGTACAGTCTGTGCGCGTATACATTGCATCTTGTCCTGCTCTCCTCATTGGTGGAATTAATGTCAAATATTATCGCTTTGCATTTATCACGTCTAGTGATGTAGAAAGCAGTTTTTTACGATATAAGGAATTCATTACTGCAAACGATTCGTCTTCAGTAACTTCAAGATGCGCATGCTGATTCACTGCAATAGGTGCATGCACATGAGCAATTAACAATAAAAATGGCGATGCATATTAAAATATGTAAGTGCATTGTATATTAAAACGATATACGTGTTCATATTATACCAGAATTGTCTTCTAAGTATTGTCACGATAAAATAAATATTGTATAGAATACGTCCATGTAGTATACATTGTTTGCAAACTATATATTGCATAAGGTAATAGGAAATATGCAAACATGTGCAGTATATGTTTCTTACCCGATAGAATTGTCATGCTGATGTTGTTTATTCACCGGACTGTACGATTGCAACGGTCAGCTGAACGTGTCCCCTTCCTTATCTGTGATTCTTATGACGACTGTGTACATTTTGTGCTACTAATCTAATGCTTTTTGTGTAGACAACCTGAAGCAAACTGCTTGCGAAATCCGCAGCCTACTGATCACTAACTTCTAATTTCCTTTCCTAAATCAAGAGTTAGTATTCCATCTCATTGCAAATCTGAACCTAACGATCCAATATGTGTTGTTTCTACTATTAGATCATCCATTGCAACAATGCAACAAATGACATCAACATATAATAAGCGCTATAAAATAATATTTGCTTATTCAGAGTAGCTTGTAATGTAAATGCAGTGCGACTTGTTTTGAGATTATGTCAAACATATGGTCATACCCTTCAACGAAGTTCAGTCCGCACATTAGCCGCAAAAAAAAAACAAAATAATATCTGCCTTACTCTCCACGTAGATATATGACCTTTTAATGTTTCACTATTTTCGGAAAACGAAAAAGAAAACCGTTGAAACCTGCGAGTTCAAAGATTCCCGTAAATAAGTAGGACACAATGACAGAATTTATTTATATTTAATCAGGGAAAACGACCTTTTGACATTATATTTGACCCTTTCAACAATACAATACTCGTAATTAACACTGTGCGAAGTTCATGGAAATGATGAGGGTCTAGGACATGAGATAAAGTAAGGTAAACCTAACCCTCGTCTTATAATTAATTACTCAACCATAATACTTCATCTTAAAAATGGTCTATGTTATTGAAACTGTAAATATACTTATGAACAAACGCGAAATAAGGATCAAAACTATTTAACTAAAACTTTTCAAATTGAACATCAAAGTTTACATTTTCATTCCGATATTATACAGGTTGTTTCAAAACCACACCTAAAGATTATAGCCATTTCGTAGTTTATAACTTAACTAGTTCGAATTTCGGTGTCACAGCTTCGAAGTTCTGTTAGGTATAATTTTATGCAGCATTAAATATTACATTATTTTGTGATTAGGCTGCACAGGAACCACTGGTGTGCGAACCTCAAAAGTTGTTATTGGGACGCACCAGCCACGTAAACAAAAGCATTGCACCTTGCTTATCAGTGACCCTAACCTGCCTTTCACGTAATGGGGCAAAGGGCAGTTTGTGAAAAAGTCAACTAATAACTCGAACAGTTGCAAAGTTGCTCTCCAGTGTAAAACTACACATTCCGTCCTAACAGGAAGGATTTTCCTCGTACTTTGATAGCAAATCCAAGCAATATGGAGCGCTATACGAACGCCGAAATGACGGATATGGTTTTGATGGATGGACGAGCTGAAGGGAGTTCAACGAACGCACGATTAATTTAGTTTCATTAAAAGTATGAATTCTAAAATTAGTTACATCAATGATAATATTTATTTGTTTAACTTCAGAGCATTTTGTTATGATGTTAATTGTCCAATAATTTCAATCACTTAAAGTAAATATCAACAGCTTCCTATTCAGTTACAAATGCTTTATTTAGTAATATCAAACACGTGAAATAAAATGCTCGTCTCATTGTATAAGGCATTTAGTTTTGGTTAATTTATCTACTATTCTTTGATGTTGTTTTCTGTTCTCTTTATCATTTAATGCTTCCATCCGCAACCTCACTTCCTCCTATAAGGTATAAGTTGTATATGTCCACCAGCTTATTCGCCACCATAGCCAGCTACTGCGGAGTATGCCGGTATGTTTACAGTTACAGCACACGGCACGGCGTGTGACTTATACCTGCGAACTCCGACAGCAAGAGGCACGGGTCGTTGTTCCTGTCACTGCTTAATCCACACTCATTCTGCAGCATTTTATGCGGATTTATTGGCAGTAAAAGCTATTTATATGTGTCACACAGAAGCTGAGCAAATACTTCAATATGTTCCTTCGTTTTGAAACACCCTGTATAAGAGGCTTAACTAAGTTATTAGAACTTGAACTTCTTAGTAAAATTAAGAAAACTAGCAGCTTATGTTTAGTTACATTTGTCTCACTTGGTGATCTGTTACAAACTAAAGCTTGGTATTCAGAAGGATAAATATAAAATAAATAGATTAAAAGACTGGAAGAAAGTATTCCAGAACCACTCCTTCATCGTTCCTCAAATCAGAACTGATAATTTAATGAGAGTAACATTACTAAAGTAGTGTAACACTTACATATAACATTACTAATCATGTAATGGGCAAATGTGGTAGTACAAGAAACATTTGTTTAGGTATTATATAAGCAAAAGGTACGAAAATAGAGTCATACATCCATGCGTGCATATGCATTTAGTTTCTGCACAATATATCTTTAAAGGAATAGAATCAATTAATTTCCAAGCCTGCGTCTCCTTTATTCAATAAGATGTTAACCTGTTAACAGAGCACTGAATATTTGAAAAGAATTCAAATAATTCCCATTATTAGAACAAGAGACGAATTCCTAAACTTGTAACCCAAGGAAACAGTACCGTTTCACTTGATTTACAGATAAGGAAAGGAGTTAGTGTTTCTTAATACACAAAAGATATGGAATATGAGTGAAGCTTTTCTTATTAATTTTTAATCACGCCTTCTGCATAAATTTCAATTTTCAGTTTAAAATGCTACCACAGCATTCTATCGTGATAAATATGTGTGAGCTAATAATTGCTGATGCCAGCAAAATAGTTTAATAAATTAGTTCTGTATAAAACAGTGTTGTCTTGGAGTACCTACTGAAACTATATTTTCTCACAGGAAACATTTTTTCGGTATATTTTAATTAAACATGGGTGATAATGGCAAAATGTTCGAAGTGTCACGAAGGATTAAGTTAAAGAAAAATAGGAACAACATTTAAGCAAGAGAAAGGAGACTATCTGAGAAAGTCGATAGTCTCGTTCATTTGACACCATTTCTAGCAATCATTGTCTTTTGTGCCAGTAGGCACATTGAAAGTGAATCGTCATATAAACTACAATTTTTCCCCTTTTTTCTAACATTTTGCCAGTTACGCCTTGTGCCGTGCTATGGTGGTTTAGTCCTGTTTTGCTCGATTTCAAGCTTTAAGTACAGATGAACAGAGAGAGGGAGAAATGTTTAGACTTCATTGACTTGTGCTCCTAAGAACACATAATCATAAACATACGATTTCATAGTTCACCCTTTCTTATTCTTTCGAGTGTACATCTGTAGTATAAAGATACATAATATACGGTGATTTGAAAAACAGTATTTCATTTTTAAATTACTGATGGTCATGAACAAATAGCTATTTATTTCTCTCGCAATTGTGGGATGTTTACCATGAATATAGCAGAAATAATAATAGAATATAGTAAATATATGCTGTATATTCCTAGAATATAGTACATTTACTTTTCATTTCAGAAATTTACTGAAAAAACTGATATATTCTTAACACTCTGTATAATATTATCATCAGTATTTTATACTTTTGTTAATGAGTGATGACTGCAGTGTTAATTTGTGTATACAGAGTGCTTCGAAACGATACCGAACGAATATAGCTCCTATGTGACACATATAGATAGCTTTTGTCGCCAAAAGAGCCGCATAAAAAACGCTCCAGAATGAGTGTGGATTAGGCAGTCACAGGAACAACGCCACTTGCCGCACACGAAGTTCGCAGGTAGGTGACATAACGTGCCGCCTGCTGTAGCTGTTTGTAAACATACAGACATACTCCACGGTAGCTTGCTATTATTAAGAATTTCTTTGGCTTATGAAACCCCAATAAAGGAGCTGTTGTTTTTTTTATTTGTTTATAGGTGTTTAACGTATACTAACATTCCATTATAACAGTCGATTACGGCAAATAAGCTGTAGACATATGCAACTTAAACCTTTTAGAGGGAAGTTAATGTTAATGACCAGGCATCGGGTACCATACACCTTTAGAGGGATATGAAGTTTAGGAGTCTCGCAGTATATAACTGCTGACGTCAGTCCCGGGGACAACACGCAGGGATATCCGGTTCGTAAAGCATAACTTTAGTTTCATTACAACTGCTTGCCACGCAGGTAGATCTGCCTTCCAAGGAGTGCAAGGTGTTTGACATATTGTGTAAATAGCATTACTTTCACAACAATTATTGGACAATCTCCATTTTATAAATCAAAACATTTGGGTGTTATCAACATCCATTAAATAGCTTGAAGAATATAATTTCGAGCTGTCTAAAAGCAGTCGAGGAGGTGTCTGCTTAAGTTAACAATATACATAATGCACTACCTACCAGACGAGCGAAAAATAAAGTGTACAGTATTCTATACAAAAATACTACATTTTCAATGCTGCGTAATATAAGAAATAAACTAAGTCCCGGACAAACACATTAAAATGATTTGTACTACACATATGCATCAGTCATGTGACCTTGAACGAACTTTCTCCCAATACTTTTACGTTGTTTCAGCGAGTGGCGCAGAAAATTGACATTCGACAATTTACGAATGAACATGGTTGTTCAGTGTAATTCCCGCATCGAAGGCAATGACGAGGATAGCATATTGTAGGTTATATTCTGTATCCGTACCAGAGTGTTCACAACCAGTGCTTCGGTACACTTGTTGACACAGACCTTTTGAGGTCATCCTTGCCGTTGTATAGTACCTGCGTGCGTATATTGATTGCTAAGGTGTATGTGATCCGATATCTGTTAGTGACATTGAGGATGGAAGCATTAAGTGATAAAAAGAACAGAGGATAATATTAAAGAATTGTAGATAAAGTTAACCAAAACTATTCCTTATGCAATGAGACAAGCATTTTACTTCATTGTGTTTAGTAATACTAAATAAAGTATTTGTAGCTTTTGATTTTACAGTAATTGGCTGAAAGCACTATGCAGTTAAGATCATAGCAAAATGAGAAACCTTGGAATTGTCCGAGTCATTATCGACTTTTTCCACAAGTAACTGCCCTTTGCCCCATTACCTGAAAGCAGAACTAGCGTCACTGATAACGAGCAAGGAGCAATGCATTTCTTTTCGTGGCCGGTGCGTCCCAATAGAAACTTTTGAGGTTCAGACATCAGTGGTTCCTGCACTGCCTAACCACAGAATAATGTAATATTTAATGCTACATTAAATTATATCTAAAAGAATTTGGAAGCTGCTACACCGAAATTCGGAGTAGTTAAGTTATAAACTACGAAACTGCTATATTCGTTCGGTGTCGTTTCGAGATAACCTTAAGACATGCAAGGTTCTCTGGAAATGTATGTATGGAACATTTAATTGGCTTAATAAAAAGGAAACAATAACAGTACAATTCGCAGCACTAAAATTTGACTAGATCAGTTTCTCTCATAATGAAATACGAGGAACAAGTTATGTCTAAAGAGTTCTCATAAAAATTGTGTTACTGAATTACAAGGAACATATATAGTTTAAACCGTGCAACATGAAAGTAGTACACTCGACTGGAAAAATAGAAAACGAAAGATAAATGTAATAATGAAGAGAAATTTTGGTTGTATATGTGGCCCGATTTGGAGCAAATTGCAACTCTTTTTCCTCACCAGATGACAGAAGTATATGCGTGATGAACCAACTTAATGCACATATGCATATTAGGTTCGCAAAAATGTTTCTAGTACATCGATAAACCATGATCTGATTGTTTATTAATATTTTGTATATTTTGTATACTAGGTAATCAAAGTTTACATTCCACTCTCCTACAATTTTATAATTTTTCGCACATAACTTTGCATCAGTTACATTTCTTCTTCACAGGTAAGTACATTTTCTCTGGAAACGTGGTTCAGCTTTCACTTTCTGTGTGTATGTGTGTGATAAGATGTTTGATTTAGATATTTTACCCAAATCTTATTATTTTCTCATTAATAAACCCGAAGCACTTAACTTTCAAATGTGTTATCTAATCAGTCTAAAACAATACCTTGTACCTTATATCGCTTCAGTTTACTCCTTGTGTACATGAATGCAAGTACTTATACAAACAGATGTTGAATTAAATTGTCACTCCAGATGAAACGTAATTTTAATTTTTCATTTGATTTAAATAGTAATTTACATTTATATTTTACTAAAGAGTATTACATTTTTAAAAAGTTTATATTAATTGCAGTGAATCTCTTTAATTCGACATTAATTTCATAGCTCTGCAAAAATGCTCTTGTTTTAGTATTTTGTTTATTAATGACACTATTAAATTACCAGGATTATATCAGCGCCGCCGATGTGCCGGAATGTCATACCACAGCACTTCTTTCACATGCCAATAAATACACTTGATCTTGTTATCAATAGTCCAGCGCCTAAGCAATTGAGTCACCACACATCGTGCTCTTCTTGGCGCCACTATATCACGCTTCTAAAATCTTTTATGCAAATGAAATGTTATAAGAAGAAATAGCAGTAAAACTTTTAAGCGCAATTCAGATTTCCTTTGTTAATAATATAGTGAGATTTTTAAGAAAGTGAAACATGTAAGGATTTATCAATCATAAACCAGAGTAAGTGTACTACCTATCTTGGAATTTCTGCTTTTGCTGGAGCGTTTAGTAGATCTCCACAGCAGTTAATAATGTCAGGTACATCTTTGGTTATATATCGAGCTTCTTTCTGATAACAGAAATGAGCCACGTGAGGAAACCTATCTTTTTAAATATTGATATCTAAAGATAATCACTGATATGCAAGATTCTGGGGTTTCCTCTAAAATATGTCTTACTTTACTAAATTTGATGTGCTGATTCCGAAACTGTAATCAGTTTTTTTCTACCACGTACCATTTTTTACAATTAGCATTTGTATCTAAAATGTTTTAATGTAGTTCTGTGCATAAATATTGTATGAAACTAGGATATACTAATCACTTATTTGTTAAAATTAATGTTTTTCATCACAATGACACCAATGTAATAGACAACAATACTAAAATTAGTCTGAAAGGTATACTTTTGTATAACGAGCATAAATATGCATGAGTTCCAGTAGCCCATTCAGTTCACCTCAAGGAAACACAGAATAACCTAAAATTACTTCTAGAAAAAGTCAAATATGCAGGACATGAGTGGTGATATGTGGAGATTTAAAAGTTATTGACATGTTATTGGGTCAGCAATCAGCCTATACTACGTAAATTTACATGTTTTATTTGTGAATGGATAGTAGAGTTGGGTCCCAGTACTTGGAGGCAGAAAGTCAGCCTCGTGGCAGGAATGAAAAATTCTCTTCTGTGGGCCCAAAAATAGTTCTCTTACCTCCTTTACACTTAAAATTGGGTTTAATGAAGCAATTTGTCAAGGCTTTAAATAAGAATGACAATTTCTACACATAAATCTGCAAGAGTTTCCTAAAATATCTTATGCTAAAGTTAACAAGGGAGCATTTGTTGGGCTACAAATTAGGGAGAAACGACAAGAGATACTGAAAAAGAGATATGCATTGCTTATAAGAGTGTCATCGAAAACTTTCAAGGAAATTACAAGGATTCATATTGCAAAATATGTAGAAGATATGCTCAACAAATTTCCAAAGCTGAGTTGCAAATATGAGTAAGAAAGTACATTTCCTACACTCTCATTTGGACTGTTTTCCAGAATATCTCAGCTGTGTCAGCGAGGAGAAGGGTAAACAATTTCACCAGAACATAAAGTAAATGGAAAAACGTGTATTTCAAGGCAAAGTGTAAAAGAAACTGGTGTAATGTTCAAATGTATGTGTTATTTATAACAGATGTGAAATATTAGATTATCATGAAGAGTGTTGTGTTGGCAGTTTTGGATTTAACATAAATTTGATAGAGCAGAGTATAAAAATGTATATTTTACTATTTCTTCTGTAGTGATAGATTGGTACGTGTTGGAGAAAAACTAAGTTCACTGATTTGGCTTACTCAAGTTAGGGATAATGGCATATTAAAATAAAAACCCCAGACAAACAGATAAATTTTGCATATTAGTGAGGTGTAGAAATTCTTGAGGAAAGATGAAGTTTTAGAAGTCACAATCAGGCTGTTCGAATTCGATATTTAATTATTGATCAGGCACTTCTTTGATATAATAAACATGGTTTATGTTGCTTTTGGAGTTACCTTTTATTGGTTACTCCTATTCTTTTCTATAATAGAGTTATGCTGCTTCAGGTTTAACAACATCGTTATCCAGCATAATCCTATTTTCTATATTTTTGCAACATTTTAGACACACATAGCTGTGAACTTCGTTCAGCATAAACTCTAAGCCTGTTGTCTGAAAATCAATAAATAGATAAATAACAAAACTTAATAGTGTCAAATGGATTTGGCAACATTATTTTATGAGTGCACTTATTATGCATTCTGTTGTATTGATAAAGATTTTAAAAATGCAGATGTGTCTTATTATTTCCAGAGCTCCGTTTTACATTAGCTCTACATAGAACATGTACATGATACAGGTTATCGCCTTTCTTAGTAATTTATTTTATCACTCCATGTTTTATTAGTACATTGAAGTTAAACTGATTACATTCTTACTAATCACAGTATTCATCATCTATATAGAATGCATTACTGTGTTTATTGTGTATGCATATCTTATAGCTCAAATAATAGTTTCAAAATAATTTACATCATTTACAAGCCGATAAAGTGTGTCCTTCAAACAACAGAACATATTACTAGCTTTCATTGAATAATAATGACAAAGTTTCGAACAAAAAATACATAAAAAATAATGCTATTTTGGTCAATTCTAGTGTTTTTTATGAGTTTCACAAGCATCATTGAAATTATTAATATGTATTTTGTCGATAGCGCTACATTTGCGCTATATTCTGCTCGTCCTACGATTTCGTGCTTCTGCCAGGAAGACTTTGTGAAGAAGTGATGGGATGTGATTCATAACATATGAAATGAAACCCCAATTTGGTTTCTGACAGAAGTATATTTATTTTGCTAATGGTTACATTCCTTACAACCAAAATTACGAAATACGCTGTATACAAACCAATATAGTATAATTAGTATTGTTCTGAAATTACATTTATTTTCTGGAATCCTTTGAATCGTGGAAGAAGTACAGAAACACAAAACAAAACACAAGAAATAATAATGTAGCTATTCAAAGTGTGGTTTTGTTATTTCTGTGATGTGTAATGTGTGAAATGATAAAGGGTTAACAAATCTCGAATAGTATTCATAGATGCTAATTTGAATAAAGGGAAGGATATTTATTCCTAAGTGGCAAATACCTAATTTGACATCTTAAGTACTCCTGTACGATCGTCGTTTGGTAAATTTGATTTAAAAAAAACAAGAATAATTTTATTTTCGTGAACATCTCACCTTATTTCTTTATATCATCTCCAGTGATGGCAGTACACTTGGTCCAGCGATGTTCCAGCTTTTTTATCCCGTCGGAAAAATAGATTCCGTCAAGTTCTGCAAAATATTCGTTGACGGTGGCCATCACTTCTTAAATTGATTAACATTTCTTACCATCAAGCTAAATTTTCAGTTTTGGAAACAGGCAGACGTCACTTGCGCTAAGTCTGGTGAATAAAGCGGATGAGAAAAAAATTCAAAGCCCAACTCATGCACTTTCGCTATTGCGATTGTTGATGTGTACGATGATACATTATCCTGTTGAAAGAGCACTTTTTTTAGTTTCAATCTCGGTCTCTTTTCAGTCATTTTGCAAACGATCCAACAATGAAGTATAATAGGCTCCAGTTATGGCTCTACCTCTTTCCAAATAGTCTATGAGGATTATTCCTTGAGAATCCCAAAAGAAAACAGTGGCCATATTCTTCCCAGTTGACAAAATGGCCCTTACCTTCTTTGGTGCGCTTTCACAGCTTCTTCCATTGTTTTGACTGCTATTTTGACTCTGGTGTGTACTGACGTATCTAAGTTTCATCCACAGTCACAAATTGGCACAAAAAGTCTTGCGGACTGTGATTAAACATCGCCAGAAAGTCGGCAGAAGTGATCTTCCGGATGCACTTTTGGTGGACTGTGAGCAATCGCGGCACCCATCTTGCACACAGCTTTTTCATTGCCAATTTTTATGCAGGATATTATTCACTCGATCACTTGAGATGCCTACAGCCTCAGCTATTTCATGAATTTCGATTCGGCGGTCGTGCATAACTAGATTTTGGATTTTTTCAATAGTAACCTGTATGGTGACCCCAAGTGAGCGACCAGAGTGACATTTATTTTAGGTGTTTCTACGACTACGTTTAAATTCATTAATCCAAAAGTAAATAGTCTTCAATGTTGGTGCAGAGCCCACTGAACTGCATTCAATTCAGTTTTGACTTGTACATCAGTCCAAGCTTTCAAATGAAAATGTTAGATAACAGCACAAAACTCTTCTTGTTTTCCACTTTTAAGTCGCAACTATCACACTCACCAGTTCAGATGGCTGTCAACAATGATCTGTATGTTGTAGCACATTCAAATTTTCTGTACAATCTTAAATGATCAAGCTTATCACCCACAGATTTGCATCCCTTCATGGAAATTTACCAGATGTATCAAAGATACTGGTATAACTCCACTAACTATGATGTCCGGGCTTGTAGGCCGTGGTCCATTTTTTCTACCTTCCAACGTTTCGCTGAAGACTGCGTTCGGCATCATCAGGGTTCTAAGTATATAGACCCGGAGTCCAACACAAGACTGAAACAGCGAAACGTTGGAAGGTAGAAAAAATGGACCACGGCCTACAAGCCCGGACATCATAGTTAGTGGAGTTAACGACGCCGGCCGTGAAAGCCTCAGTATTTATGTGATACTGGTATAGTTTATAATTTTACAAGAACTGTATCATCTTTGATAATTTACTAGGGGTGTTCAAAAATGATTGGCACTACAACCTTTTTTGTTTACAGGAAACATTTATTGAAAAAGCCCATTCAGGTATTCCCCGACAATGTCCATGCACTTGTTCTATAGTTCTGGCAGCTTCGGGATTCGCAAACCATTGGTGCAAACCATTCTTTGGGGGTATCCCGGCGCTACTGATGGACAACTGCATTAAGTTCGTAATTAGTGGTGTACTTCTTACTCCGCATGACCTCTTTTATCAAGTCGAATAGGGTGTAGTCACTAGGAGCCAAACTGGGTGAATATGGAGGATATGGCAGCACAGTAAACCCTAATGTTTGGTGGCCATGGTCTGGCGTCTGTCATGTGGTCATACATTGTCTCGTTGGAGAAGAACACCACGGCCCCACTTTTGATGTCTGCGTTGTTGAATGCATCGGCGGAGTTGATGCAGTGAATTGCAGTACCGCTCACTGTTGATGGTCGTATTGGGAGGGAGCCAATCCTCCAGCAGTATCCCTTTCGGGTTCCAGAAAACACTTGTCATGTATTTCCGAAAGAATAGTCCTGGCCGTGACTTCTTGGGACGATAGCTTGCAGCATGCTTCCGCTGTATAGACTGGCGTTTCTATTCAGGAGTCTCGTGGAAAAACCGTGATTCGCCGACGGTGACCAGTTTCGCAGAGAATTCCTCTGGATCCACACTATACTGTTGCAGCAATTGTTGATATACCTCCAAACGCTTCTGTTTCTGGGCATTGGTGACGGTATGTGGCACCAATTGTACACACGCCTTTTTCATCATCAAGTCTTCAAAGGTTATGGTGTGGAGGGTTCCTCGTGACTGACCTGTTGCCTGCACTAACTCATCAAATGTGACTCGCTTGTCCTTCAATATCAGGTCATTGGCTAGCTGGGTATTGTTTGGTTTGCGTGCAGTTGCTGGACGCCCAGTGATTCTGCGTTTTTCAGCCCAGTCCCTGGCGTCTTTGAACTCAGACACTCAACGAAACAAGGACATACGACTTGGTGCAGACTCCCAACAGATGGCCACTAACCTCTTGTGGATGTCTAAAGCAGTCAATCCTTCCCTCCAGAGAAATCACATAGTCCACTTTTGCCTGTACTTATCTGCTTCCATATTGTTTGACTGTTGTCCACAAGCGTACTCACAAAACGGTACAATCGCTGCTCCAGTGCGTCATCTTGGAAAGTAGCAACATCATCTGGTGGCAGTACACAATACTATCTCCTATCTTTACCCACACATCGACACATATATCAAACTGCTACTTTGCAGGAGTTATAGGGGGAGTACCAATCATTATTGAACTAAATAAGTGTTCTAAGCTGTGATTAGCAATGAGAAGCGACCTTTCAAACAGTTTCTAATCAAAACTTACATATCCTATCCAAATTTTCTAATTTTGCATAGGTTTTAATATTTGAGAACGTCCCAGTTATCGATGCATTATAGGTGAAAGCTTATGTTTTGTTGTTAACTAAGGAAATACACCTATATTATTTACATGTTCTATGTCAGATTTTAGTTTTTAATTAGCAAGTATTTTAATGATCACGAATAAAAAGAATCAATGATATGGACGCATTGTGTGAGAAGCTGAAGTTCTCTTGGATATAAAGTTTTATATTCAGTCAGACAAACTAAGTTTGTAATATAGAATCTATCTACATTGCTTTAATAAACACTTAAACCTTTAAGATTTCCACTGTCATTTCCGTTCACAGATCCCAAGTTTGTTTTGAACTGATTCGCAGACGAGTTGTGAATGAATTAGAAGAATTTTGAAGATAGAAAGCGTCACAATGGTTATATTAAATTATGTTGTTTAACAAGTAAATAAAGAAGCGTATATTTATGTTATTTACATGAACATTCCAGTACGGTGAATATATTTCAGAGCCACATCGTACAGGCAGGTTTCTTGAATTAGAGCACAGAATTATTATATACTTATAAAAAGGGTTAAATATATTATGTACATATATATTCTATATATTATATATGCACATACATAGCTGGTCTGAAAAGTTTCCGACCTTATAACGATACAAGATATTTTTTCATAACATTTTTTTTTTCAACATGGTCTCCTTGTAACTCTACACACTTCTCCCAGCGATGCTCCCATCTCTGTAACCCGACCATATAGTACTCGGTGTTTTTCCCTGCAAAATAATTGTTCACGAAGGTGATTGCCTCTTCATTTGACGAAGAGCACAAGTCCTCCGAGCACAATTTTTAGATGCGGGAACCAAAAGAAGTCGCTTGGGGCTAGATCTGGTGAGTCACGCAGCTCAAACCGTAATTCGTGGATTTCCGTCATTGTAACCGCTGAGGTGTGAGACGGTGCGTTTTCTTGGTGAAACAGGGTTTCCTTTTTCTGCAAATGTGGCTGTTGTTCTGCAAGTTCTGCCCTCAGCTTGTCAAGCAATGATGCGTACTGTGCTCCTGTAATGGTTTTTCCTTTTAGAAGATAATCGATTAAAATAACTCCATGACTATCCCCCCCCCCCAAAAAAAACAGTCGCCATCACTTTCCTAGCCGAAAAAAAACAGCTTTTACTTCTTTTAGAGCCGGTTACTCCTTTGCAGTCCACTGTTTGGACTGTATTTTTGTTTCGGGCGTATAATGGTGTATCCAAGTTTCATCTACAGTAATTAATCGGCGCCAAAGCTCGGATTTATTGCGCCTAAACTGCGCCAACAGAGCGTTGGAAATGTTCATTCGATCACCTTTTAGGTCTAACGTGAGCAACTGCGGCACCCAACGCGCGGACAGCTTTCACATGTCTACATGTTGATTTAATATGTGACGAACACGTTCTTTTCATATGTTTACAGCCTCTAATATCTCTCTCACTTTAAATCGGCAGTCCTCTATCACCATTTGGTGAACTTTGGTGATATTTTCGTCGGTAGTTGCAGTTTTGGACGTCCCGAACGTTCATCGCCTCCCAAGCTCTTACAGTCACGTTTAAATTGAGCTGCCACAAATTTCATTGTTGTAAAGGATGGTGCAGAGTTCCCATACACAGAATCCAACTCATCTTTGATTTGCGTAGGCGTATTGCCTTTCAGAAACAAATAATTAATGACAGAAACTCGATTTTGTCCATTTCCATAAAAATACTCACATCAACTCACTCAAACGACTGTTACATAACAACTGGCCGTCCAAAATGGCTGAAACATTGGTGAGTAACTGTCAACAAATGAACAACGGAATTCACTAGCTTTTATTAGTGAGCACTGCGATCTTCATGTTGATGTCGGAAACTTTTCAGACCACCCTCGTATAATCAATTTATAAAATATATAGTAACATATAGTATCTTACTAGTATTTTTTTTTTTCAAATTTTATTAGGTAATATCTCATTTGATTAGTACTCATATCAATCAAAGGAGATAAAAATAATTTCTAAAATCGCAATAATTAATAACCTGGAAATTTTTCTATTAGACCTAAGAGTTATTTCTTCCAATATTTGTTAAGATAAATCTCATTTTTTCACATTTTGTTTCCCTCTATCATATTCCAAAAATGTTCAGTGTTTTAATAGATAATAATGTAACTGCAATGAAATTAGCTTAAATTATGCTGTTCGAAATGGTTTGTATATTCCCTTAATTTTTCAAAATCTAGTTAGAGTACAAGGTTAGACAACTTCGTTTCTTCATTCGATACTTTTTAATGTTTGTTTCTTTTTAGCTTAAGAAAGTTGGAAAGAAAGTGGTCACAACCTCCACAATATATATATATCAATAAATACAACCTAAACAAAACAGGTGTACCATAAATATTGGTATTGCTATAATATTTCTCATATATAAGATGCCGACATTGGCAAGTTTCAAGTCACACTGATGCAGCAGCATCATGTCCATGGATCTTTGACACATCGGAGTAGCATTTATATATGCAGATGAATTTGTTAACCGTCAATGAGTCCACTGTTTCTACAAAGGAGCAAAACATTTGGTCCCTTTAGCCAAAGTTTAAAGTGCTTGTGGTACAGTTTGACACAAAAAATAAAATAATTAATTTCATATCTAAATCCGATACCAGCAAAATCTTGCTCTCCTGAGCTTCTGCTTAAGATTTCCGAAAATAGTGAAATATGTCAAATTAAACAGCTTATTACATCCGCATTCATCAGGCAATCCGTTTAACTGTTCCATGCTCTTTTTCGAGGTACCGTTGCTGCTACCAATATAAAATAGTAAATTGAGAAAATTCCAAGATCCAGTAAGTTAGATATTACAGCCAGCAGTAATTTCAAATTTGTATAACATCCATTTCGATGTTGTGTGCGAGGCAACTGCTTTCTTTCCTACTGATATAAATGTTTATCTGTCCAATGCATGTTAGAGTTACTGTTCACAAAGTTGAAAGCATATTTACTAAAGTGATTTGTGTGGAACAGCCATCTCCGCGATCCCCAAGATCGTGTGCGAGACGATCCATGCCCTCGAGTTGCACGATGAAACACCATCGTGGAAGATCATGGACAACAAGGGGCGGGTCACGGTCGTGCTCCACTGGGACCAGAGGCAGCAACAACAGCAACAACAGCAACAGAAGGTGGCGGCGGCGGTGGCGGCGGACGGTGCTGCTGCCAAGTATTCGCCGAGCAAGAAGCAGGACTCCATGCGGCCCTCTCTGGTGATCCAGACTAGCCTCGAAAAGTTGGCGGGGATGGGGCCCGGCGGGGCCGCGCCGCCCAAGAAGGAGACGCTCATCAACGACGTGTATACTCCCCCACCCTCGCAACAACAGCCACAGCAGCAGCAGGCGGTCGCGGCGGCCCGCTACAACTCCGGTCCTCAAATCACTGTGATAAACCACGATGACGTCATCAGCGGTAAAGTGGCGGCGGCGAACCTGCTGGCGGCGGCGGCTCCGACAAGTTCCTATCACCCACCCCACAGGCTCACAAAGCAGGGCACCGGCTCCTTCGAAAGTACAACAATCCACATCCATACGCCGGAGTGCGCCAATCACGTGCACCATCCTCTTGCAGGGGGACCCGGCCAAGTAGGCGGCGTCCTCAACGGAACCGACGCCAATAACGCGGTTGAGTGCGATTTCCACTGTTGTGCCCTGCACGAGGAGGGCAGAAAGATCGCCGTACATAAGTCGGTGGCCACTTCGCCCATCCAGGACGCCCAGCAGCAAACGTCGCCGCAACCGTCATCCCTATCGGACGGCACGAGAAGGGCCGCCCTCGGCAAGACGGCGCAGCACGTTCGATTTTTGGACGTTGAAGGTGGTCGCCTTCAGCAACAACAACAGCAGCAAGCGGAAAGCTCCGAATCGGAGACGGAAAACACCATAATGGAGGAGGAAGCCATCACGTCCGAAAAGTTCCTCCTCCTTATAGACCAGCTTTCGGTGGATCAAAAGCGTCACCTAACCATCAAGGACATCGGCATCATCCTGGAGCGCCTAAGTTCCAAAATTGTAGACGTTGAAAGGTTGGATCGGGAAAGTGAAAGCGATGACTGCTACAATTGGACCATTAAAGCAACCATCCGTGGCGATGTCCTGAGAGAGCTAGGCGTCATCTACAACGGCAACTATTACGCTATCTCCGAACATCCCGGCTACAAGGAAGAAACGGAGGAAAATCGCGAGGAAGGAGAAGAAGAGGAAGAAGAGGAGGAAGAGGACAGGCTTTAAAGACAAGAGAAGCATAGGACCGTTAAATGAAATAATAATACAATTAAAGTCATAAGTTAAATTAAGCTTAGAACAGATTTAAATAATTTAAATGTTTTTTTAGAACTGTGGCACGAAAGAATAAATAATTGTACCCATCCCTGCCGTTGTGGCTGGTGCGCGGACAGAGAGGGTTAGTTGAGCAAATATATAAATATATCTATATATACTATATATAAGATATGCATTTGACAATGAAAGTGCATCAGTTGTTGCACTACTCTGGGTACGATCCCAGAAAATGGACGGAACAAATCCGAGAGCTAGGTTAACAGAAAAGTTTAACTGTGGATAGCGAAACTAACAGACTATAGCAATTGACTATCAATATTTAAAGGAAAAATAAATAATATTTCCTTTACGAAAAATTAAAATAGAAAAAAAAACAGACTCCCGTTTTCATTTTGTTTTCGGAAAACAAAATGGCGTCGATCGAAACGTCGATGGTGCTCCTCCCGAATACTTGTTTTATTTTTTATTTTTTATTCACAAACAGAGCAATAGCATCCCAAAACCTTGTCTTATTGGTCTATTCCTGTGTTTTTGCTCCTTCGTGATTTGTTAATCTATCATCAATATTACTTTAAATTTCCATACGCCATTTAATGTTTTATCCTTTGTCTTAAAAATAGAATCGGGTGACTGAAGATTCTATAGTAAAGCAACAATCAATAACATTATATACTTACAGTTATTATTATTACTAGTCCTTCATAGTTATGATCGAGTCAATGGCACAAAATGTGAACTTGAAATTTTTTTTTGGATGTGTGAAATAAGTAAAAAAAATGCATAGCAAATGGTAAGAAAAAATTAATATATTATATATAAACCTGATGGCACATATCTGATGTGAAGTTGTGTTTACATCGTTTTAATGTGCATCTTTTTTAGTGAAAAATAAAGAAATATCCTCCTTACAAACAGGGAATTGGTGAATTGATAAATAAGCCGCGCCGTCGTGTCGCGTAAAATGATTTACCGTTCGATTATTGTATATTGATTTCGAAAATATAAGATAAATGAATAAATAAATAAATTTGTACAGACGTTATCGTATTGTCATTGTTGCTGTCAAATTATGTGTATCGTTTCCCCCACTCCCCACCCCAAGGTCCGTTCCCCGTTAGATTTGAAAGTTCAGAGCGTGCGTGGAACGGAAGGTTTGCAAGAATAGGATCAGGTCTTTTTGAAGTTTACTACTTCCATTTCAATCAAAAACTCACCAAAAAGGAAATAAAAAAAGCTGCGTACAGTCATGTTCAAAAACCGAATTGAAGTTAATACGTACAACTTAAGAATCTGGCACGTTTTCAAAATTAAATCCTTTACATTCTCTTACATTTTTGTATGAAGGAGGCGTTCACAAAATTGTTAAAAATTAATTATATATTGCAGCGAATATATGATCTTTGGAACTTGACTGTACATTATCGATACGTAATTTCTTTTCTTGAGAAATTGTTTATCTCCTTACTTATCTGAAACACAAAAGTCGCACAATATTGTAGTATATTCGAGTGTATTTGTTCAATAGTTTGTTGGAAATGAGTAGAGAATGAATATAATTAGCGTTTGCCCAAAAAGTGTTTGTGTAAAAACAAAACAAAAAAATTGTATATATGAAGCCATCAAGAGACAAGAGTAACAGAAGAAAGATGGTCATCAGCCAGCTACAATCGTGAAGGATGTTATTAATATCTATATACTATTAAAATTCATTGCAGCAGAGAATCGAAGTTTTCGATTTTTATCTTTTTTTACTTTTAAAATGAGTGAGAATTGGTTGTGAAAAAAAAAGAAAAAAAAAGCTGGGCTTCATTTGTGCCAACATTGGTAAAAAGAGATGTGAAAGTAAAAGCTGTAGGCCTATAGATCATAATAATACATAGATCAAAGTTCAGAGCAGATATGGATCATTCTAAAATATCAAAACAAGATAATGCTGTAGTGGTTGTTGGTGTTTTGTTTGAAGAGATGCGATAAAGATAGCTATCCGTCACTGCCACAGAATAAGACATCCGCATACAGAGACAATTTATTATGATTATTATTATGATTATGATTATTATGCACATTAAAGAAAATAACACATTAAAATATTACATCTTATCATCATTATTGGTTACTGGTTACTGTTAATCATATAAGCCATTGGTTGATTAGCATATTTATTATAATTAAGTTTTAACTAGAGATTGATTATCTATTTACTGTGTGAGAGTGAGAATGAGAGTGAGAGAGAGAGAGAGTTATCACTACGTTGATCGTAGTTTGTGAAATATTCATATTTAATTATGAGGCGCGTATTTTCGCCAGGCGTTGTTGCTCTGTGAAATGATTGTTTGACGGTTCAGATGTTTAAAAATTATATGGTAGAAGTTTAAAAATATACAATTGTTCAATGATTAGCTCTTTATGCTGTTCTTGGACAGTTTCCGCCGCGTCTTTCCTAACGGAACATTTTTAAGAACGTGGTTGTAAACTGTTGCAGGAAGGTAAACCCTCAAACAAATGTTAAAAAAAAATGCCGCGAAAATATGCGTGCCTACTAAAAGTGTGAAGCGAATTGTTGGGCAATAAACAATAAATTGTAACATGCATGGACGAAAAAAAATTTAACAATCAAAGAAATGTAATAAATCGGTACGGAATTTTCCAATGATTCCAAAAAAAGAAAATCTTATTAACTTTATTTTCATTGTCAAAATTGCATAGCCCTTTCTTTAGTTAAATTACTTTCTTCCTTGATTATTTCTCCCGTTGTCCTCTATGCTTTTCTACCTGTCCTTTTCTTAACGCTTTTATTGTTTTCTATTCGATGTTCATGTTTAGAAGAGTATCATATTTCTTGATGGAGACAGGATTGATGTTTCTTACCTCATCTTTTAGTATTTCCTTGTTTTTGTACATCATTGCTTAAATTTATCTCCTATTATATTTTTATTTGTGTTATTACTTTGTTATTTTCTATCACTGTGTTAGGTGCAAAATGTTTTAGGGGGAAGTGTGCCAATATTTCCATTCTTGGAAAGAACTTGTCTTCTTTTTAGGTTCGGCTACGGTTAGGCTTCCATATTTCTCTGTCTTAATAAGGTTTTGGCTCATCAGTTTAATTGAAAAGAGTGGAAAACAAAAGTTTTCAAAATTTAATTTTAAAACACTTTTCTTAATTAACTTTATATATCATATAATACCAAGTTAGTGAAAACGGTAAATCTAAGGAATTAGTTGGGCTTTTTATTTCTCATTGTAATATGTAAATTATAACAAAACAATGGTCATTTACCTCAGGCGGATGTCTAAGTTTTAGAATAAAACTATAATCTTATATAAAAAAGGAGTTAAGCATAGTACATGTATAGCCTGTGCTGAGAACGGGTTTTGTCCACCTAAAAGCTGATTTCATACCTATAATCACAATTTAGAGGACATGTTAATTATTGTTAAATATTTATCATGTAATTCTGACCTTGCGTTTTTATGACATGACCTCTCAGTTTGTATTCTGCTCAAATATAGGGCGTAATGGGCGATTACTTGAGCGCATCAGAGGTAATCAAGAAAATCGAAATACACGCTGGCAAACTTCTGCCCAATGTTTGTGAACAGAATGAAAATGTACAAATTTTAAGAATATTACACTTTTAGAGTTGTATAGTGAGCTTTAGCAGAGAAATTGGCTGCTGTCGCCATACTTTGGCTTTACTTTCAGTCGGTACTGTCTCTTATGACTTTGCATTTAGTTCTTGATTACTTTTGGTTGCGTGTTTGTCGCCAGAGGATGAGAATGTAGTTCAAATTAAGGTAAAAATGCTTTAAATATCATGACATCCAAAACCAGCGAATGTTCTAAAAGAATTTTCATAACAGCAAAGTGGTGATAAACAAGCGCCTCTTGCGGGAAGAATGTTGTGGTTATCTTATGTTGGCCAACGCAATTTTTTCTTAATTGTTGCAAAGTATTTCGTTAAAGGAATTGCGCGATTTATACAACTGTATTAATTGTTAACTAAGTATAAGCGTGTGACACATTTTATCATATACACAACCGCGAGATTCTTCTCCGCATTCGAGACGTCTGTTGTTGATACAAATAGACATCTTCCGGTAAAATGCTTGCAACTTAGTTAAATGATTTTGGGATAATCGCAAGGACTCTGAAACATTAAACTTACAAATAATTTAACATATTTTACTCTTGAAATTTCAGAGTGCAAATACAAGGTATCAAGTTAATAGAAGCTGTTCAGGACTTGTCAACATCCCAAAACCATGAATAAAGAAATTCCTCAGACCGGAAGAGACGCTTTGTGAGGGGAAGAGCGTTCTGTACAAAATGTAGGACATAATATAACTATGTAATGGCTTCCTCAAGATTGGCGTGCTGGAAATACACGCCAGGTTATGTTCAGCTCATTTGCTAACTATACGCACAACTTAAATTAATTAGTTCATAGAACGTGTGTTCGAACAAGAACTTCAAAGAAAATATATACAGATACCAATATTATTAACAATAAATTATGGGCATAAAATCAAGTGTTTGTTTGAAATTAAATAGTTATTTACGTGACATGATCCAACAGCTTACTTTTGCTTTAACCCATTTTGTTAGGTACTGACACACTGATACCCAACATATATACAACGTTACAGATCTCAATATGCAGACTTGGTGCCAGCATTTTTTTCCGTCATATCTTGGAAATTAGATATATTTTGTGTAACGTCAACTTGATACTGTATGTACTAAAACTGTACTTATGACAGCGAAATGTATTGTCAATGATCATTGAATGCAGACAGTTTAGTTGCAGATCCCTCCAGAGTTAAAGTAATGCCGCCGAAGATAAACCTTTAAGATAATAAATTACTCTTTAACCAGCGTGAGGAGCTTTAGGATACCTTAATTAATTTTGAAGTAGGTGATGAATATCTTATTTTAAGGGGAGCCGGAACAGTCTATCTCGCCAATGTTAAAATGAGAGTTTTCTGTTGCGCTTAGCTCAAGAACAACTATTACATGCCAACCGTGCGCTTAAACATAAATTCCAAATCGGCCAATCACACGTGGTCAGTTCTACTATGTCTGTTGATTGCTAGAGTCAGATTGAGACCGTAAAACCAAGTTGCTATTCAAGGAAATCTGCTCAAACTTCTATGTTGTTTGCAATGATTAGTAAAAGGAATGTTTGGCATTGGGGTTGGGATTTCATTTCGGAGGGGATTCGATACGTAGGTCAGCATGCTGGGCCCATTGTTCCTATGCCCCCAAGTGGCGGCACCTCCGGGAGAAAGGATGAGGCGGAGACAGAGGGCTGCCGACCCAAGGATCCACGACAGTACAGAGGGCAGGGTCCCTACAGTTTACTTGGATAGAGACTTCCCCCGACAGGCCAGGACAACGAACTTGCTCCCCCACAGCCGCTCGGCAACGAACCCCAAAAGTCCCAGGCAGGTGATCTGAGTCCCAAAGGTCCCTGGCTGGCGGTTCCAAAAGGAGTAGGGACCAGCAACCGACCTACCGGAGGAGGAAGTAATTTTCCTCAGAACATATCATCCTGCCTTGCATCGCCGAGACTCCCGCCGACACTTCTACCCTGAAATAGACCACCAGATGAGAGATGATATGAAATGATAATGGAGATGAAGTGGAGGGACAGGAAATTCGGGATGTAACTAACCTAACCAGCATTCACCTAGCGATCCGGGAAACCTCCGAAAAACCCATAGGTCAGGTAGGTCGTCCACGGGAATCGAACCCGGGCCTCCCAAATGCAGGCCACAGACGAAACCGCCTAGCCATCCCGCTCGGTGATATTTGGCATTACAAATCTTGTTAAAGAATAATGCTTCAAGGGTATGGAATATATCCGTTTTAGTAATTTCACCATAAAACATAGACGACTTAATTATTTTCCACATTTCTCCCATACTGCAGTACATCAGCATGCTGAAACATTAAAAACTCATACCTTTCATATATTTTATTCTGTTAGAATGTAATTGAATTATCCGGCCTAGTCACGTGTCTTAACAACGTGCAGGAGTTCAATATTTATTAGGAATAAAGCTCAAATTTCTACCACGTGTAACACAAACTATTTTCTTAGCAATCTATACTTCTGAGGGGAGAAATCCTTCTAGGACTCAAAGCATATTACTGCTAGTCTTCTCGTTTATCGTGTTTTAGATTATTTTCCTTTCTATTCTTTTCTATTATTTACTTTTGCGTGTTTGTTTATTTGCTGAACATTAATACACTAACCGTGTCTCAAAATGGACTCACTTTCATACAACAGATCCTTATTGAAACCTCCACAAACGTTCCACTGTACTTGCACTGTCGATCTTGAATTCATATTCAACTTTTTTTTTGTGCAACAGTCATACAGATAAACAAAAATGAATTTCCTCTTAAGTATATATGTATTTGATAAACATGGTAAGTTTCATATAATTTACTTAGTTTAGGACAAAATTAGGACAAAATAAAAATTATTGCACTTAAAAAACGGAGTTATAAGAGCCTGAACTATTAAGTCAGGTAAAATCAATTCAATCCATAGCCATTACACAATATACAACATCATAGTAACCTCATGAACATTCAATGCTCATATACAGCGAACTGAATATTTATTCACATTCAGTAGTTTGTACAACAGAATATACATTTCAAAATAGTGTCTAAATATCTGTAGAATCTGCAGTCAAAAAGCAACATGCCAAATGTTTCGTAAGGTGTGAACTCAAAATGAATCGAGAGACAAGAAATCCAATCTGATATCACAGCAAATATTTATGTTGCCGTGCTATGGCTGAGTAGTTAGACCGCTTGGCTGTCACCAGGGCGGCCCGGGTTCGATCCCAGGTGACCGCAAAGTAGGATTTGTGGTGGACAACATGACGCTGGGGTGGGTTTCTTCCGGGTCCTCCGGTTTTCCCCACCATCATTCCACCAATTGTTCCATCAATCGTTCATCTCAGGCGTTGGATCGACCCCTCCATCCTGATTTCATCTCAGGTCAGATGCTTCGGCTCCCTCGCTCTGAGGGAACCCAAGAGCCTCCTAACGTCAGCATTGACGAGAAAGGGAGGGAAAAAAAGTTGAAATTCTATGAGATGGAAGTTCTGATATGGAAGTCCTAGTAAAATAACTAATATGCTGACTTCCTTTTCTCTACTCAGATTCTAGATTCTAGGAACAAGTTGCTCTCCATTATTTTCAAAGATTCTTGTGAAATGTTTAATGTATGAAAGCTCCAAGTTTGTCTAATTTCTTTAGATGATTTTCCAAATGGGTTCTCTGAGAAGTTAACAGTTTTCTTTTCCTTTGGGAAAAATTGATTATTTTATTAGCATCTTTATTAGTGCGTTTCTTACCCCAAAAAGATAAAGGCTTCAAATAATATAAAAAATCAATATAAAATTCTACTACATAATATACTTTGTAATCATATAATAAACCATGGCGCGACAGCCCTTAGAGGGCCAAGGCCTACCAACCCGACTGCCGGCCTCACGCCCACTTACACACGGCAGAGGTGGACGATCAACCGATACGGGGAGGAGATGTGGTCAGCATCTCGGCATCCCCCTGGGCCGCTTACCTAGCGTAAGCGTAAAGTCCTCACTTTCTTCACGATACTGAGTGGGCACCGGTCCTATACCCGGGACTTAAAATCCCCACCACATGGGTGGGATCGAACCCGGGCCGCTTTCCGTGACCAGGGAACAAGGCATGCCCTCTACGCCACGGCGCAGGACATTGTAATCTGTAGTTTTAAATTAAATCCGACCTCTTTAGTGTCTATTTTAGATTTTGCAAGCTTTTCTAACAAGGTAAATGGCATAAAGTTCGTTGCCGGAATATTGTAGTACTGAGTGGTGTTAAAAGGAACAAACCATTTGATGAAAATGAGCATGAAATCTATTAGGCATAAATAAATATAGACAGAAATTTGAGGGGTCGTTTGTACGCTTTATCATTATATTTGTGGCATGATACATCTATGTTTATGGCCAATTTAAAAATGGAATTACCTTAGTACACAATCAATGTACATTTTATGCATACTCCCACGAATTTATCAGCATATCACAAAAATCAGCTAAAACGAGTTGGTACTATTCTATAGCAGTAATTTTCCATGTAATTTTTGGGGGTAGTCCTGACGGCTCATTTTCAAAAGTACGAAGAATGGAGTTGTAAATACATAATATGCCTTCAGTAAACGTCTCTTTAAAAGATACGTGACAGTCATCTGTTTCTCCATGTGTGGTTCTGCACTGTTGCCTAAATCTAAGTTACGCAAACTTCCCTCTTCACTCTCTCAACACACGAAATATAAAAATGTTCGAGGTTATCACATCTCAACAAAAACATGCATAGTTAATCTGTATTAGCCTACTTTATGAACTAAAGTAAGCTGTTCACACATTCAATGGGTTGTGCGTTCTTTTAAATAATTTTTGTACTATGTAACTTATATTCCATACTTACAATTATTGTTGCTATGTATCGTAAGTTGACACTTCCGCACTAATGCACTAAGTAATTCTCCATATCAACACATATAAGCGATGCACATTCCAAATTCTAACATGTATCTTCAATTATATTGATTAATATTTTAGTTAATATTTTAATTAACAAAATTCTTATTGATATAAATACACATATAGTGCAAAAAATGGTATGCAATACACATGTGGTAAGCATATAATGCAATCTCAGAAACTGGAAGAAACTGGACGCAAGCGCCTTGTTTTTACAAACCTTCCTCACTCCGTATAAAGTTCTTACCACATTGGTATCGCAAGATACTATTATTAACGACTTTTTTTAATTGTCATGTTCATATCAACGCCGCCGATATGCCGGAATTTTGACCCACAGGAATTCTTTTTTATGCAAGCATATCTACTAACATGGGGCTGTCGCTTTTGGTTGAAAGGAATAAGCTGGTCATTGATAAGGAACAAACGCTCGTCTTCCTTTTCAAAGAATTCCCTAAGAGAACAGAAAAGTTCTCTAGTATGATATGCAATGTAACACAGGGACCGGAAGCTGATCTTTGCCTCGGACCATGAATCCTCCATCTACCTCTTATCCTACAGCCACTACGTCTTGCTTCCATAACAACGTACTTTAATTTGATTTCACAAAGTAGGTTAACTATACAAAACGCAACTGAACATTCAAGCAAACTCTTGTTTCCCACCCAAAGCTACTGACCTGAGGAGCATGTGATTCACCAGTGTAACAATCTGGCAACCTTTGTTTCCATAGTAACGTTTTCTCCTCTTACCCTTCGCATACCTTACCTGATGACGTATCTTCTTTTAAAAATCAGACTGTAACAGCAGCCACAACCACATTTTTTTCCATGTGTCAGATAAATCTTTGGAAACCACCACTATAAGGAATACAATTTTATTTTCAATGAAAATCCCTGAACATAATTATTATTAATTATTTTGTCTTCTTCTTCTTCACTTCATGGCATGGCAATCAAGTGTCTGTTCCGCCTTCGAAGTCCTCCAGCCATCGTTTTCTGTGTCTGCCCACCGATCTCCTACCTTTAGGATGATACTGTAATATTTGTTTTGTAAGTCTGTTATCTGGCATTCTTTCAACGTGTTCCTTCCATTTTAGTTTGAGATCTTTTAACCTATCATTCATATTAAAAATGTCCAGCTCTTCTCTTATATTTTCATTTCTTATTAAGTCCCTCTTCATGCATCCTTTCACACTTCTCAAGAATTTCATTTCTGAAGCCTGTATTTTACTCTGTTGCTTTTTAGTTTAACGACCAAGTCTCATTTCCGTATGTCAGTATAGATACAGCCACAACTTTGTAGAACTTTAATTTTGTTTCTTTACGTATTTTGTTTCTAAATGTTCTATTTATTGTTCCACACACTCTTTGAAATTTGCATATTTTATTGTAGACATATTCCTTGTCATAACTAACATCAGTTCCCAAGTAGTTAAAATGGCTTACCTGTTCAACGCAACGATTATTTATAATTATTTTTGTTCTAATTGGCTCTTTCCCAAAGAATGCCATTTACCTTTGATTTCATAAAAGAAATTTTCATATTATATTGCTTACAAAGTTGACTAAGTTTAAAAATAGATTTTTGCAGGGCAGACTCGCTATTTTGTATAATAACTAAGTTGTCATCAAACAATAAAATATTTAAAAAGTTTTTATTTGAAATGTTAAAACCTACATTCACTAGCTGCTTCCATTTGCACACTAGGTCGTCAATATAAATACTAAAAAGTGTAGGTGATAAAGTACACCCTTGTCTGACACCCTGATTAGTAAGAATTTTTTTAGAAATTTTACCATTGTTCCTCACATTTATTTTTGTTTGGAAGTAGAAGCATTGTATCATTTTTACTAATTGTTGTGGGTATCATCGCTCTTCCAATATTTGCCACATTTTGCATCGGTTTACCCTATCGAAGGCTTTTTCAAAGTCAACTAACGCCATATGCGTTTCTTTATTAAACTCCCTATGTTTTTCAATTAGTTGTTTAACAATAAAAATGTTATCTACACAGGATCTGCCTCTTTTAAATCCACTTTGTTCTTCCGAGAGAAGATATTCAGCTATATTCTGCAACCTTTTGTTTATTATTTTAGCAAATATGTTATAGGCCGTATCCAGTAAACATATTCGTCTGTAATTGCTACAGTCATTCCGTTTCCCTCTCTTAAAGATAGAGATGGTTTGGGCCATAAGCCAATCTTCTGGGATACATTGCTTCTTCCAACACATATTATAGAAATGTAGCAGTCGGAGCTTTAGCAATATTTTGTCCTGTACTTATGTACAGCATTCTTTCATAACTGCGAGTACTGACTGCTAAATGGTTGATTTTATTTACTAAAACAATATGTATAAGCTACTGTGCTCCAAATATTTTACACCCATATAGCAGAGCAGACGTCTAAATGGACAAGAAACTTTTAAATTGAAACGCAAGACCCTAAGTACCAATTTAATAGCATATTATGGTTCCAATCACAGCATATTTTACATATGACGAGCCTTGTTGGAGAAGGCCAGCGAAAATATCAAAATGATTCCAAATACAGCGTGCCTTTCTTTGCTTCACTAATTTATTATTCCACAGCAGCATCCTGAGTTTTAATGAGATGGAATGGAAAGGAAAGGAAACAGGTGTCAAGTACCATTCACATAAGTTTAATATTTAATTCCTTAAAATATGTAGAACATTTTTATGTGTTTGATGCATGGCCATAAAAATCAAGTAATGAATATCTTCTAACTAAAAAATAAAATATAATAAAATTAAAGCCAATCTAACTTCATAAGAAATAGTTTGTGCTCCTGCACGTAAACCTCCTAATAAAGCATAATTTGAATAATAAGCTAATATCACAGTATAAACTCCACTTCAAAATACCTTTGTACTGAATTAGCTCGCATTGAAAAAGCCTTGTGTGTGTTTCTATATACCCTAAAAGGATACAAAAAACCTAATTTCAGTATTGAAATATGGAATCTTCTCCATGCCTTAGTAGTCTTCTTGATCTTGTTGCACTCGATAACACGAAGAATAATTTATGCTAATCCAAGAGATTCATTTTTTCCTTAGGAAAATGCACTGAAGTGTCTGATATTCGGTCAACACTGCATTTCTGTAAGAGTTTTAAACATAGGGTGGATGAATTCCAGATAGATAACGGAGAATGCAGCTGGCCCCGTAGCTCAGACGGTAGAGCACCTGCCTGCCATGCTAGGGGTCACGGGTTCGACTCCCTGCCGTGGGGGTGGAGATGTTTCTCCGACCAAGATAATACCTCATGTTCCCCAGCGTCTGGGCGTATGAATGTGCTTGATCTAATGATTAAAGCCCAACGAATACGAGTTAACACCATCGATATGTTCCAAAGCAGAACGGTCACCGATATGAAAATTGGAGTTAAAGGCATAGAACAAATAAAAAAATGAATGAACAAAACAGATGAAGTTATGCTCGAATGAGTCCACGTGCATGCACAGCTTGAGAATTCGCAGCCCTATCAGGTTAGTGTTTTTACTAATGTTATCAAATTTAAATACACTTATACACAGCCTCTTAATAAAAGTCAAATTCGCATAGTCAACAGGAAAAGAAAGGAATACCTACCTACTTGTTTCTTTATCTTAAAATTACACTTTAACCTATCGGTTTCAGTCATATCAGGTGAATGTTTTGAGAAATAATGTTCATTATTGTTGAAGATCTGTCGATATACTTTCTAAAATATCGTTTATGCAAAGTTTTAACACTTTAGTATGACGGTTAATTTAAGTATGAACGAGAATTTACAACCAATAGCCATCTATAACAGTTGCTTGACTGTTTAAATAAAGCAACGTACTCTCAGAAGAAACGTGCGTGAAGAAGAAGCGTATCCAATAAATGCTCACGTTAAGTAGCAGATCCGAAAGCTATAGTCGTAAGAAAGTACCAATGTAAGTTGCCTTAGAGCTCTTGGGAAACCTACAAAAAATAAGAAGCGTAGTAAAACTCAAGACGTGACAGGGAAAACTGGCTCTCCCCACCCCCAACAAGGTGACTGAAGTTTATGGAGTAGCTGAAGGACTCTACTAGAGCATTTGATGGTGGACACCAGGCTGTGTTTATACTGGCTACACAAAACGCGTCCTTTTTTCCCTTGCTCATTAAAAAGCGCCAAGTTTGAAGACTCGATGTCTCTTCTCATTTCCCCAAAAGAATGGCAGTGCGTGCGCGTTTGCACACAAGACCCATTAGTGGTTTCTATTCAGGAAGCCAAGGAAGAATTCTTTGACAACAAAACAGTCCTCTGCCTTGCCGACACGCTCGAGCGTTGGCTAACAGCGCCTGCTGTGTGATGTTATCAGACTTGAAGAAACCCGAGGCGAATTACAGTAGGGCAATGCTGACAGCATTGTTGACGTGTTCGTAATTCCAGTTAATGTTTTCATTATTTTGGTGGTAGAAACAACCACTTTCTAAAATGTACAGTAATGAATAAAATAAATTTATTTCCAGACTTAACGCTCTGTAAATCGCGAGTGAGGCATCTAGTGAATATTGCCAAGCAGCAATTGTTAAGGTTAAGAAAGCCAGTCTTAGTACATTGACATCGTAATTATGGGAGTACCCTGAAGTATATGTATTTGCCACAAATACATATGTGCCATGTGCACTGCGAAAGAATATGCTGAGGTTGCTATCTATGTCTATAGGTTTTTACACGACTACTTAATACATTTTGATTGGTCAAGCTCAGTTTCCTTTTTGAATAAACTGAATATATTCGTGTAAAACGAAGAATACATCTTAATATTATTAGACATTCTATTTCTCAAAGGAAACTACCGTGCGGTGTCATCCAGAGAAAGTTCAAAGTATATGGGCAAAGCCAAAACTCAAATTTAATATCTTCCTTCCTCACGTGGAAAATCATGATGCTGATATATAATGCGATCCATATAAATCTGAACCATTTCAACTTAGGGAGAATATAATACACAATTGTGAGATGAGATTACACTATTTACATCTCAGAGAAAATGTTGGAAGTGTCCTCCACTAGCATCTATACATGTTTGCACTCGTCTCACCATATTCTCTAAAGTTTTATGGAGAGTATCCTCACCAATGTTACTTATTTCGGCTCGAATGGATTCCTTGAGAACATCAATTGTCCGTGGCCTATTCTTGTACACTCTATTTTTAGATGCCCCCACAAGAAAAAAACGGTGAGGTTAGGTCAGGAGCTCTGGGGAGGGGCCACAGACCTTTTAAGATTATTCGATTATCAAAGAAACTGGTTACAAGTTCCATGGTGTCATTAGATGTATGGCACGTTGCTCCATCTTGCTGGAAATAACCTTTTCGCAATTCGATATCATCCAGCTGCTCCACAAATGTCTTGAAGATACCCATATAAACTTCAGTGTCTACAGTCGTATCAAAGAAATTAAGATCAACGATCCTGGAAGCTGACCGTACTCCAACTTCGCTAAATGCTTGCATATTTGCAAGCAACACGTTTGCCCGGAATGAAGCTTAAAATTCAACTATAATTAAGCGTTAATCCATTGTTTTATAAGATATCCTATTCTTTCTAAGCCCTTTTCCTAGCTTTTCAAATCAATAAGTATTAAACACTTATTATATTATTTAATTGATGGAAATTAGTCATTTATTCACACTTGCACATATAGGCTAAGGTCTTTGATAGATAGTCAACATGAAAAATGCAATGCCATGGCCGGGATTTGAACCACGGATCTCCTGGTTTCCGTCCAGTGGCTGTAACCCATTGAGCTAACATGGCCAACTTGCCGTCAGGACATTAAATTCTCCATTTGACTAGTATATTTCCTCGGTAGACCACTAGTATCTCGAATGCGAGAGGCCCTGGTGATCTACCGGGGAAATATACTAGTCAAATGGAGAATTTAATGTCCTGACGGCAAGTTGGCAATGGTAGCTCAATGGGTTAGAGCGAATGGACGGAAACCAGGAGATCCGTGGTTCAAATTCCGGCCATGGCATTGAATTTTTCATGTTGACTCTATCTATTAGTGTATTAAACAGTTTATTTCTAAAATATCTGAGCAAACCGTCTTATTGTCGTTATATTATGAACATTATAAACACAACCTGCGGGGTACTAAAGCATCTGCACATCTTGTAAATGCATGCAGAGCACTCCTTTACAATTTTGTCAATTTCAGGTATCGTATACCTTTATCTGGTATTATATTGTGTATGTTCGTTTTATTGATTATTCTCAAGATCAGAGACTACTCATACAATACGGATAATGGCACAAAAGTTCGATATCTTTGTCTGAAATAGATTATTAAACAACTTTTATAACTCGTTTATTTTATAACCGAATAAAAGAAATAATCAATACAGGATCACAACTGAGAAAGAAATGACAGGGACGATAGGATTATATATTGCATTGTTTGCTTAAATATTCATTGGCTCTATTTGCTCTGAAGTGTTATAACCGGTAATCTCTCAAGAATGCATATGCACTATTCGCAAACAGCTAGCGCTGGAGTACGCGAGGTTTGGAAGCTACATCATTCGTATGATAGAATTTCTACTACCCCTATGGAATCAAGTATGGACCATCCCTTCCGGTACGCGATGCTGCACTACCCTCCGCTCCCCTCACGGTGGTACTTTCCCCGGCCTCGCTGGTCGCTGGCTAACGTAACGACAGCTTTAAGATACAGGCCCGTCCTTTTAGTTATATAATGCAATATAAAACTTGAAATACAAGCTGCTCAGACCAGCGAATACTTGTTGATTTTAAAGGATTTGTTAAGCATTTTAAAATGCACCAGAAATGGTCGCCAATACTTAATTTCGTTTTCACATACAGAATCAGAAGTAGGTTACAGTAGCATGCATAATGTGGTATAACTCCAAATATAAAGTGCAATGTAAGCATAAACAATAGTAGTATTGTTATTGCTTAAATATTAATTCTGACCAGAGAGTTCAAAATCACAGAACTAAATTTAAGTCATATACTCGCAATGCCGGATCCTGTCTGTGAAGGGGTGGGTATGAGCCTCTCCTTAATTAGAGACAGAAAGCAGCTATAAGGCATTGTGAAAGCTGTGTATATTTGAGACCAAACCAAATGAGCTGAATAATTTTCAGTTTTCCCTCCAGTTCATTGACTGCAAAAGGTCCTATTCCGACGGTTTACAACACCAAGTGCGTCTAGCTCACATATCTGTTGCCCATAGCATTGCAATATCAATTACTGTATTACTTACACGGTAAATGTATCCGGTCTAAAGGTAAATAAATTGTGCTAAATGGGATAAAATTGGTGATAAAATAAAATGTGAAAGGCAAATAAACCTTAAGTATCAAAATCCTTGTTAGGTGGTCTCTGGGACACCAACAAATTTAACTTCAATGTACTGAGAATCTACTTGTGCCCATTGAAATCAAGACAATATCAAATGCATTTACGAACTTGAAGTAAATTCTAAGTCCCTAAGTTGAGTTACTTCAAAATGTTCAATACCATTTATATCTATTACATTTTGAATTGTGTATGTGCAGATGAGTTTACAAGGGTGATGGTGGAACAATGTATAACGAGAAATTATGGTGTTGCGAGCTTAAGTCCCATTATACAGACATATTTTGGTGTATTTTACCCTCCCAACATCATAATAGTAAAGAAAGATGTTCATATAGAATATGAATGAAAATCATTTAGTGCTGAATTTCAAGACAGTTGCCTTCCTCAGTTTCGCGTACTCGGTTGGAAATTCTTGAAGTTTTTCGTATTTGGTCAAATCCAGCGTGGGTGTGCTGTCTCATAGTATCAAATAGTATCAATATCCAGTAAGGGAGCCTCCTAAACTAGAGATTATATGTGCATTGGGACTCAGTAGATCGAGAAACCCATGATTGAACCCCCTTCGACCAATCCATCTATGTGGAAATTTATCATTCCAGAAATCACGTAACTATTTGATTGATATACACTGGCGTAAAATCGTTTAAAACCCATAATTAGAAGATGACAAAGGCACGTCATCGATTAAAAGCTGCAATCAGGGTTTTCCATAGGTCCAATTGTGAGCATTGTGACAAGTATTATGCAAATAAACCCACTTCATCAGTGAACAAGGTGCATGCTAAGAAATTCATGAACATAGCACAATAATTCTGTAGCATATGATAGCACAATGTTCGCCACATTCAATCTTTGCACCCGCTGAAGGTGAAGCAAAAATCTTCGGGTGGTCATATGAACTACAGTGTGCCTTGTGCCATAAGATGGGTCTGCATCCACATGACGAAAAGTTCGTTCTTAATAGTCAATGCTTCGTATCTTCTTTATTTATCAATATGTGTAATACTTCTCTCAAATGAGCCATTATCAAGCGATGGCAAATGCATGAGAATGTTTGTGAACATGCTAAGTGCCTCTCTGGATATCTTTCTACACAAATTTCACGTCCTTGCGATGCAACATGAATATTTAGTGCATATCGCCTCTTCACTAACAAAATACATTTTCTTCTGCCTTCTGTACTCCAAAACAAATTTTACATAAAAATAAATCCAAAATCGACGGAGAACAGTTTCATTCTGTTTATAATTATTGGTTAATGACTGACTAGCAAATGATTTTCTCACCCGTGATCATATGAAATACTTTTTCAGCTTGCTGTTGGAAGCAATCCTCCAAAACATTTGAACCCAGTAAAATAAATACTGTAGACGTACTGACTCGAGGAGGTATATTCAATTTCAGGTTCAAAATTATTCCTACCTCCTTATAATGAAGAAGAAAAGTGGATAAATAAAAAAGGCAGCACCTAACTCGAGGTTTTCAACAGACTCTTCCTCGATTTAGACACCGTACTCTACTTTCACCTTTTATTGGTAAACTTTGATTTAAAATAAAAGTTGTCAGCCGAAGTCTTCTGGAATAAAATATGAGCAGATTATCTTTCTATAGTGATTCCAAGTGTCATGAACAAATAAATAGGGTTTTTAATGTCTTATGTTAGAAAATATAGCCAATGTACGGAGAAAGGTATTCCGTATCGCTTTAGCAGGTTCAGAGATACCGATGTTAACTGCTGAAGAGTAAACATAGGTGATTTTCTAGTGTTTTATTTGTCGTTCTATAAGTTATTCTGTTATATTAGATATAGACAAATATATGCTTTAATTGAAATTCTAGTTACATCACAGCACGAAAAAACTAAATAAATCCTAAAAACAATGGTCATCTCTCATTTCATGTGTTATTTGTAAGAGCAATACTCCACAAAAGATGTGGAAATTTTCTCCCACTAGTCCCCAAATGCCTTCGAAGACACGAAAATGTTAACATTATGTACATTCTTTTTTCTTCAGTCATCCCTATGCACTCGCTAGCAACCAAATGTGTTAGTACTGGAAGATATGACATGCACTGCCATCTATGAATTGCTTGAGTTCTGCCTAATGTTTGTTCCCTACGAGCTTATTTTAAGATTGATACTGGGCTTTTGTCGAGGAAACATTAAATCATTGTAACTATTTTCTTTGTCTTTAAGAAGTGTTTTCATTATTTTTAACAAATACACTTATCAGTGAATAAATTCTAAGATTATCAATATTTTATTTAAAACTTCTGGAATTTACAATAGCAATGAACTTTCTCCGGTGGATCAAAAAGAAGAGAGATGTGAATTCATAAGTGTTTGATACATCCAACTTCTCGATTCACATCAAGTTATCTGCTATGCTATAAAACTTAGGAAAATTAGAGCGATTTGCTCTAACCTGGAATAATTTAATAAGCCTAAAAGTGCTTCCGGTGATACGGAATGCAGAACTTGAACACTATTGTGAGTCTCTTTCAGAAGATCTGTATCTGTGAGTACGTCTGTGTGTGTCATTTAGAGTTTGGAGTCGCTTGTTGAAGCTATGATCTGCATGTTAACCGTGGAGGGAGAACCTATACCTTTCTTCCATGTCATTTTTCCAATTTCAACATCCTTATTACTGATATTTTCAATTCCTGGGGTACCGGAAATGCCTCAATTACCAGTCTACCAGCAGCATATTTGGACTTCGCTGCAACAGCCTGGCTTAACAATAAAACCACATTTTCTTCTGGTTTAAGTATTACCTTTTGATATAATCATAAAAGTAGCTGTTTTAATTAATCTTTTATTAATTTAATACTAAAACACACATATGTATAGCCTTTTCTTCAATGTTTGTGGACAAAGACCTCACCACTTACTCATTACATTTTTTAAAAGAATAAGAATGCAATAGTAGTGCTAAGTTGAGTAATTATGACACGTAAAGTTGAGGAATTTATAAGTAGAGTTGAGGTTTCTTAAGCATTTAGCTCATCAAATATGCTGACACGACTAAACCTTGTATTTAGAAATATACTGAGAGTTTTGCTGCCAAAGAAATTATTTCTGATAAAGTAAGCAGGTTTATTATCACTAGTCCAAGAAAGTTGCTCGCAATCTCAGGGAGAGGATGTAGAAATTATCTTTGATCCTTACACAGAATACAGGAGAAGGCATAGGAAATTTAGAATCCGAATTACAACGCTAATATATATTTTCTCTGCAAGGATATACTGCACAAAGAACTGTATATAACTAACGCATCAAATTTTAAAACATATCAAGTAAAATTAGGACACCCTAACGCGGACTTGTTCGAAGCGCATCCCTCCTATATCAACTCTTAGATTTAATTTAATTGGGAAGCACATAAAGTAGAAAATCATCTGTGTTTGGCGTTTGATGTACATGAAATGTCATACCTGAGCAAAAGTACAATAAAGCAATGCAATTGTTTGTAAGGGAAGCAGTTGTGTCACTAGTCAAGCAAGCGTACGTTACTACTTCACCGCCCAGCCTCCCCTTAAAATTAAAATAGATGAGTAAGTGAAGATTTCCATGCCTCTCACCCCAATGGGCTGGACTGGCCTAGTCCTCACCCCACCAAGTCGCTGCACGGTCGGCACCACTATTGATCTACTGTATGGGAGTGAGTTCACCGAGCCGAGCCGAATCGAGCCGAGCCATCCCGAGCCAAACAACCCAGCCAATGCATGTAATGGCAGGTCTCCTCGCCCTTTCTTACAAGATGTATCGTTATCGGTTCGTCAGCGTCCAGGGTTCGGTTCCCAGATGAGATGAGCGAAGATCGTTGATGGCGCAAGACTTGCAGAAGGGATGGGCAGCTGCTGGGAGGTATCCCTCTCGGAAAGAAGGATGGATAAGCTACTCCTTTGCTAAGGCGTGGCCAGCGCTACCGTTCGATCTGTGATGGAACAAGACAATCGAACTTCTGTGGTGCAGGAAGTAGTCTCTGTGCTTGGCAGCTCTTTCAAAAGAAATCCCTATCGTGTTCTTCGATTACGTTTTAGGTTCTAGGTTTCTTGAAATAACCCCTCATTCTCAGCAACTTGAAGTAAGTCTGACAAAGAAACCAAATAATACACCGAACTTGTTAAGCATAGGTTGAAATATATGTAGATTTAAAATGAAGCTGGAAGATCAAAATGAAAAATAGTGCTTTTATTTCACACCTTAAACTAAATTTATAGAAGACATAAACAGTTTATTCCCCAACACGTTTCTCTGATCTCGAACTTGCAGCGGTTGCACCAAAAATATTGGACGAGTCCATCCAATGCATCTGTAAATTATGTTTACATTTGGTTTGGTCCTTCTTGTTACAGAATTCTGCGCTACTGTAGGGGAAAATTAAGCAGAATGTGGATGCAAAACTTACTTTCATTATTTTCACTGGCTGTAAAACAGTACTAATAAATTATAAGAACAAATTTCTGAGAATGATTGCTAGCTTAACGAGGATAGCATGTCCCAAACGTTACTAGATACACATCGGTATGGAAATAGACACAGTTGCAGACAATGTAAACCCAGCTCACAAATAGCGGATATTACAAGCATCGAACAGACTTACTTATCGAAAGTGTACAGGTTATGAATGGCTCAGCATGCAGAAGTATCCTTCACGTGTGCTAATCGCAGTCCGCGCCTTTGATCACCACGTCCAATAACAGACATTCCAGGAAAGCCGCTGCATGTGTATTTATGATGCAATATTTGTTAGATATATTTAATAAATACTAAAGGAAACAACGTGGCTCATAGGAACCTTTACCACGAAGAGTAGCGTGAATTAATAACTTCACATTGCGTACCTAAATACCTGAAACAGAGGTGCCTCCCAAAACACTCCCCCCCCCCCCAAAAAAAATATGACACAGCATTCGGAGCTTTTATTCTGTTTTAACTTTTTCTGCCAATTCCTACGTAGTGAAAAAGTATTGCGACAGAACACTTAACAAGATTTCACTAGAAATGCAGGTCAGTGAAGTCAAAAGAAATAGCATTTTAGGGGGGGGGACTATCAATGTGGTTTTATTTTTATTTTAATGTTTTCTTTTCTTTGCAAAACTATCTCTAACAACTTTGATTAAAATCCATTTGAGATATTTATGTGACAAATTAAAGTGGTATATCTTAAATCTTACATAGTGGTCTGTGAAGTTCTCCTTATTCTGATTACCTTTATTTTACGTCCTCCAATATTCATATCGGACGATGAATGAAATGGGTGAAATGATGCTCAAATAAGTGCGACGTGGCTGTCCCCGCAGCTCAGTCAGTAGAGCATCTGCCTGACGTGCTAGGGGTCCCGGGTTCAATTCCCGGCGGTGGGATTTTTCTCCAACCAAGATAATTTCCCATCCTCCCCAGAGTCTGGAAGTATGAATGAGAGTCCGAATGTATGTATGATCTACTAATTAAAAACCCAACGAATACGATTTAACACCTTCGATATGTTCCAAAGAGAACGGCCGCCGATATAACCATTGGAGTTAAAAACGGGGTATAAATTGAACAAATAAAAAAAAGTCCGGGGTCCATGTAACTTAGAATTACCCGATATTCTTCTTTCAGGATAAGGGAAACTCCCAGAAGAAGTCTTATCCACGTAACTCACCCTGGCCAAGTTTCGAAATCGCGAAGCCCGTCTCGGCGTAGATGGTAGCTTGTCTTCCTCACGTTCAAGGGGTCCCGAGTTCGAATCTCGGTCAGGGTGAGCTACCTGGATAAGGTTTTTCCCGGGGCTTCCCTTATCCTAAAAGACTATTGTCACATAGCTCAAAGCTCCATGGACCCTGGGCCCATTTGAGCATCATTTCACCCATTCTATTCGCCGTCCGATATGACTTAAGGTTGGAGGACGTAAATTGCAACAACAACAACGACAACAAAACTCGCGACCTCTTGAACGTGAGGCAGACACGTTACCATCTACGCCACCGAGGAGGCATTTTATTTAGCTTTGTTAATTGGAAAATAACAATAAATAGCTGAAAAATATTAGACAAAAGACGCAACATTTATGAAAGTACCTACACATTTTGTGTCCAATAACTTATTTTCTTAACATTAGCTGTTTTTGCAATACTCCATGTTGCAAGTTCGTACGTTCCCAAAAATATGCCATTGAATGAGCATGTCCGGATGTTTGCGATTCTTCTTCTTTCTTTCATTCTTTCTTTTTTCTTTCTACCTTTATATCACAAGAACTCATTACCCCAACTAAATATGTGAATAGTGCTTTCGCATCAATTTATTTCCCTGATTTGAAATTATTCATAGGCAAACATATATAACGAATAACATAATTAGGATTAAAAATTACCGGTTATATAAAAGATATATATGTTAATTTTCCTGAGAAAATATATCAACCTTTCATTCTTTCTTCTCATGCGAGCAATCATCAAATATTTTTTGCGACAAGGAAAAACCCGCAGTACAATAAGAGATTTCAGCTAAGTATACCTTTTTGATTGCTTTGTTTACCATTAGGTGATGAAGTGTTCCTTATTGTGACTGAAATGTTAGTAACAGTTGAGTATGAAGTGCACAATCCTTTGATATTCGTACTTATGCGTACTTTAGGTACCTAAATTTGACTTCCTATCTTTTTTTTTTTCATAGTAAATTCAGGTTTACGCACATAGGTACACGAACACATGGCAACTCGTTAAGAAGCGTTTAATGAGATGAAGTCAATTTAATATAATATTGGGAACTGTGATTTTAATCCTAACTTATAGCATGAAGCTCAACTATGCTATTACATTCACTACTATTTTTGTAAATATTTAAAATTCTTGTACTTGATCAAAAGTAAATGCACTTCAAGTTTTCCTTCTGGCAACATTATTTCGCCCTCCTGGGTAGCGTAGATGGTAGCATGTCTGCCTCACGTTCAAAGGTCCTGAGTTCGAATCTCGGTCAAGGTCAATTACCTGGATAGGGTTTTTTTTATCCTAAAAGACGAATGACGGGTAACTCTAAACTCCATGGATCCTGGACACATTTGAGCATCATTTCACCCATTTCATTCATCGTCCGATATGACTTAGAAAGTTAAGGGACGTAAGTTACAAAAATATGTATAAATCAAGCTTACTCTGCTTCAAGGATCTGTAACAAAATAATTCATTTAGTGTGCATTTTTACTCAGCTGCCACCTCAAGAAAATTGGACTGTACTACTGCTTCCTTAATGCCGCTCCATTTTCTTAAAACAAATTATGTTTTCCAAATATCTCAGTATCTTGGGGTTAAAATAAAACATGATTTGCGTCTTGAATTAAGTTATACATAGAACAAATTTCCTGCTTAACCATTTTCCTAAAATACTTCCACTCCTAACCTGAACCAAGCTCTCTATCCAAATTACTGCAAATATCTATGCAAATTGCTCTCCTGTATTCTGTCTTCAGCTCTTTCAAATTTCTCAAAATAATTTTCTCTCGTATATATATATATATACCCCAATATACTTTTAAGACCTTTCTTTACAAAATCCTTTTGCCATATTATGTTTATTTATCCATACGTTTCTGATACAGATGAGTAGCTACATTGCATCTGAGAAATCCATTTAAATTCTTTTCTGTTATTCTAATATGTCATGATACTTCTTGGTCCAGCCAAGAAGTACACACTACACATAAGAGTATGAAAAACTTGAAATGTAGTCGAAGTCAACAGATACAAAATGTCATAATTTTACCTGAAAGTAAATTTAATAAATTCCCATTAGTATATCATAGTTCACGGATTCATATCTAGTTCTGGAACATAGAGATTTGCAAACATTCTGTTCCGCTTGGATACACAGATACTGTCTTGGCAGTGTTTCGTTTTATGTATTTTAATAAATGTAACACTATCAGTGACAAAGGATGACTTTCAAAGCGAGGGAAGCTCCAAATAAATTGTTTCATTAAAATAAGAGAGAATAACGACTCAAAGAACTAAGACTGTCCTTCAATACTCTTTCTATTGTACAGTCACACGAAGGCCCTTCTTGCTTGCAAGACTGGTCACACTACAAGCATATTCCTGCTTCCCCTCTCCACTCAGACGTTCCAGTTTTTCCTAGAGATGGCCCACACCGCGTGAACTAAATGGAGAAAATGTGCAATTCACACACTTTTGCTAATAACTTAACAAGAATTTCCTATTTGTCACAACTAATGTGCCAATCTACGTAAAATACTATAGCTGTATTTACAAGTGCCAAATAAAATAGAATATAAACTTTTTCCACACGCTACAGAGACTTCAAAATCTGTCAGTGCTTCATAACTATCGCAGAGTCACGGGATTGCTTCTAGAAATCTACGAAGCATGATATTCAAGTTTACGAATGCGTAAATAAATTTTCAGAATTGAAAATTGCGGAGCTGGTCACTTGAATCCAAGTAGATGTCAAGTTGTCCGCAGCACCGCGGATGTTCACGAAAAATTTTTTGAAAATATATCCAGATCAAATAAAATATTGTCGGGCATGAATTTTCTTGTTTTTCTCCTCAAATTCTTGCGGAAGGACTTCATTAAACGCTTCGTCACTGAAAGCTATACAAGATAGATAATTTTTCTAGACCTGTTTGTTTTCCTTTTTAACTACTGCATTGCGATCCATATAAACCTGAACCATTTCAATAGGCCATTACTTTTGAACCAATAATAGGACACTCGTGCAACTTTGGGAGAATATAATACATAATTGGGAGATTACATTACACCATTTACATCTCAGAGAAAATGTTGAAAGTGTCCTCCACGAGTATCTATACATGTTTGCATTCGTCACACCATATTCTCTGAAAATTTACGGAGAGTGTTCTCACCAATGTTACTTATTTCGGTTCGAATGGATTCCTTGAGAACATCAATTGGCCGTGGCCTATTCTTGTACACTCTATTTTTTAGAAACCCCCACAAGAAAACATCCGGTGAGGTTAGGTCAGGGGATCTGAGGCGGGCACAGACATTTTGAGATTATTCGATTATCAAAGAAACTGGTTACAAGTGACATGGTGTCATTAGATGTATGGCACTTTTCTCCATCTTGCTGGAAATAACCTTCTCTCAATTCGGTATCATCCAGCTGCTCCATATGTATTGAAGATGCCCATATAAACTTCAGTGTCTACAGTCATAGGAGCATTTAAGACTGTCAACTGTCAACAGCTGTCAGTGTTTACGTAGCAAATGAAGCTAGCTACAGTGAAGCAATAAATATTACACAAATAAAAATATTTGCCAATTTTTTTGAAGAAAAAAAGTGTCAACACCAATTTGTTAAGATAAGGGAAGTCTAAGTGGTAAATATTTTTATTTGTGTAACTGTCAGTGTTGTCAATTTTTTCAGAGCCACTGAAGTCATTAAAACAAATTTATACATTCTTCGAGCTTTCAAAGGGAAATTATGGCCTATTGAAATGGTTCAGATTTATTTGGATCGCACTATACTAAAGACTATAAGATATTGATTTTCCTTTCATTCTCCATGTAAAGTATCCCCCATAGAAAATATGTAGAGTAATTATAAATAAAATAATCATCTCTGTAAATTTTTTCAAAAACGTTATCTATTTTGACTGGTTTTTTGGCAGTAGTCAGGGGTTACTTGGGTAAATTCTATTTACAGCATCTTACAGCCTTAGATTTGTTCCCGTACTTTTCTCTCAATTTGATTCAATTACTTTGTCTTAATCTAGATTCTCGGGTCAGTTATGAAATTCAGCCGAAGTAACATTTTATCACAGCAATAAGTACAAAAACCAAAATAACAATTGAAACCACTACATAAGTTATTTCCTATACCCGCTTTTGCAACTATTGTACGTGTCCCTCCATCTACACTGCCATCTATTCAGAACTTCTTGCACAATCTGTGCTTTTTAACGTCCCTTAAAGAAATTATTAATAGGAATTAAGAATGAAAAGGGTGCTATACGATTTAGAGTCGACAGTTCCTATTGTAAGCGGGTCGCAGTATAAGAACAAATATAAGGGTGGTTGAGGCAGAACGGCAATAAATATTCATAGAATCCTCTATTCAGGACTGCATTCCATCTTATGTATCTTTGATGTTCTTTGGTAGACCGGCTCTATGGCTAACCTTCATTTGCATGGTGTTCAGTGGCGTGCAAATGTATACACTTCACTTTCTTTCAATAGAGTATGTTAAACATTGCAATACCACTCTACAGCGGATACTTCCATATGTATCCTGTATAAATCATTACTGCTTTATTCTTGTACACTACAAAGGTATTTGGGTGAGCACTCAAATTTAAAAATACATTTTAAACTATGTATTGTGCTTTAAAAATTAGAAAACAAAACCTTGCTTTTTATATAACGAAAGTCGTGTATCCCATAATCTTTGAGTTTAGAACATAATTTACTGCTGGTACTATAAAATGAAGATGATACTGTGACTTTGTGGATTCGTAGAATGAAAAGTCCAATTTGCCGAAATTTTAAATGGTCTTTATTTCCGCAGGAATACACTGTTCAATTCTCACGTAACAACATTACATCACATATCACAATCTACAGCACCAAGGTCGATGACAATAACAAACAGTAACTCTCGTTATTACAATACTTCACAGCTGACTCTGCTTACCTCACTGTTTTTCAACTGCAACTCCTCTTGGCCAGTCGTCGCCTCTTCAAATATCTCACCGATAATTTCTAGATTATTCGAAAATAAACAAGAACCCAAACAGTCTCTATCAGTCAAGAAGTAACTAGAAATTTCCATTTATCTCAGTTTTTTTTTTTTTTTTTTTTTTTTTTTTTTTTTTTTTTTTTTTTTTTTTTTTTTTTGGCAGAACTTTATCTGCAAGTTATCTTCGTTTGCCGGCTCTTCGTTTTCACATTGCCGCCTATCAGTTCCTTTTGTGTAAAGAGGCCTCGCGAGCGTAGATACGGGTCCGTGACACTACTTATGATTTTAACTTCAGTTCTGTACCACATAGAAACTTTAAACAAAATATTTTATGGAGAAAATATATAATTCTTGCAGGCAATTTGATCTAGTGCTTTCAGACATGTAAAATGAAATAGAGAGCCAAGTTGTTGTGTTAGCCACGTATCTCTGAACCAGTTTTCATCACAATATTATATTTTGTTTGTTAACGAAGCTATCAACTGATAGTAGCAAATGTAAGCGGCCAGTATGCCGAAATTTCGTTCGCGAGAGTACCTTTACATGAAAGTATTCAGATAGGCTCAGCTTTTAAGCACTCATTAAAACTATTAGTGTGGGCTGGGGTTTTGAACCTGCACCTTGAATTAGCAGGCCACCGCCTAACCAACTAAGCCATCCAGACCGACTAAAAGTATTAAATATTAGTCACCATGCATTTCATTTTCTTGTGAGAATGTGTAAATCTTGTTTTCTAATTATATGTATGGCTGAAATACCATGAACATTTTCAAAAAATCACATTTTCCTCTTTTTAGTCTATAAAATAGTGTAAGCCTTCTTGAATTCAAAGGAGGCTTAGATAACATCCGCAAGCCATTTTAAATGCTCTAATCTAGTTTGAAAGTTACGTGAATGCTAGCGCTAGATATGAATTCATTGTTCATCATTTAAAATGCTCCTTGCATCGCAGTTTTGGCGTTAGACTAATTAAACTTGCTACACACGTTTACAGAGACAGAGTGAATAGAAATTATCCTGGTTTTTATTGTGAGATGCATTTAAGTACACTTATTTTTACTTCAAAACACAAAAAATTCAAATTTTGGGCAACAAAATTATATTTATAGCTTTAAAAATATTTGGAGCCTAAAGTTATTGAGACACAGAAAAACTTAGTGCAGATTCAAAAAATGGATGTATTGGGAACCTGTTTTTAAAATATTAGACCAAAATTTAAGTTATTTTGTCGCAAAGGACGTTCTAGGTGACCTAACCAAAAAGAAATAAATGTGACCATATCTTCCAAACTATCAAAGTTAAATTGATATAATTTTGGCTGTATCATATTTGAACTAAGTTACATCTGTGGTATAAATTTTAAAAAGCTAGCGTTATTAGTTCAGGATTTCAAATTTTCAGTCATAGGTTTCCTTAAATGGGAAAAGATGTTCTAATCTCACAGTTTTGGAGGTATATAGCTATTTTTATTCTTTATTCTACAAAAAGGAAATGTTTGTCTTCTAATTGTGAAGGTAAATTAAATAACTTCAGAAAAACGCCGAAAAATAGTTTAAATTTTCAGGCACTCTCTTTTTTTTTCCTCTTTTCCTTTTTCCTTTTTTTTGTAGTTTACGTCCTTCAACGTTAAGTCATGATGAACGAAATGTGTGAAGTGATGCTCAAATGAGTCCGGGGTCCATGGAGCTTAGAGTTACTCAACATTCGTCTATCAGGATAAGGGAAACCCCCGGGTAAAACCTTGTCTAGTTAACTCACCATAAGCGAAATTCGAACTCGGGACCTCTTGAACGTGAGGAAGACAGCTACCATCTACGCTACCGAGGCGGGCAGGCACTGTCTTGAATACTTCTCTTACAAGTAACAAATCACTACATAATCACCTTCTCCATTAAGGGAATTCTTGTTAATGCTCATGGACACCTTGATGATAAAATATATTTGTACAAAAATACAAAGAAAAGGTGGTGACTACACAGTCTCTTCCTCTCCCCTTGCTCAAAGTTATTTACTCTGAAAACTTAAATAAGCTCAGATACGGGCTTTCAGTTTTTAAAAATCCATATCATTCAGAGATGGAAAATTTCTACTTGATTATGAAATGGATTTATACTTGAAAACACTAAGTACCTCTTTTAGGTACCCTGGCTTGTGCATGGCGGCTATATTGCCAACTCTTAGGGAAATACAATGTACTAAGCACACAGAATTATGGATATATGGTAGGGTCTCGATTAACCGACCTAAGGTCCGATAACCGAATAAGTCAGATAATACAAAATAAGTTGGAAAATGGAGTAAAACGTGGTAGGTATAGTGTATTATTAAAACTATTGTTATTTACTGAATAATCAAACCTGCAATATTGAGCAAAAATAAGCTTCAAATGTCCTAAGAAAAGAATCTTCTCAATGAAGTCTGCTTCCCTGCTGAATGACGTTTTCTTTCTGCGAGCTTTCGCCATCGACGAAACACCAATACCTAAGTTGCACTTGCCTCTGGCTGTAGCTCCACGTATCTTAATGCCATCTATAAAGCACTTAAACCTTCAGCGTGACTCATCTTCTTCTAGTTTTGTTCTTCAATTTCATTATCATTACCATTCACAAAATCAACAATATCAGAGTCTGTGAGTTCAAACTGTTGATATGTATAACAGCTACTCGCATCTGGGCCATAGCGTCCTCACAGCCAGGAATGCGGTTCAGTAAGGGAACAACGTCATCCATCTCTTCTTTATTTTCATTATTACCTAACAGTGTGTTCCAATACTTTGCTAATGTCGTTATTTTGATTTCTTCCCAATCCTGAGCCACCCAGTATGTAACGTCTTCCATGTTGATAGATCTTAATTTTTCCATCATGTCCTTGCCACAGTCCATTTCTTCTATCAGGAACAAAAGGAGTTGTCGATAATATTTTCTTTTCAATGTTTTCTCCATTGAAACAACCACTTTCTTTCTTTTACTTGCCATATTATACTCACAGGAAATGAAAACTATATCGTCCGCACCCAAGCTATACCTGGACACTCACTGAAGGTTCGAGAATACACATCCTGCTGACAAGGCACTGGTAAGACTGTCGGGTAATACGGAATGTCCGTTTAGCGAAGGTCAGATAACCGAGACTCTACTGTATGTTCAAACTTGTTATATATCTTAACTGATTTAGCAATGCAAAATTAACTCTAAGGATAATAATGGTCATTTTTATAGTATTTACTTACTCTATTGATGACTACAACCAGGATTAACGCATTTTCCATCTACTCGTTTTGAAGGTAGTATTGTTAGATTCCTTTCATTTCATTATGGTGACAATCAGGAAGCGTGTGTTCAGACCGATATCATTCAATGTGTTGCATATCCCCAAAGTGATGTCAAAGCTGGTGCGTGATGTATGTACCTATGTGCACGCGCGTGTGCATGTATGCGCAGAGTACGTGAGTGTGTGTGTCCGTTGAACTTATAATTAAGGAACGTAGCTGGGATAGTTCATTTACGTAAGAATTCGATTCTGTTTTGTTTGTGTGCCAATGTTCGCTAGCACCTATGCTCCGGCCGTGATCTAACTTGAAAAACACTTGTCACTCATTAGTGGGACTCATCTAATGGCATTATGCATCGATACTTGTAAAAAAGAATGTGGTAAGAAGGTTTAACATTGTAAATTCAGTTCTATTATTAGTATAACGTTTTAGATTCGGGGTATTAAAGAAGTTCTTGGTTCGAATCGGCGGAGGATAGAATCAGCTAGGATCTAGCCGTGGTTTAGATTACTTTCTAGATCTCGCTCTTCTTTTTAATAGCTTCTTCTTCTTCTTCACTTCAGGGATTAGGCACTTTTGCCTGTTCCGTCTTCACATTCTATCAGCTATTTCCAGGGACGTATTTAAGGAGGGTCCAAGGGGTCGGGAACCCCCCGCCCCTCCAAATGAATTATCATTTCAAACTTTTAATAAATAGTTGAAATATAACTTAGTTTAAAATAAATCGAGAAAGTTTATTCAAGCTTCTCATCTTAACATCTCTATTCACTGTCAGGCAAACATGAAGTTATTTAAAAGATAAACGAAAAGTTACTGCACAGCAGCTGTAGAACTCGTTGAAATGCATAAATAATGTCAACTATAATAATGTATTGCAAAATTAACCAATTCCGATATATTATAATTTGTTGATTAGAATTCCCAGATACTTAAAGGTGTGTACTTTTTAACTTCTAAGTTCCTATTCCCTTTTTCATTTTAGAAGTAATACTTCAAATGCATCAATCAGTGGTTTGCTTTTTAAATATCTGATTACTGCTTATATCACTTTATCTCAGGTATAATAACAAAAAATGTGCAAGGCTTTTCTGCAGACTTTATCCAAAGAAACTACACTAAACTTTTGTAAGAACATTTGTAGAAGCTTGTGTGGAGAAAGTCATGTGAATATGATATATTACATATGTTTTTATTTTTATTAACATGATTAATTATTTATTGAAAGCAAATAATTGAATATAGATTTTTTAAACTCCCCCCCCCCCCCCGGAAATCGACTTCTAAATACGTGCGTGGCTATTTTCATATTTTTCTAGGGCGTCCTACATCTCTTCTTCCATGAGGACTGTCATGGACAGTCATGGACTCTTCGTCCATTCTATTCATATTTCTTTCCTGTTCTGTATATTTTTTCTCTTTTGTCCTGTAATTTATATATACCTAGTTCCTCTCGAATAGTTTCTTTTCTTATTAAATCTCGGCTATTACATTGTTTAACTATTCTTAAGAACCTCATTTCTGCTGCCTGTATCTTAGTTTTATCTCTTCCTTTGATGTCCAGGACTAACTTCCATAGATGAACACTGGAACTGCCATCGTTTTATAAAATTTTAGCTTTGTTTCTTTACTTGCTTTGTTTTTCAATGTTCTTGCTATAGTTTTATATATCTGCTGAAATTTGTTTATTGTGTTTTCTATGTGTTTGTCTAAGTCTAAGCTTACATCACAGCCCAAATAGCTGAAAATCGAGAGCTGTTCCAGGCATTTATTTTCAATGCTTATTTTTTTATCTTGCAGGATATTTTCCCTTATGTGCCATTGTTTTCGTTCTCCTTGTAGATATATTTAGATTGTATTTTTTCCCAGTGAATACATTTTATATATGGAACGTTGAAGGCTTTCTTCATCTTCTTGTATTATTGTTACATCATCAGCATTCATTTAAGTTTTTATTTCTATTTAATTGAATTCCTTCATCCACTTGTTTTTTTTTTTTTTCAAATTTTTATGAAATCGTCCATGTATATATTAAATAGTGTGGTAGAAAGGCTACATTCCTGTCTTACTCATTGATTTGTCTTCATTTAATAGCTTCTTTTTGGCTTAATTGCTTTCGATTTCATAAACAAGTGTTAGCATAATTATGAACATGTAATTATTTTAACGTGCTGTGTCGTGCAACACCTTTATATCAGAATGTTAGAACATTTCATTGAGCATTTATTATTCTGAAGGTAATCTCCATAAATGAATACGTTTATTTGGCCTACAGATAAGGCAGTTTCATTCACTGAAAGGTTTCAGTTATTAATATAATCAAAATTGTTAATTTGAAAGTGAACTCTTCTGGCTTTGAGTCAAATCTATGCTCGTAAGTATCATGTCTTACACCTAAGCTAATTGAATTATATTTGTTTATTAAAATTACTAAACTAAACAATGCCATAAAATCGTCAAAAAGTAAGAATTAAATTTTAACATCCTTAAATTAAATTCTGAATTCAAAAATCGTATAATAAAGGTGTACCTATTAGATGTTATGTTTTTCTTGGAGTGTAACAAGTATTAAAGCTTTCTTCCAAATCCTAGACAGTCCAGAGCATTCCTCGTGTAATTTTCTCAGAAAAAGAAATTAGTCGACATTGCTTTAAACCGAACGAAAACGTGTCCTAAAACTATAAGTAATGTTAACTACCTTAACAGTTATACCAATAAAACTAAACTCATATCTCCCAAAGTAGCTTATATATTAAGATGCTCTCGATGCATTCATTGCGTAAAGATTTGTACCTAAACAGTCAGGAAAGCGTGAGTTCGTGTAGCTGAGAGTGGTCTTTTACGATGCTCTTCTGTTCTCAGTGCAGAGCCACTAAGAAATATGAAAAATTGCAGCGATAATATGAAAACTGTAGGTGCTTTTCAGGTAAGAATAACACGTTTGGTTATACTTTCTGACTTCTGAACCTGTTTTTATTTACTGTCCCCGCATATTTCACATGTCAGTTACCATAATTCAGTTTTCCATAATATATAAAAACAAATGCATTTTCGAAATGACAAATCAAGTGTAGGTGCCTCCCAACTTTAGTAAAAGTTTGGGATTTAGCCTGATTATTATCATATATAGAATACTGCTTAATTCTGGAAGAATAAATCTGTGGTCTATTTGCAATAATGATAATAATCATCACTTACCATATGCTTATATGGCTGTGACGTATGCATTTAAAGCATATCACTTTCAATTTCCAGGTTTAACTGACCTTTTAACTTTGTCCTGTACAGAATTCCTTTGTCTGTTTACCTTATCGTTGATGACAGCCCATAAATGCGGAGAATTATGTGTGTTATTGCTTCAATAATAAATGAATAAATTCCAAAATTGAGTTCTCTGAGGAGCCTGTAAATTCTGTTCATTTGGAACTAATTGTATATAAATAATAATATGTCAGTAAGCAGTTCATAGGCTTGTGAAAGCAACCGCATGATCAGCTCTGTTATTTGTTACATCTTAACCCCGCAGTCAGCTGCCAGACATCGATTCTTGCCTTCTCTTTTCTGTACATGAGGTGGGGCGGGGCGCTAGCAACCCCCTACACACACACACATACACCTAGCCCAGAGCGGACCCACCCAAATTCTGGGGTCGTTCACCCGCACGTTCATGGAATTTAATTTTAACGAAAATGTGAGTCTAAGGCTCACACATCTGCCACTGCTGTATTAATTCTCAATTTCAATATATATTTAAAACTATAATCAGCCAATAACAATAGTTTCAGAACTTTTACAGGTCAGATCTCCTTGAACTGGGACGCCCACTTAAAACGAGAGTTTATCTAAACTGTACTTCAAAAGTCCCTCAAGCTTTAAACAAATAAAATATTCAAGATTTAAAACAATAGCATAATATACCTTAGCAAATTGTCCTAATACACGGCTAAAGTGTGAAAGTACAATTAACTCCCACCATTTCTGTTATTTATTTTTGCAAACACTTTCCGATTTTCTTAATAGTTGTTTAATTAACTTCCTCCAACGAAAGTCATATCGAACGATAAATGAAATGAGTGAAATTAAGCTCAAATGAGTACAGGGTCCATAGAGCTTAAGAGTTACCCGACATTCATCTGTCAAAATAAGGGGAAAAACTTTACTCATATAACTCATCCTAGCCGAGATTCGAACTAGGGATCTCTTGAATGCCATGCAGATGCGTTGTACCTCCACGCTACATAGGCCAGCATTTTGTTAAATAAAACAATTGAACAACTGAACTTATAATTCAGTTAGAACAATTGAACTTACAGCTCTTCTAAGAGGCACATCACATGTAATATCAAACATGACGATGTAATTAGATTCTTTTATTTCTTCTTATAACGCATGGCGATCTTTTGGGATCACAGAGTGATATATCAAAAATCAACATGTGGCGTCACAGCCCTAGTTGCCAAAGCCTGCCAACCCGACTGACGGCCTCATGTCCACATAGCCAAGGTAGTGATAGTGATAGGACGATCATCCAACCGACGGGTTGGAGATGCGGTCAGCATCTCCACATCCCTCGCCGGAAAGTTAGCCGCTATCTTAGCGCATTTTCCTCGCGCAGCTCCTCATTTTCGGGTTTTAGAGCTTGTATACGCGTATCCGCGCTCGCGTTTGTGGGAAAACCAACAGCTCAATCTAAATACGCATGTAATACAGATCCGGTGGCGGATAAGAAGCGGAAGAAAACGGTGAAAGCACATAATTGATTAGAAAAAGAAACTGGTAGATGACACGGAGTTTCCCTTCAACCCATGTAAAACATTTTGGAAACTTAATTTTGAAATTAGGAAATATCTGATCACAGATCTCAGAATTTTACATGATCACGAAACTAAAAATACCCTTTTCTCACATGAAAACTGAAACATTATGGATTTATTAGCGCCTGGATAAATACAATAGGACATTTGCAATGTTATTTTCAAGAGAACGTTTCTTCATTTCAGTTCTATGAACGAAGCCATAAAAATCTATTTGTCTTTACTTTGGAAGTAACAAAACTACGATCTTGCTACCTGCATTACTTTCGTGCACAAACTTACAAAGTATAGTAAATCTATTACACAGTTAGTCGCAGATATACAATCCGGAATAAGAGATCTTTGATGCGGTGAACAACCATTTAGTAAGTACAGTGTGTCCGATAGCCTCATTTCTTCTTTCTTCTTCTTCTTCTTCACTCCAAGGGCTAGGCAATGCTGCCTGTTCCGGATTAAAACATGTCTGAAAATCATTTTCGTGGTCATCCCGGATGTCTCTTTCCTCTAGGTTTATAGTTTATAACTCTTCTTGGGATCCTATCTCTCGGCATTCTCTCAATATGCTCTCTCCATTCATTTCTATAATTTATTATTTTTTATTCTAAAGAACTTATTTCTAAATCTTCTCTTATTTTTCATTTGGAATTTTATATAAAAGAGTGCATCCCTTTACTGCTCTTAAAAATCTCATTTCGGCAGCCTGTATCTTGTTTTTGTCTGCTTTTGTTAATGTCCATGTTTCAGAACCAAAAAGAAAAGCAGGCACAGCCATTATTTTATAAAATTTCATCCGTGTTTCTTTTCTGGTTTTAGATTTTAGGCTTCTATTTATTATGCCGCATATTTGTTGAAACATTGGTAATTTATTTTCAAAGTCATTTTCATAATTATAACAGACATATGTTCCCAAATATTTAAAACCCGTAACTTGCTCTAAGATAATATCATCAATTACTATTTTGGTTCTAACAGTGTCTTTACCTCGAAACGCCATTGATTTTGTTTTATTTGTGGAAATTTTGAAACTATAATTCTTACATAACCTCTGTAAAATATATACTGCTCTTTGCATCTCGTCTTCAGTTTTACTTATAATTATTTGGTCATCCGCAAATAGCATCGTCTTAAGAATAAAATTTGGTACAAGATGAATGCCTCCGTTAATCTTAAACATCCACTCTCTAATCCGATCATCTATATAAATTATGAATAAGATAGGAGACAAACTGCAACCCTGTCTTACACCTTGATTTGTATGTATTCATTTACTATACATTCCATTTCCAATATGTATGCTGATTGTTGTATCCTTATATATAGATTTTAGAACTTTAATGAGATGATTTGGGTAGCCTCTTCGAGTCATGGTTTCCCACAATTTTTTTTCCTATTTACACGATCGAACGCTTTTTCATAATCAATAAAAGCTATATGTGTTTCCAGATTAAATTCTCTTCTTTTTACTGTTATCTGCTTAACTGTAAAGATAGCATCTGTACAGGATCGTCCTTTTCTAAAACCATTTTGTTCTTCTAAAAGTAGAACATCTGTAATGGTTTGTAACCTTTTACTTAAGATTCTTGCATATAATTTATATCCTGTGTTTAAAATACTTATTCCCCTATAATTCTCACATTTGTTTCGAGCACCTTTCTTAAAAATAGATATAATTCGAGCATGTGTCCAGGATCTTGGGATTTGGCATCCATTCCAACAACTATTAATTACATTCAAAATTCTTTGATTTAGTATCGGTCCACCATATTTCAATAATTCTGCATTTATTGCATCTTCTCCTGTGGCCTTCCTATTCTTCATTTCTTTTAATGCCGTTTCTAATTCTTCTAAAGTAATTGGATCTACATTTCCGCATATAAGGTCATCATTTTCTTCTTCTTCCAAAGTTTTATTATACCACAGATCTCTGTAATAGCCTCATTTATCTGTTTAAAGTTTAAAAGCCCCCATACCAGGAAATGTTAGGGCAACGTGTTGTAGCGAGTTAGCAAACCACAGATAAAACTTCTAGATTTTAATAGCTTATATAGAGCTAGACGATGAGAAACCAGTTAATTGAAGCAAAATGGATGTTTGAAACCACTGCTCAAGAAAAATTCAAACTTTGTCTTAAAAAAACTACCGAATATGTTTGTTACAAAAAAGTTATCTACAGTGAGAAAAGCCAAGTTTCAGATATATTAAAATTGTCTGCATATTATTATGATCTATGTATAAAATAATCTTGCTGTGTTTAAAAATAATAAAGTACTACTGTCAAATTGATAATTGGTCATAAAGATAGTCATAAACTTACAAGGCACTTGGGGAAATACCCTGAGCACAGTGTGGCAACGCAGTAAGCAGTTGCGCAACGTGAAAATCATGATTGGAAACAAAGAGAAAAGGCAACGTTGCGCAAGCACTCTTTCGATCACCGTAGGGCCTATCCAGTCATGAAAAGAGATCCTTCCCTGGAAGGAAGCATGCATGTCAGACAGGGAGTGTGCACACGTTCATTCTTCTCTATACTTCATACCACGGAAAGGGAGAGCAGTCAAATGATTTACTAATCATCCGTTGTACAGGATCAGGACCATTTTTAGTTCTGTATTTTAGGTTTCAGGATACACTGTTTAAAAATATCGTACTAGCAGTTGTTGAATAGTTTCTGTAATACATAAATGCAGACATTTTTAGAAATTAAATGATGGGATACTTTTCCCTGTGGTGAGCCCTTCTCCAAGTAACAATTTGGGTGAAAATTAGCAGTAATTGACAAAATTATAGAAATTATGCTTTTGAATTATTTAGATGAACAAAGATAAAGTTGTAAATATAGAAAATAAAATAATAAACAATAGAGTCAACATAATATACATATATAACTGTGAAAAGCGAAATAATTAAATAAGAATGTTGTGCAAACTCAGTTTTAACATACATCACAAAACCAATGCAGTAGAAAGAAAATAAAAACGGTTAATGACAATATTAATTGAAAACAATACCACAAAGACCAACATGGTACAGGTTGTAAGTTGACACGAAAACAAACGAGAAAACTAGAAACAAATGAATGAATGAATTAGTCCTAATGTAAGAGGAAAATCAAGAAATAAATCAGAGTAGAATTACCCTTTCCAATATAAGAGAAACTCCTGCAAGGAAACGTTGACTAAGTGACACTTCCTCAACTGAAATTCGAACTCGGGTATTCCAATTACTAGATAGATGCATTAACTATTATCTACCAAGGTATACTGCGAATATTAGTAACCCTGAACCTGTCTGTCTCATATTCAAAAGATCCCGAGCTTGAATCTCGGTCAGGATGAGCTATCTGGATAAGGTTTACTCCGAGGTTTTGCCTTATTCTGAAAGATGAATGCCCAATAAATCTAAGTCTATGGACCCTAGGCTCGTTTGAACATCACTTCATCCAATTCATTCATCGTCCAATATGACTTACGTTGTGCGTTGGAGGATGTCAAATATACAAAATGCAACTTTTACTGCATTATGCTCTAGTTCTTATCGGGAAGCAAGCCATGTGAAAAGACTATTAGAAATCGACGTTTCGGGAGTGTGCATCTCTCCCATCATCAGGATATTTATTAAATGTTATAACCATGTAGATGGTAGCGGTCTGCCTTAACTTCAAGAGGTCCCGAGTCCGAATCTCGGTCAAGGTGAGTTACCTGGAAAAAGTTTTTTCCGGGGCTTTCCCTTAAACTTACAAACTAATGTCAGGTAACTCTAAGCTCCATGGACCCTGGACACATTTGAGCATCATTTCACCCAATTCATTCACCGTCTGATATGACTCAACGTTGTAGGACGTTAAATAACAACAAAAAAGTCATGAATGCTGGTAAATAATAATTTAGACGTTCATTTAAAGCGCAGAATGACCTCTTTGCTCTTCTTTGTAAAGCCAAGTTAAAAGTCATACCTGGACTAACTTCGCAAACCTCAAATCTTTATTTTACAATTAACATGTTCTTACCTGTGCTTTCTTCCAACACTACTCCACAAAGAAGTAAGCTCCCTCTAGGAGATCAAGTTTTGCTGCAATGTGGCATAAAGAAGGAGCCAAACCCTAGTTAGCTAGTCCCTTCCCTTCGCTTGCTTTGCCAGGCTGAATTTTAAAAATTAATCTGCTGCGTACAATGCGGGAGATGTGACCAAGTGGTCCCTTGCGCCGCCAGTGTTGCCAACTTTTCATATTCACACACTTTCAAAATGCACCAACATCCCACGAGTTTAAGAAAAGAACAAACGCACTGTTTCGACAACAAACAATTGAACAGCATAGCCACTTTATTTTTACATTCATTAATGACTTTTTCGGAAAGTATATACATACTTGTATTTTACATATGCTTGTATCTGGCAAGAGATAGAGAGAGATACGAACATAGAGAAAAAAGTAGCATTTTTCAAAAAAGGATCCTAAGAAATTGAAAAACTGCTAAAGGGGGAAAGATTTTTTAAATAATTATTGTTTACTTCGTAATATTGCAACAATTCCTAATAATTGTTTCATTTTTCCCTTACGAAGCCATGGTATTTCTTAATTCAGTATATAATCAAGAGATCTTAAATTAGCCTTTTCAGAAACCTAGCAAACTCATCTGAGAAGTATTTCGTACTATTGCTTCAAGGACTATTTGTTACCAGCAAGTGCTGGTCGTCTAATGAAGACTGTTACGCATTTTTGTTTACTGAATTTTTCAAATACCATGGTAGGTACTATCATCCAGCACTACAACCTTATTGTGTATCATACCTCAAGAGAAAGGATGAGTTGAAAGTACTCTACAGGCAACCGGAGCCTATCACCACAGTCGCAGTGTGTACCTAGGATTAGGGTTAGGATTTCATCGGAGGGGATACGGTACGTGGGCCACCATGCTGGATCCATTGCTCCTATGTCCCCAAGTGGGGCATCAACGGGAGGAAGGATGAGGTGAAGGAGACAGAGGGCGGCCGACCCAAGAAGCTACAACAGTACATAGGGCAGGGTCCCTACAGTTTACTTGGATAGATACTTCTCCGGACAGGGCAGGACAACAAACTCCCTCCCCTACTCCGGGACGGCAACGAGCACATCAGCTGAGTCCCAGAGGTCCCTGGCTGGCGGTCCCGAAATGGTTCGAGCAGAGCATTGCAGTGAGGTCTAACCGAAAGTCCAAAGTCTCCGGCCTCTGTCAGCCCGGGAGCGATGGAAAACAGCGGGGATCTTTCCTTGGGGCAATACCTGGAGTCTAAAATGTCCCCTCCCCCATTGACAACAACGTCAAGATGGGTGGAAGTGGATACGCCACTTACGCGTGTCAAACCCGCAGGGAAGACAACCGAAAACCTCGGCGGGGCCGCCTGGTGATCTAGCACACCTACTAGCTCTGCAGGCTAGTACCTGGCACATTTTAGGCAACCCCCTGCCCCCTCCGGGCGGCCGAAGCCTGGCCGGAGGTATCCGATCTCCCGTGGGTAATGGGAACACACTGTCCCCTCGAGTCCAACCCAATCCAAACAACTCCCATTCAGGGAGGGTCTCGAATGTTCGGCCCGAGGTTCCTCTGGTAACGTCAGAGGTACCACGAGTGCTAAGGGTCCGCAGTGCTCACACCACGGCAGCTGAAGGGAACAGATCCCCTCTCCTACGGAGGGTTCCAGCAGAGGAGCAGAGACCGGCAACCGACCTACCGAAGGACGAAGTAGTTTTCCTCAGAGCATATCATCCTGCCATGCACCGCCGAGACACCCGCCGACACTTTTACCCTAAAACAGACCACCAGATGAGAGATGATTTGAAATGATAATGGAGATGAAATGGAGGGACAGAAAATTCGGGAGATGTAATTAACCCACCCAGCATTCTCCTAGAGACCCAGGAAAAACCCCCGAAAAAGCAATGGGTAGGTAGGTCGGCCACGGTTGTGAGTCCAGCTCGGTTGTGAGTATCTAGCAAATGTAGACAGCTTCTTCAGTCCAATGAAGCTCCAGGTCACTACAAAGAGCCTGCCAGTAGTCGTAATACAGCCAATAACCAAGAGGATACTTTAACCTAAATGGAGAAGAGTGGTATTAAGGTCTCATGAAGGTCTCATGGATGGATTCATAGAAACAATAGATCCGAGAATTATGATATTTCGGCAACCTCGAGAGGTTTAGCACTGCTGTACTCAAATGCCTTTAGCTGCATAAAGTGAAATTCTAAAAACAATGATGCGAATATGGAAGCAGCAAAATTTTGTTTGTGGACTTAAGTTCTGTTTCGAGAGACAAATATCTGCCACCCACAATATTCAGTGTTATATTTTTGAGCCACTTTTAGATTTTCGAATAAATAAATTGAGAGAGCCTTTTCAGTCTTTCATATATGATAACCATTCACTGTTTGAAATTAGCAAATACGATTTTACGCATATGCTAGATGCAAACCATGTGCATTTAGGAAAAAGAGTGTTTTAAGTTCAAGAGGAGACTTCTGATTTCTATTGGAAATTTTATAAATATTAAATACAAATGTATAAGAAACATATATTGCATCTCCATCTGCATTTATGTGTTATCTAATATTTACACCTTGTGACGTAGCTTAGTGTTGAGCTACCAAATAGTTGGCCTCAAGCAACCGGCTAGTAAGAAATACACAGAGATAAGTAGCGCTCTCGCTCATTATAAACATCAAAAATGCTTCCACTCTCTCGGCTCCTGAACGTTCAGGAACTCTGAGGAAATTCCAGTTATTATATAACTGAATAAGCTCGCGAGTGAATTAGGTTTCTTACGATAAATGAAGTGGGTGAATTGATGCTGAAATAAGCCCATAGAGCTTAGCTACCCGACATTTATCTTCCAGGGTACACTACCTCCACACCACAGAGGCGGGTGAACTAAGTTAAATCTTCGGAAGAGGTAGCTGCTTTGCCCTATTTCACCACGCGGTGACGATGCGAAGTAAAGTGACAGGGAAAATTGAACTGGTAGTGTGAACTAGTGAAGTCATGATGAAAGGACTCGACGAATTGAGAGCGTAAATTGGAAAAGTCCAGTCTGCCCAGGGTGGACCGAAACTTCATCTTCAGTTTCCCTATTTGTACCACTATCGTGGTGTTAGGGGATTCTTCTTCCTCTATCTCTTGTGCCTTCAGGCTCGAGTTAAGGAACAGAAACTCTGGATTGGATGAAGAACCCAGGATAGATGATCAGCCCGATACCTGGTGTGAGAGTGAGAGGAGATGACAACGAGAGCAAAATGAATGAAAGGAAAGGGGGTGATGGAGCAATTGTTAGAATGATGGCAGGGGAAGCCGGAGATCCAGTAAAAAAAACCATTCCTACGCCGTGTTGTCCATAAATCTCGAATATGGTCGCCTTGTGTGTAGTGTTTAATGCCCGCTTTTACTACATACGGCACCGCAGGCGGTGACACTGATGATACATGAGATGAAGATGGAGCACCGGTGGAATGAGATGGCGGGGGAAACCGGAGATCCCGGAGAAAACCCGCCCCAGCGCCATGTTGTCCACCACAAATCTCACTGTGCGGTCGCTTGGGATCGAACCCGGGCCGCCTTTGTGAGAGTCAAACGGTCTAAACGCACGACCACAGCGTGGTTTGTCCGTGGAGGGCCGATGATTAAAAGTGCCAATTTCAGGTTTCTCGAGATCTTAATCCACTGGTGTGATTGAAAAATACCCAACAGTTGGTTAACAAACAAGTAACGTCTGCCTTGATGTTTGGATGGACCACACAACGTAAGCTGCGAGAATTGCTGAACATTGGATTCAAAGGGAAAATCTCATTAGAGAGCCAGAGGAATTGTCCGATCTCACATCTCAGATTTTACCTATGAAGGTGCATTGGTTACTGGTGCAGTAGCAAGGAAGTATGGCCCACGTAGATGGTAGCATGTCTACCTCACGTTCAAGATTTCCCGAGATCCAATTTCGGTTCGGGCGAGTTACTTGGATAAGGTTTTTTCCAGGGGTTTCCCTTATCCTGAGAGACAAATGTCAGATAACTCTAAGCTCCACGGACTCCGGACTCATTTGAGCATCATTTCACCCTTTTCATTCACCGTCCGATATGACTTAACGTTGGAGGACGTAATTTACAACAACAACAACAACAAAAATCGCCAATACCTTAGCTATCTATCATCATAAGTCAAGGTTTTGAGTCATACACTAGGTTAATGCTTGCTTCAACAAATAAAATGAGTAGCTTTTATAAGTATCAGTAAAGCATTCCTCAAATGTAACTATGCCCGCCTCGGTAGCGTGGTGGTAGCGCGTCTGCCTCACGTTCAAGAGGTCCCTAGTTCGAATCTCGGTCAGGGTGAGTTACCTGGATAAGCTTTTTCCCGTGTTTTCCGTTATCCTGAAAGACGAATGTCGAGTAACTCTAAGCTCTATGGACCCTGGGCTCATTTGAGCATAATTTCACCTATCCGATATGACTTAACGATGCAGGACGTAAATTACAAAATAAAATGTAACTTAAAGTTGAAAATTATCGTAGAGTTTGAAATAGGTACTTCGTTATTTCCAATTACGAAAAATCCTTTCAGTGTTAATTTGATTTAACAGGTCTGAATCTGCTTTATATAAAAGGATATGTCTTTCTCAAAGTAGTTTCACTGTAGAGAAAATAATGTATTTATATATGTTTACCAGTCTAACAGCTCTGTCACTTTCAGTTTTTCTTTTCAGTTAAATTATAATAAATAATAATAATAATAATAATAATAATAATAATAATAATAATAATAATAATAATAATAATAATAATAATAATAATAATAATAATAATAATAATAATAATAATAATAATAATAATAATAATAATAATAATAATAATAATAATAATAATAATAATAATAATAATAATAATAATAATAATAATAATAATAATAATAATAATAATAATAATAATAATAATAATAATAATAATAATAATAATAATAATAATAATAATAATAATAATAATAATAATAATAATAATAATAATAATAATAATAATAATAATAATAATAATAATAATAATAATAATAATAATAATAATAATAATCCATGGCGCGACAGCCTTTAGAGGACCAAGGCCTACCAACCCGACTGCCGGCCTCACGCCCACTTACGCACGGCAGAGGTGGACGATCATCCAACCGATACGGGGAGGAGATGTGGTCAGCATCTCGGCATCCCCCAGCCGGAACGTTGGTTTCCGTGACCAGGGTCGCTTACCTAGCGTAAGCTCCTCACTTTCCTCACGATGCTGAGTGGGCACCGATCCTATACCCGGGACCTAAAATTCCCACCACATGGGTGGGATCGAACCCGGGCCGCTTTCCGTGACCAGGGACCAAGGCATGCTGCCTTAGCCTGCTGCTACGCCACGACGCAGGACTTTCGGTTAAATTAGTGAATATAATTTAGTACGTGTTGGAAACTTAAAAATAATAATTGTTTCATTGTCAAATGCTAGTCATTAAAAGCTACAAATATTTTAGTATGAATTATAGTTACACACTTTTAGATTTATAGCTTGGGAAAATGTTGCTAATTTTGCAAAGATCTGGATTTAAAATAAACGATTTTGAAAGCTGTAGGATTACACGGCTCGCCTCTTTAAAAGGAATTTAAATAATCAAAAATTGTATTAACCCAAGAAGTATATAAATTAAGAATGACAAGAGTTCTGCAAATATAAGAAGTCACATTGCTGGTTCCGATCTGAGATTTGATCCCAGGAAGCGATAGAGGAATTTTTGCTCCATTCTGTCGTGTTACATGGTCCAAGATTCGCTCATTTGCCGTCAGTATGAGCACCCCGGGAGTTTCTTTTCAAAAATTCACTGCGAAGTAAGGACGGCCGCAGGCATTCTGCTCCCCTGCAGTACAGCGGAATCTCAAGTTGCACGAGTTACCTTCATTCTCCCAAATGTGCCTTGCTACCTTTTCCAGAGAAACACAAATGTTCAGAGCAAGTTGTATAGAATAAAGAGTTTTACAACCATTCCATCTTACCTAGGTTAACAATGAGAAAGCTGAGCCTCGCAATGGGATTGAACTATAAAATAGGAGCAATTACTACCTCTGGTTAATTAAATAAACAAATCTTATTTTCGAAATTAATTGTTCTTTCACACAGGCCGTGTGTAGGCTAAAGTATGGAAATATAGTCAGAATGAAAAATTCAATGCCATAGCCGGGATTTGAACCACGGATCTTCTGGTCTCCGTCCAGCCGCTCTAAACCATTGCGCTACTATGGCCAACGTGCCAACATGATATTAAATTCTCCAACTGAGTCATGTTTTCTCAGTAAACCACTAGCAGTTCTCATAAACACATGAGACAAATACCTTAATGGCGACTTACAACATGTAAGTACTTTAACGCCCGGACTTTATAGTTAACCACTATTAGGTCAATTAATGGAAATTAATTGTTCTTTAACACTATCTGCGCGTAGGCTAAAGTATGGAAAGATAGTCAGACTGAAAAATTCAATGCCATAACCCGGCATTAAATTTGTATTGAATTTTTCAGTCTGACTCTATCTTTCCAAATCTTATTTTATAAACACACGACTCTATTCTAAACATTATTTATTTTTATGTACATTCTTCAGATCCTCACACAAAATTCAGTTTTCCGTATACAGCCTGCTAATCATATACGTGGTAAAAATGACTTCAATACATATTCTACATCAAGCAGAGCCGTATTCCTAACTTAAAGGTGGGAGGACTCACCTAAAATTTTTTCCAGATGCTGGAGAACCGACCAGAATGCTGCACTTGTAGATTTGCCTTCCTGCTTTGGTTCTCCTCAGCATGCCTATGACTTTTTATCCATTATTTTATGTAATTCTCTGGGTTCCACATATGTACTGGAGGTCCGTTAATAGTAAAACATTAAGGATGAGAGATGACATACAGAAAGGTTTGACACAACTAAGTCTGCTGTGTAGTGTTTTGCCCATGTCCTGTCCATTTTCAAACTCAGAAGCTTAGGAAAATCTGAATACCTTTGTTATATTTCGCTACAAAATATTTCTTTCTTTCTCTTGTATGTATGCTGTTACATGAGCTTCAGAACTCTTATGCTTGTGGATACTTTTTCTTAGAGATGTTAGTTGGGCACCTTTAGTTCCTCCACTTGGACCCACAAAAGCTCCACTCCATTCCTTAGTAATATATCCTCCCTGATATTTCTTTACTTTTAAATCTTGCACGTTTTTACAAACTGAGGACCCCAATTTGCCTACCTTGAACACTAACCACTCATATTTTGAATTCACTCCACGTACTGTCACTCCAACATACAGGATAATCGAGCAAGTTTCCGGACTCCAAATGACTAGAAATTATTTCACTGGTTTGAATTTCATTGTCAGTTTCAGTTATTTTAGAAGCACTTGGAGAACATTCAGAGACAGAGAAAACCACGAATTTAGGTTTAGTACCTACAAAATAATCGAATATAGTACGTTTCATAATTTTAAAAAATCTACAGCACCAATAACATTCTATATTTAAACAATAGTTTATAGCACTTTATAGAAATTTGTCATATTCCAGGTTGAAACAACACAGAACTACTCTCCGGATCTAACACTAGACTGACAAGTGAATTCAGGGGTTTCTAAAATCTCAAATATTAGTCATAGAAACTTTTACACGATGCAAGAGGAGTAGGCTTCGACACGTAGCACACTTTACCCGCCTCGTGTATATTGTTCTTTTTTATTGCCATGTTTGTCAAGTCCTAACCACAAGCATTAATGCAGAAAACTTTTACTGAACCTCCTGCAAATATTATGTGGCTCTAAGTTTAATGCCGTATCTTGAAATTATATTGGAAAATGTATTAAAATTAACTTGAAACATGAAACTTGAAATGCCAGAAGCTATCCACTTGACCAGGACACAGCCATTCTGTTTGTCATTTACGTCCTCCAACGTTGTCATAATGGACGGTGAATGAAATGGGTGAAATGATGCTCAAATGAGCCCAGGATTCATAGTGCTTAGAGCTACCCAACATTCGTCTTTCAGGATAAGGGAAAACCCGGAAAAACCTTATCCAGGTAACTCACCCTGACTGAGATCGAACTCGGGACCTCTTGAACGTGAAGCAGACATGCTACCACCACGCTGCCGAGCCATATTGAATTATACTTTGTTAGAAAAGAGTGTTTCTACCTAGATGCGTGGCTTAATTTGTGTATGGCATCAAAAATAGTTGAAATTGGATATGTATTTCAAGCTAAAATTCTACCTCCCTCAACTTTCTCAAAATAGCAAATATGATTTAGCAGAAGAAGCAAATTGTAAATGTATCTCTTCCCATAGTTGTGATAAAGAGCACCTTGTCCAATTGTTTCGTTTTTGTTTTTCTCAAGTATGTTTTTTATAGAGCAAACCATTTCAGAGTTATTTCTTGTTGTTTGGATTTTCCAATGCTTATACTTTTCTCAAACGGAAATTTGTTATTCTCTTTTTATCTCTTGGACATATAAAGAAAAAAAGAATATCAAACTCGCCTCCTAGCAACCAAAATTCAAACATTTGACTATCACTTAGTCTACTGTATTACATATCTCTTACAACACTCTAATAACTATCAAAGAAACAATAGATTCTGACGTGAGAATAAATCAAAGTTCCTTACATTTCGTTAAAATTTCTCTGCATTTTTGTGTAGATGGAAATTTAAGTTGATAATTGCTTATTTAACATATTTTAACTATAACTTCGCATCACTTAGTTCATAGATTCATATGTGGCGTGGGTTCTGGTGATTTTCAGACAATCTTTTCGTTCAGATTTCAATTAATGATACATTTTATATTGCTACATTTTGAAATAGCGCATCCTTAAGTCATTTATTTCGATATACAAAATTGTATTCGTGGCAGAAATGCTTAGAAGTATACGCATGTAAGTACATGCTCAGCCATATGTAAATCCTCGTGTTAGCGCTAGGGCTAAATGAACAAATTGCACATCGAGGCGTGCGCCTGCATTTCCTACACTGCCAGTCCCTCAACACATCTAAAGAAGTTGCCTAACAAGCAAGGGGAGCATTAATGTTGATACTCGCTAGACACTGGTAGACACTGCTACACGTACTACTTCGTTAATGGCTGTTATCGTTAATTATTCACTGTATTTTAACAATTAATTCTCTTTTTGTTCCTAACCATTATAACTTTAGTACAAAAACGCTTGATTCATATTTGTTGATAATGCAAAACTAATAATTTTAGGTACATTGGTGTATGTATCTATATAATAATTGGTGCCTGTTCTGTAGAGTATCAACAGTTATTATACTTGGCTTTTTATCCCAAAACTTTTTCTGTTTTCCAAAATTGTTTTCCTTATTACTGAAAACTTCTCTGCGAAATGCGTCTTGATTTTTGTTTTAATTTGAAGGATATTCATAACCCGAAACATTTATGCACTTCCTTATTCCAAAAATTACATCCCACGGATGTAAATCTTAAATGAGAAATAAATTTCTTGGAAATTGCACATGCTTAAAAGATACTATAAGAAAATACAAAATTATATAGAATTTATTGCTTTCTTTAAACAAAAAGTGTTATCAGAATGTCTGTTTAAATGCCAAAAATGGCAAAACTAATTCTTTTAGCAACATGTTACTCTCAACAAAGGTATTACTATTAACTAACATTTATTAAACTCAAATCTGACGTATTTGTGACAAAGTATAAAAACCATCCAATCCAAAGATTTGATATACCCTGTCGTAATATTTACAATTGCTATATTAAATATTCATTTGCATATGAAGAATGTAAAAACGTTTAAAAGTAAAGAATTCAGCAGAAGAAAACGTTAAACCACAAATGTTCTCATTTTAAAATCTTTCAAGACTCATTATGTTTTTGTTTCCAGTTTAGTGTTACCCTGTGGATCCATTTTCATCAGTGATGTGTAAAAGTATATATCTAACAGACTTGTGGAAGATTTCTATTTTAAAGGAGTGTCAGTTTGTAAAATAATATAAACTTTACAAAGCAAAATTTGTTTCTAGACGTAAAGTACACTGTCCTGTTATTAATTATCTAACTACTTTCCCTATTGCATAAAAGAACACAGAGGGATTCCATCAATACTAACTCTGACATTGATTTGTTATGGCATTCCATACCCAGCGGGATGGCTCAGGCAGTTTCGTCTGTGGCCCGCATTCTGGAGGCCCGGGTTCGATTTCCCTGGGCGACCTACCTGACCCATGGGTTTTCTCCGGGGTTTTCCCGGGTCGCTAGTCGAATGCTGCGTAGGTTGATTACATTTCCCGAATTTCCTGTCCCTCCACTTCATCTCCATTATCATTTCACATCATCTCTCATCTGGTGATCTCTCTCAGGGTAGAAGTGTCGGCGGGTGTCTCGGCGGTGCATGGCAGGAAGATATGCTCTAAGGAAAACGACTTCCTCCTCCGGTAGGTCGGTTGCCGGTCTCAGCTCCTCTACTGGGATCATTTTGGGACCGCCAGCCAGGGACCTTTGGGGCACGGATCACCTGCCTGGGAACTTTGGGGCTCGGCTGCTGGACTCGTTGCCGTCCCGCAGTACGGGAGTGTGTCCGTTTCCCTTCATCTGCCGTGGTGCGGGCTTTGCGGACCCTTAGCACTCGTGGTACCTCTGACGTTACTAGAGGAACCTTGGACCGAACGTTCGAGCTCCTCCCTTTGGGAGTTGTTCGGATTGGGTTGGACTCGAGGGGGCAGTGGTTCCCGATACCCGTGGGAGATCGGGTACGTCTCCGGACGGTGTTGGGGGAAGCCATATATTCCCGCGTACTAGCCAGCAGAGCTAGTAGAAGGTGTCCTAGATCGCCAGGCGGCCCCACCGAGGTCATATCGGTAGCCTTCCCATTTTGATATTGGCGCGCGTAAGTGGCGCACCCACTTCCATCCCATCTTGTGTCCTCAGGACCAGGTGGGGGGGGGCCTTGTTAGTCTCTAGGTCTTGCCTTATGGAAAGCCCCACGGAGGACGCCGGGTGCCCTTTTGGGACAGCTCGGTAACTCCCTGGTTGAAGGAGGCCAGAGTCTTTGGACCTACGGGTCCTGGACTAATTGGGTAGAACCTCTGCTCTCAACAGAGGTAGCGTAGATGGTAGAGTGTCTGTCTCACGATCAAGAGGTCCCGAGTTCGAATCTCGGTCAGGGTGAGTTACCTGGATTAGGTTTTCCCAGGGTTTTCCCTTAGCCTGAAATACGAATGTCGGGTAACTCTAAGCTCCATGGACCCCGTACGCATTGAGCATCATTTCACCCATTTCATTCATCGTCCGATATGACTAAATGTTGGAGGGCGCAAATTAAAAAAAAAAAAACACTGTCCGTTTTCCTGGCCTCTCGGGGGAAGTCTCTATCCAAGTAAACTGTAGGAACCCTGCCCTCTGTACTGTCGTGGCTCCTTGGGTCGGCCGCCCTCTGTCTCCTTCGCCTCATCCTTCCTCCCGGGGGTGCCCCCACTTGGGGACATAGGAACAATGGGCCCAGCATGATGGCCTACGTACTTAATCCCCTCCGTAGTGAAATCCTAATCCTACTGCATTCCATGAAATGGTGTCTCACTTGGTTCTTGCCGTTATTCTTGCTCTCTCTTTCTCTTTCTCTCTCCATTTCTCCCTATTCTTCTTTTTGGCTGTAAAGGAAACACGACAATGAGCCCATATAAAGATTCGTTCATTATTACTTTCAGCTTAACTACTTTATTAGCAGTCATTTATTTTTATCACTAACAGTAGAAAGCAATTTGTTTACACATACATGGCTCTTCTGCTTCATATGACTCATTCGTAAACATTGAATGACAGTAATATAAGTCATTTTTATACTTTAAACATTTTATTCATCAGAATGCTACTACCTTCCTTATTCGTATGTAAATGGAAACAAAGAAAGCGTAAAGAAGCTCCATGACCAAACTGCATACAAATCAAATTTATTAAACATTACATATTTATAGACTAGGTAGCAAAAAGACAATAAATATTCCATAAGTTTCGTGAGGCGTATCACAGTATCCCTATGTCTTCAATGAACCGGAAGTCTTCCTATATATACACTTAAGAAATCGAAATACCTCTCCACTCCAGAATTATGCTTATTTCAGTAATTTATCTGGAACTGCACTGGCTGGAATATTCAGTTGCATAAAACTAGAAAATCTGTAAGCTTTAATTTACTTACCTGTTCCTTAATTCTTCAGATAAAATTTAAATCAAATAAATTATCACTAGGGCCCGGAAGTTGTTGATGTAAAAATTCTCTAAAAATGAGCTATAAAATACCCTTAAAATATAAAAAATGCGCATAAAATGTAAAAAAAAAAATGACCTGACAAATATTAATAATTTCTTTCATGATAATAAATTAATAACTGTCACACGCAAATAATGAATATATGGTTGGAGTAACCGCATTTTAAAATTAACTTTCTTAGTAAATAATGCAATTATTGCTACTAAATAATAAATAAGTTCAAAGTTCATCAGGTCATTTTCAATTTTATAAAATATGAAAAAATAAGTTACTGTACCCATTAGCCAAAACATACCTTACTTAGCGTTTCAGTACATCACCATGGTCATCTTCAAGTTATCAAAAGTAAAGGAACGGCAGTTGTCAGCTAAAACTATTTTATACTTTGAGAGACTTCCCTCTACTTCTGCAGATGTAATAGGGGCATATTTGAAAAACACTATGTCACTGTCTGTTAAATCCTGTTGAAAAACATCAGTTCTAAAGTTTTCTCCTGACAAGATATCGGCAATCTGATAAACTTTTTGTTATCCTTTATTTTTGTCCAACACAAATTTTAGTTTCTGTCTGATTTTGTCCCCAATCTCACCTTTTGTTTTAAATTTTGTATTCTCTCTTCCCCAATCCTCAATTGACTTATCCAATGTTACGCCACTTTCTTCAAGGCGGGTTATGGTATACGTCAAAAATGCAAAATTTTATTTAATGAAAGCTAATTTACCTTGGATTTGAGTATCAGAAAACAGATCCTGTGCGCTCCCAATTGCCTTAGAATCTACCCTATCATAGCTATTCACCACTTCACTCACTATTTGAAAATTGTTACAGTGGTATATACATGAATTATAAAGCCCATGGGTCAAGGTCAGGTCGGCCACGGGAATCAAACTTGGGCCTCCGGAATGCGGGCTACAGATGAAACTGCCCAATAAATTCTTGAAAATGAAAGAAAATGACCGAAAATGCATCTAAATGTTATAAAATTACTTTATTATAAAAATGTGGGAAATGCATTTTGATGGCCTGTAAAAACCATATACATAACGTATTTGTTCCAGAATGCACTTAATTTCCAATAAGTATCGTCTGTGACTACTCAGAAAAAAGATGACTTTTCATCAAAATCCGGGCCCTAATTATTACTATCTGGAACAGTTCTGCCGCTGTTTCAAAAAGTTAACTTGTTTGCCATTCGTGGCTGATTTTTACAAACAACATATCTTTCAGATTCCATCAAATACATATGGAAAAAAATAAAGCAGTTAAAAATAAGAATTAATCGTTCAAGAGCTCATGAGGCAATAATATTATTTTCTCATTAACACGGAAATATATATATGCTATACATGAAATGATTTTTAATTAAACTGGTGCAATTCTCTAGCTTTCAACTGCCATATCCTGTGTGATTGTATGCATCTGATGTGTATGAGAAAGAGAGACAGACTGACAGATTTGTATGTACTTTAACCATGTAGATCATATCGGGCCATGAATCGACATGAATGATGCCTCAAATGAGGCCATGATCCATAGAGTTTAGACATTCTATGCAGAAGATAAGGAAAAACCGAGATAAACCTTATCTAGAGCAAGACATGTTATGTTACTCCACAACACGGAAGTGAACTCGTGCTCTGTTTTAAAAAAGGAACTGGGAATTTGAATATTTCGTCGTTCATTGAAAGCCATAGTCCGAGTATCATGCCGTCCTGAAGGGAAACGTTTCAGAAATGTCATTTTTCACCTATATGATATCGACAAAATGTAGAGTACGTATTTGGGTAAAGGGTGAAGAGCAGTTCTGTTTGTATGACGATTATCTTTTGGTCGTAAAGTTCGAAGATACTGTACTCCCACCCTGTTCACGTGACCTGCGCACGGAGTCTTCTCTTTTTCCTGTCCTAAGTTTCTCTCGTAGGCGCACCCGCAGTGTCCCACGCCCTACCATCACGTTGTAGTAACATTGGAGAGAAGGCGTACCAACTCTAGAAAATACGTAGCCTTTGTATGCAGAAGATTGCTCCAAAAGAGTTCAAAATATGATGTCCCTTTTTACTTTCTCTCCTAATTACCTATGGTGAATAGAGGAAGTATGCATTCCTCCCAAAACCTTGATTTCAAGATTGTGAGATCCCCGAGTATTTTTGAAAAATTCTCCGTGGGCATATCTGTGTGCGTACGTGGGAGAGCATGCGCGGGCGTTTGTGTGTCTTTGACTGCTAAACTCAAATATGAACACAGAATAAATACAAAACTTGGTATTTAACTTCGCTGTATTCCAGTAATAAAACCAAAAATTATCCAGAAAACTACTCCTCCCCCCGAACCTCCACAAGGAATATATTTCTTTGTTTTCCATTTGTTCAAAAATCGTGCTATTTTAATTGAAGTGTCATATAATTTATGGTATTTGCACAACTAATAAGGCATTTATGGGGAATTCTCTTGGAGTAGCCTATGAAATTATTTTCATTCGTAATAATAATTTTGCTTAGCTGTTAAACTATAACAGATAGACAAAAATATATATATTTCTCTTTAAAACATGTAATTTATTTTAAAATAGTGTTTAATCATTAGCCATTTCTAAACATTCTTGTTCTTATTGGTTTGAGGTTTTCAATTTTTTTTAAGCGGTCACTACTTTCTCGCAATTTTATGAAGATGCTGTGTAATTTTAATGCCAGCATATAAATAGTTGACTATCGCTTTAAACTCCTACATTCTGCCTATAATGAAATGCATGTGTAAACTAATTTTAAAGCAAAAAAACACGATTTATTCAGCAGAAAAATCAATTTACGTAATTAGATCTTACTTTGGCCTATACTTATTTTATTTGTTCTTCTTTGTATTAAATTCTTGAATTCGTTGATTTTATTTGTACCCAGAGTCCAAATATAAAGACGCATAAGAACGTAGATATATTCAACTGAATTTTGTTAACATTCATTCACTTTGTCTGTAGTATTTAAAAACTGACCAGGAACTGAAATAGAGATGTCAGCAGAATCTTCAAACTAGTAATTTTCTTAAACCTTACAGATTATCTTAGGTATATTAAATTATAACACTCCAGTTTATTTTTACATATCACTATTTCCCATTGATTACTTAAAATGTAAAGTAACTCATTTTACTATTTGCTAGAACAATTGGAAGCTTGTATAGTACAAACTTATTTAAGGCTTCAGTTGCACGTGATAGAATGATGTATGCAAAATAATTCAGAACTCAAGAAAACATAGAAATTCAGCGGTATTCCTATAATATTCACACAAATAAGGAAAACGTTTTTTAAAAATATAGTCTTATGGAACTTCATGAATAAGATGAACAATGTTTCGTAACTTTGATAATGGAAGTTGTATGTACTAATGTTAACACTGTTTTCTTCATATACTTTATTCGCCTTTTTAGACCATAACATATTCAGACAATATTATATTTCGTCAATAGCACTTTTTCTCTCACTTGCATGAGATATTTTGATTTGATTTGAAGCTTGGTAACAGCAGTTACTTATCCACTAAAACAACCATTTCAAACCATCATACTTGTCTTAAAAATAAAAGATACGTTTCTACCTTTTTATTATTAAATAATTCTTTTCTGAATACCTTATTTACTCGCAATAACTGAATTTCCACAAGAATTTTCATTTGCGTTTATTTATCACTGCCCCGTTCATTTATTATTGCAAAACAAATCTTCTGACTCTTAGACCCCTTCGTGGGTTATGAATGAGTATCTACCCACTGTCCCAGCGACCTGGACGCCTCCTTTATTTGCTACCAAAATGCCAAAGTTCAGCCTAACGTGATACACCTGCACAGTACGCACAAACGTGGGCAGACCGTGGCATGCACGCCACCCACTTTACGCACCCTCTCAAGATAAACTTACGCTCACTTCAAAATGTTGTTCAGCTTGCGAACGACTTTAATTAGGCAGCTATTTTAGTGAATTTCTATAGATTTTCTTTACTTTCCAATGTTATTGGATATTCCGGAAGGAAATAAAGACTTGGGTAACTAAAAAATTCTGTAATAGCAGAAATAGTTTACTCCTTTTTTGAAGTTTTTGGATATATCTAGACTGTGAAATTATCAGCCCATTATGTTGCATACTGTAAAAATTTTCACTAAACATGCTCGGTTGTATCTATCTATAACTTTACCAACCAATATACAGATTATCTGGCTGCAGGCTTATGTCTCAGATATTGCACTGTTATAGAGTTGTCCCTTCTGAAAGAAAGAAGAGAAAAAGCAAGATTCATACATTTATCGATTAGACATAATCTTCTTGACAACACAATAATAATTATTTTATTTAATGTTTCTTTAAGTAATATAATTGTCTTTAAAATATGTTTAACTTTTATTGCACAAAATATTTTACGTAACTGAAGTCATATCAAGCAAGATGGTTCCGAAGTAACGTGTGAAGCTCGCATTTGGGAGATCTCGGGTTCGGTTCCCGTTTATCCGTCACACTAACCTTGGGTTTTCCCTTAATCAGTAGGTTTCTCATCATCATTCCATTTCTTTCTCATATTAACCCTCTTGCTGCCGCAGGTCGATTAGATCGACTTTGCCCGCTTGGTGTTTAAATGCCAACCTCAAATATACTCGGCAACGGTGAAAAGTGCCAGCCTGCTAGTAATGTTAGCTTTTAGAAAAATAAAGTCATAAAAAATTAAATTTTAAACCAAAATTTAAAAAGTTACTTTTGTCAATTAATTTCTGTTGAATACTCTGATGGCTAAGAGAATCATAAGACAGCAAACATATCCAGTGCATGTTTAAATACAACGAGTATTAATTTTGTGAAATGTTACATATTTCTTTTGAGAAAACGCGAATGGTATTTAACACTACAAAAAGGCACTCAATTACAAATAAAATAATTATAAACACATCTTAATAACTGTGTTATGTTGTATAAAAAATACGCAAAGTTTAACTCCCCAGTCTCGATGATTTTAGAGTGATTTGCATCAAGAATATATATCTTTTCGCCCGCCTCGGTAGCGTAGATGGTAGCGTGTCTGCCTCACGTTCAATAGGTCCCGAGTTCGAATCTCGGTCAGGGCGTGTTACCCGGATAAGGTGTTTTCCCTTAGCCTGAAAGATGAATGTCGGGTAACTTTAAGCTCTATGGACCCCGGGCTCATTTGTACGTCATTTCACCCATTCCATTCATCGTCCGATATGACTTAACGTTGGAGAATGTAAATTACAATATATTTTCGTCTATTGTAGCTGTTTTGCAACATTAGTTATTATATCGCGAATCTAAGAATTCTCGTTTACATAATAAGCATAAAAATAATTAAAATAATTACGTATGGGTTCAGAAAATTAAGTATAAAACATTAATTAAAAATATAAACCATACTTCACAAAGTTTTGCATTCCTAGCCACTTTCCTCACTGTCAGAGTATTTGTATCGATATCACACCCGTCCTAATATGAAGTGACTTTATCTCTCCCTGGCACAAAAACATTGCGAGAATAATCTGCCATTCTCTTTTTACATAATATAAACAGAATTGAACAAGATATAATCAAACTATTTTGGTGAGGGTTGGAAATACCGTCCTTCAAGCAACAAAAGATCCCTTTTAACGATCTAGAAACATACCGTTAGAAAGAAGAAGGTTTGCTCTTTTCAATGACATAAAAGGCATCCCTATATGATGTTTCAAAAATAGGTTTTCAGCCTCACAAACATTTGCGTCGATTAGATCGACGATGGCAGTCTTCTCTCGGTATGGTACAGTCGGCGTTTTAGGGCAGAAACTCTCTATAGAGGTGCGGCAGCAAGAGCGTTAAGGTTGCTTCTGATTTCCTGGTATAGGGCGTTGCGGGATAGATGGTGTGTGCTCACTAAAAAGAAATACACAATAGTATTTGTTAAGAACTTCAGCGCATCCCTCTAGCCTACGTGTCTACGGCCTACAGCCTCCTGGGGCGCCTTGACTTTACCTTCTCTCGGAGGGTGATAAACCGCATAGATCTCACGTAGGTCGCAGTATACAGAGATGGGGATTTCTTCCTTCGTTGTAGTATAATCTAAACTAGGATTCACATAACGTAAGAGCACAAAGTTTTCGTTTTATGTTCGAAAAAGGTAAAAGTACGTCAAGATAATTCTACATAAATAAATGCATAGGATTGAAACAATACATTTGATCACTGTTAAGATTTCTCCTTTGTGGTTGCGGCAGTGAGACAGTGCTTTTTCTTAAAATATTGTCATTTTCTTCCTCAAATTCTTCCCGTTTCACGAACATTGCTGTTTTTATAAAGAGCTTTTTAACTGAAAGTGAGTGATTATTCATTTAAAACGGCCCAGCTACAGTAAGTTCAACACAAACTGAAGTTGTATTTAATGTTTCATTGTAGGAGTATTTTTATAGTAAATTTGGTTTTAGCAGTTTTATCTACTGAATGTTGTTCCTTTCCTTTCGCCAGAAAGTTCGGAAGTTGAACACGAAAACATCTCAACGGAAGTGTTTCATACAGTTCACGAAATGATGGTATAAATAAAATAAGTTGTAGTTGTTCTCCATGAATAGTGATTATCGAAGATTAAATTGGGCGGGAACTACTTTCTTTGAGGGGTGGTTTGTAAGCGATAGGCTTGCCTGGGCCCGGCCGGCCGGCCGACCGACCGACCGACCGACCGACGTATGAATGAACCGGGATTTGTATTACTGGCCGGGGGAGGAGAGAATGCGTATATCTCGGCGACATGCGTGGAGGCGCACTCTGCACCGCCAGGCGGCTCTGCCATAGCGAGCAACCGCCGTTCAATGGTCGCCCACACCTGCCCAACCCGTTCTGTACACCCACATAACAGATAATCTGATTAATGATAAATTCCATCTCGGTTTTCGTAAATTTCTGGGGACTGGTTACGAACTGAGTTCATGTTACAGAATCAGAGCTTTTAACAAGTCTTACATTGCTGATGATGATGATTATTATTAATTATTAAGTTATTATTATTATTATTATTATTATTATTATTATTATTATTATTATTATTATTATTATTATTATTATTATTATTATTATTATTATTATTATTATTATTATTATTATTATTATTATTATTATTATTATTATTATTATTATTATTATTATTATTATTATTATTATTATTATTATTATTATTATTATTATTATTATTATTATTATTATTATTATTATTATTATTATTATTATTATTATTATTATTATTATTATTATTATTATTATTATTATTATTATTATTATTATTATTATTATTATTATTATTATTATTATTATTATTATTATTATTATTATTATTATTATTATTATTATTATTATTATTATTATTATTATTATTATTATTATTATTATTATTATTATTATTATTATTATTATTATTATTATTATTATTATTATTATTATTATTATTATTATTATTATTATTATTATTATTATTATTATTATTATTATTATTATTATTATTATTATTATTATTATTATTATTATTTGTATTAGTATCATCATCATTATTTATTAACATTTCAAAAAAAACTTATTTGTACTACCACTGCACCAATGTAGTATGGAGTAGATGCAGCAATAATGTTACACGTGGAAGCACAACTTGAATAATATTTTTCAATATTAATTGTTTTTCCACACTAGCCTTGTGTGGGACAAAGTTTGGCTCAACATTGTCAAATATTTCTCTAAATCTTTCCTTTCAAGCTCATCATATTCACCTGTTCTGATGGAGCCAGATGAACTGTAGAGTTAGGCATACAACTGTCCTTTGAATAAGCTGTAAATTCAATGGAACAAAGAGAAACAAACATTTGAAAACAATGACTCTCTTTTTTTGAAGAAAAAGTTAAAAAAGGAGCAATCTGCTAATGAAATTTACTTATTTTACTACTTATTCTATTATTTTATTAACACCACCCTCTCATGAGTACGTCCCTACCTAGTTCTAACTTATTAGGATGTGGAAGCCCAATATAATTTTATATCACCATAAAACATAATAATTTCCCCCCTTTTCTGCATAATTATCAGCGGTGGATGTGACTCTATAAAGATCTCTATATCATAAATAGAAAAAACTGATAAAATACAGCAAATATTATAAACAGAAAATATTATCCAAAGTATAAACTTGAAAGAAGCGTAGGGACAGTGAAGCACAAATTAGTACAAAATTGAATCGAGATTCAATTTTGTACTAGAAAATATTATGTCTTTACAGGAAGATTTTGGTTAGATCAGATCAGATTAGATTACATTGATTTCCATTTAGTGAGTTCACTAATAGTTACAAAGACCTGTGAACATTGAACAGTCAAAATGTTGTACAGTTTAATAGTAATTTGTAATTTATTTATCAACTTTCCTTTTACATCATGAAATGGAAATACAAAATCAAGATTACAATTATAAAATCCATACTGGAAAATGCCATATATTCCTATATGCATGTCACTCGCCATTGAATAATAATTCGGTCCCCATATACCTAACCCCAGAGGCCCTCTACTCCGTTTTACACATTTTGCCATTTCACCTATCCTACTCTACATTTTTTCTTAATTGCCTTAGCCATCTCTCTTTAACTTTCCCTAAATAGTTCCCTATATTTCTCCTGTTCTTTTCCCCTTTTACTGACAACATTTTTCTAATTACTACTTTGTCCTCCAAAATTGTCCCATTTAAGTAGCCAAACCTGCTCTCTTCATATCTTTGTTTGACTACAATATAATATACAATGGAAATCTGCATTCTTTTCTCCACAAAGTGGACATTTATCTAGCTCCCTCTCTTGACCTATACCTTTCAAATTTCTCACTCCTGTTCTCACCCAAGCAAAACCTTCTTGCCCTAACTTACTACATATATCTACATATCCTTCCCTCCCCCAGGTTGTTTATATTTCTCGATATAACCTCAGTGAGCTTTTGTCACTTGTATTGGCAAAAATGTCTTGTCTGTCAATATCTTCTAATCTTAACTTCTTTCCAGAAGCCTCTATACCCATACTCTGCATTTATCCAAGAATGACCCATACCTATCTGCTTCAACACGTCATTCATTTTATGTGCCCAAGACCCACCCCAGTTACTTCTCCTCAGTTTAATATTATATATACTTGAATATTGAACATAAAAGACATATATACTGGCAAAGAGAAAAACAGGGATAGTTACATATAGAAACAAAATCAAATACTCTCCTCTGCAGTTAGGAGACTGCCAAATGTTTATACACAAATACAATTTGGTAGTTTCATTTTTTAAATTTTAATTTAGCTTTTGGCAGTATGTCTTAACATTTTATATTGGATTTTCAATGGATAACACTTATTGTCAATTCTTCAATACACATAATTAAAATAGGTTTTGGATAGACATCACAGGTAAATTGGCAATGATTTGTCATTGGAACAGCTACATTATTTACAGGAATCATTTAATTGTTAATACTTACACAAAGTGTTCCTCAGCAGATAGTCGGCCATTACTAAATTCATAAGTAATTTGTCATATTTTAATGCTTACAATGATAATTTTGGACAACATTTCAAACCACATTAAAGCAACTGTTTTCATTTATTGTTGAATTTCTGTCCAAATATTGATGAATAGAGGATAGGGCAGAGAATTCATTCCCTTATAAAAGAAATATCCATGAGGGCATTGGAAAATGGAAACTGTTTACAGAGCATTTTAAGATATATATCAGAAAAGCAATCTTCGCTTTTTAAGTAGTGACTTATTACCCAAAAAATTTCACCAAAGTGGCCCAGGTTCGATACCAGGGGACCACATTCTGGATTTGTGATGGACAAAGCAGCATTGGGACAGATTTCAGGGTGCTCCGGTTTCCCCCTCCGTCTCACCACCAGAGGTCCATCTTTATTTCATGATTAATCAGTGTCATTGCCTGTGGTGCGGCATGTAGTAAAAGCAGACGTTAAATACTGCAAAAAAAGAAAAAGAAATTGATTTGCATATAAATCAAATAAACAGGCTCAAAATACAAAGAACACTTCACATTGTTACATTCTTAGCATTCCATTTTTGAAACACTAAGCTTTCAAGCAGAATTCATTTTTTTCTATATTTCACATTAACCGGTTCCTTTAAAATCGTTAAGGCATCAGCACTTCTATTGAGTGTTAATTATAAAAACATAATTTTTTAAATTGTTTCTTATTTATTTTTGCAGAAAATATCCCTCCCCTTCTTCATACAGCAAAAGATACTAATTCAGATTAATTTACTGAGATAAATTTATAGCTGGATTGTTGTATTTTAAGATTTTTATTAATTACGAGGACTGATCAACAAAAACTGAGACTGATTTTTTTTCAGAGATGTTTATTACTCCATTTCAATGTTTACATGATCGTTTTCAAGGTAGTACGCTCCTACTTCATTGCACTTTAAATAGCGCCTCTGCCAGTCCTTGAAAACATGCTGCAGACCATTCTTTGTCAGGTTCTCGAGAATCACCTCGCTTTTCTTGAGTACTGCTTCAAAGTTCTCAAATCGAATATCCCTAAGCTGTGCCTTTAGTGATGGAAATAGAAAGACTCACAGGTTGTAAAATTGGGGCTACCAGCTGGAAGCGGTACACAGATAATGCTGAATCAAGCCAGAAATTGCATGACCTTTTATTGCGATGTGAGGCCATGCATTGTCATAACGAAGTTGCCACCCAGTCCGAGAAAGCTCTGGTCGTTTCTTTGCAATGTGCTTCCTCAATGTAGCCAATATTGATTGTAGTATGGTGCTGTAACAGTTGTGTGAGGGGGAACTGCATGCTGCATCACAGTCAAAAAATGTGATCATCACTTTCCCTGTACATGGAACCATGTTTGGCTTTTTTTGGTGTTGGAGAATATGGCGATTTCCACACTGTGCTGGCTTGGTTTCCTTCAGGATCACAATGATGCAGCCTGACTCATCATCGGTGATAACAGATTTCAAAAACGCATTCCCTCCATCAGCAAAGAGACATGTCACTCCATTGTTGAAAATTGTTCCCCAGTCGGAACGTATGCCTTTTAGACCAGAGTTCGCTACCTAGCATAGCTGCTCAAGTTCCTCACAATGCGAAATGCATGTAGCGTCTACAAAACAGAGCATTACTACCAACCTACCAATGCGAGAGTGCTGCTACCTACGGACATTATACACAAAAACATGCTATTTTAAAATATTTATGTTACAGATAAGAAACTATAATGTAAGCAACAGGAAAAACTCAGTCTCAGTCTTTGTTGATCAGCGCTCGTGATTTCTGATTTGTTAATTATTAATGAATATATTAATTTCTTTAATTAATTTCTCATCAATTTCTTATTCCTCAAATTCATTTCACACTGGGAACAGATTATCACACAAACCATTTACATGCACTGTTTATCTGATAATGCTCTGTCACATTTAGGTAATAAGCTGGAAAGTTGAATCAGACTTAGGAGCTTCAGTACTATGGGAACTCTGGATATCGGCACATAGAACCTAAGGCCCTAGTTCAAACCTGGCCTTGGAATTTTATTTTTAAGTCCAATTCAGTTTTCTAACCCAATATTCATGCTGAAAATAACTATAACTGGATGAAATACAGAAACTTTGAATATTTCAAGCAACAAAGAAATGAGATTAACAAAAAAGTTAAATTAGAATAGTAGAGGTGATTTTCAGATTGAAGCAGCAATAAAATAGGATAAGGTTCATGGAAAGAGCAAGTTTATTAAAAAATAGATGGCCAAGGTGGAATCATGGAAAGAAAATAACAATGTATTGAGCTTTATAAACAAAAACAAGTTCTTCTCAAAGTATAAACTTGAAAGAAGCGTAGGGACAGTGAAGCACAAATTAACACAAAAGTGAATCGAGAAGATATTGACACATTGCTTCACTCACACTGTTTATTCACAGGACATGATTCAAGAGCTTTTGCTCTTATCAGCTGGTACTCAATTAGTGCAAATTGTAGTGGTTTTCTCTTTCTTTGTATCATCGATAGATGGCGTGATGTACTTGTCAAAGATGTCCGGTGGTGGAGTATCAAAATTCATGACTATGACGATTTTTGTTAATGAAGATTTTTTTTTTTTTTTTTTGAGAATAACAGTTTCAACCCAAAACAACACCAACATGCCATTTTCAACAGTTTAATATTTCGGATGATCACTTTCCACTAAACAGAGAAGATTATCAAGAAGAATACCTACACATAAAAAAAAGTAGCTATATCCAATGGTTTCAACCCAAATTTAGTAGACAAAACAGTTAACAGACTCAACAAAGCTAAGAAAATAAAAGAAACCACCACCCTAGAACCTACAGGAGAAAAAGAGAAAAAAAAATTTTAAAAAATCACCTTCCATCCATCAGCCTATAATAAATTTCAAAAAATCTTCTCAAGACACAACATAATTCTTGCACCTCAAAATAGGTTTAATATCAGAAATTTGTTAAAAGGCCCTCCCAAAAATTCAATCACTACCAAAGAAAAACCAGGAATCTATGAGATCAAATGTGAAACTTGCCCTAAAATTTATATAGGAAAAACAAAAAGAAATATTAACATCAGAACTAAAAAACATATAAGAAACATTAAAAATGGTGAAACAGAAAAATCAGCAGTGGCTTTTCATATTTTGAATACTAGACATGACATCAACTTGGGAACATCTCTAATAAAATCACCCCATAGACCTTTTCGTATGGGAAAAAATCTTCATCAACAAAAATCGTCATAGAGTCATGAATTTTGAAACTCCACCACCGGACACCTTTGACAAGTACATCACACCATCTTTCAACAATACAAAGAAAGAGGAAACCACTACAATTTGCACTAATAGAGTACCAGCTGATGATAAGAGCAAAAGCTCTTAAAACATGTCCTGTGAAAAAACAGTGTGAGTGAAGCAATGTGTAAATATCTTCTCGATTCACTTTTGTACAAGTTCTTCTGTTTGTGCATAGACTTTCAGTATCATTTTGAGTTTGATGTTATTTCATTCACCCAATTCTCTTCTGTCTTGGCATTTCCACACCATATCTATTATGACTTCACCATGGCATTCAGAGCCGTGAATCTATCAGAATTCATTAAGAAATATCATGTCTATCTTTATTCATGGTTCCTCTATAATTTACTGAAGAGAAACTATTGCCTTCTCATAAAACTGAAACATGTTATTAAACTGACATGCATTTAAAAAGAGTATTTGATGCATGTATTTGAATATTTAAATATAGAGTACCTGTGTAATTATACAATATTTCTTCATTATTATTGAAAACTGTTTGAGGTACTGCTAGCCAGCTATCCTTTAGAGAAACTAACCTTAATTTTGTTGAGTAAGAAAATTTATACCTTTCTAAATCTCTTGACAACAGAGCTCATTTTCTTACTCAAGCAAAATGAAGCATTACATTTTTACCCATCAGAGGAAGATGAGATGCATGGATGACACTTTATAGCGTAATATATTGGCAAAATTGATTCAGAGATTTGTTCAGACATGACAAAAATAATTGAACTCTTGAGTTAAGTTTACATTAGGTTTTTGAATGCACATTGTGAATTAACTGTAGTAATTCAGTTTTCTTAAAATATTGTTATTAAAGCATCTGTTTCATTGATGAAGAACCAAAATATTGATATTATCTTCACCTCAATCTGTAAACTACTGTTATCATATTAGAATCATGACTTCAGACACAGTTACATGATGTTAACTTTCTTATGTTGAGCTTTTATCCTTCCCACCATGGCATAACAGCCCACAAGCAGTCCAGAGCCTGCTAACCCAACTGCCCGCCTCGTGCCAGTATCAGCATCTCAGCATCCCCAGTCGGAACGTACGCTTTTTAGACCAGAGTTCACCACCTAGCATAGCTTCTCCAGTTCCTCACAATACTGAGTGGGTACCAGTTCTATAGATGGGACTTAAAATCCGCACCCACCCCCCAAGGGTGGGATCAATCCCAAGGGTATTCTATGGTAGGGAATCAAAGCATAATGCTCTAGCCAACTACACCACAGCGCAGGACATTGGGCTTTCACACTAGTTTCTTTTACGATGCGAAACACTTCAATCCGTCTCACGTTTACACTTCAGAATCATTCTCTACAGAGGGTAAGAAATGACTATAATTAAGGAAAATTCCTTTGTTCCAGCTAGAAACTAAACACATGACCTCTAGGTTGAGAAGCAAGTGCACTTACTTATGCCCGCCTCAGTAGCATAGATGGTAATATGTCTGCCACACGTTCAAGAGGTCCCGAGTTTGAATCTCGGTCAGGCTGAGTTATCTTGATAAAGTTTCTGGGGTTTCTCCTTATCCTGAGAGACGAATGCTAGGTTACTCTAAGACCCTGGGCTCATTTGAGCATCATTTCACCCATTTCAACCATCGTCCGATATGACATAATGTTGGAGGATGTAAATTAACAACAAAAATAGCTACTCAATAGCTGTGTGGAGTATGAACAGTAAAATTTATTTGAATTTACTTATTTCAAGTTGCATAACGAATTGCTCAAGTAAAAGCCAATGTTTTCTTTTCTTATATGACCTTATAAGTTAATTATAATCATACCTCAAGTATACAGCCTCCCTAATTGGTAGCCAATCGATAAACACATAAAGTTCTTCCATTCCATTCCATTCCATGACCTTTTTTGTTTTTCAGTCTAAATCAGTAACAGAAATTAGCTAGCCAAGATAGGATTCTTCTACAGTAAAAAGTAGTAAAGGCATAAATTGATCAATGATTCCATTTGTTATACTCCATTTATATGTCGCCTCTATCATCTAAGGTCATATTGGTAGCTTTTCACCTTTGGAACAATTGTTCAATAGCAATTGTGTTCATTTTACAGTGTTGTTAATCTTTGGTTTGTATTACTGTTGGTAACTCGGACTCACTCATTCACACTTTTTCATTCACACTTTTAAACTCTAAGAAGTATGGCTAAAGAAAATTTCCCACTTTTCAGCCAGGAATTGAAACTGGGACCTTTGGATTTGAAGGATGAGTAATTTAAATTTAAAAATTACAGATGGTAAAATATATGAAGTCTTTGAAGAATAAAGAAAAGAAGAGTCAAAAGGAGCCTAACGTGCACATTTGAAATAGACAATGTTAATATTTTGTACTTTCCTTATTAATGCATACAGTGCCACAAAGCTCAATTGCTTATGTCATATTAGTGATAATAAGCACCTACCATCATCAATTCAAGTGTTAATTCACTTTCATATTATGCTCGCCACTCAAAGGAAAAGGTTGATTGAATCTTTCATTGTTTTATTCTAGAACCAGTTTATAAAAGAGTTTGTTAAAAAGATAGCAGTGATATCCCAAGCATCTATGTTTCATAATTATGTATACTGTAACGTTTTAGATCAAGCTTAAGAAACAATACTGTTACTGTCTCTTGTGTTGCACTCATCATTTAGGTCACTACCAACAATGAGCACGTCCACCACTGTAACTTCTATACTCATACAGTCCTCTGAAATTTCATAAAAAATTCTAGTATTGGCAACCTTACAATCAATGCATAATAGTGTATTATTATTTATATGTATCCAGATGTAAAAAGAATACTAAAACACTGGAAACTGATAAAGCAGCTTATTACATGACATTGAAATATTAATTTGCTTCTGAGTTATCAGGACAAACAGATTTTGGAACCATATGGGGTTCATTACGTTACTTTGTTATTATGCTGAACAAACATAAATAGACAAAAAGTTAGGCCTTTCAAAATTTTTATAATGATTTTCTGGATGTTGCCTAAACTTATTTTAATATATATCAATTGACATGTATGTTACTCAGGATGCACAAATTTTTCACCGGTCATGTATTCAAAAAAAAAAGCACTATCATAACTTTAACTTTTTTCTCATTTTCATCATCAGTCTATTTGTGTAATATGCAGGTTTCTTTCCTCCTAAGAAGGGTACTCTCTTGCTAGCTTTCAAACTGAACTATACTGTATATTTTGAAGAAGAAGAAGAACAACAACAACAACAAGAAGAAAAGATAATGATGAAATTAAACAACAGTAATGACAGTGGCACTTTAATTTTCCTAGTTTTTCTTTTACTCCTTTTTTTTTTAATCAATTATTCTGCTAATCCTTATCTTGACTCTATGTTTTAATGTTTTAAAATTAAGAATTCTAATAATGATGTTAAACTTATACACAAGCACAAAAGAAGATGGGTGAGGAAGACAATTTCTTTATTCAGCAACCTATTCATTCCAAACTTTGTCATTTGACAGATGCATATCTTGCCAATGACTTTGTTTGAAAGTAACAAAACTTTTGGAACATGTTTTTTGTGAATATAGATAACTGGTACATGATGTTTCTACAGAATAGTATTTTTGTTAACCATCATTTAGTAATCATTTTGTTATCTTTTGTAAAACTGAGAGATTCCCCAGCCAGACATGGTGAATCATTAATAAACAAACTGGTTTATAAGCACTTTATTTCCCTCAAATCCATGGGCGTAACTTGGGAGTTAACTTTGTTGTATGCAAGGCAATGAAATGTAGCATAAAGCAATTTATCACTTGCTTTCAGTCACTTTTCAAGGAAATGATTTTAAGCTGTTAATTGTTTTAGAGGATGATGATGGTGATGCAACATTTTCAATTGGATTACGATCTAGTTTATTTCCACACTTAATTAGTACCATTGGTAAAGAAATGAACTAATAATGTACTTTAGTAGCTAATAATTAACTGATTATTTTAAAAATGCTTAAATTAAGAAGGTTGAAGAATGACAATTCTTATGTGTACTGAAACAAGAGTAAACTTTCTCAGTTTCATTATTTACAGTCAAACTTATTTAACTGATATTTGGAAGAATTTAGTAACAGTGAAATCCAAATTAATTATTAAATATTTTGTAGGAAGTTTTCTTCACACTATATCACTTACTCTTTAAGTTTTGAGGGTCTAGTTTCGGGAGCCAGTGCTTCTTTGAAAGTACAACATCATTGGTTGCAGTTGCCTGCAGTCTTCTTTCTGGTGGTGGAACAATGAACTTCGTTATTAGACTTTTTACATTTATTAATCAGTCTTAGCATTAATATACAAGGGTGAGTCAAATGAAAGACTTAAATACCTTTTAAATATTATTTATTGTGCAGAAGTGGTACAAAGCTGTATCACTTTTCAACATAATCTCCCCCACACTCAATGCAAGTCCTCCAGAGCTTACAAAGTGCATAAATGCCTTTAGAAAAACATTCTTTTGGTAGTCTGCACAACCACTCATGCACCACGTGGCGACCTCTTCATCGGAACGGAACTTATTTCCTCCCATTGTGTCTTTGATTGGTTCAAACATATGGAATTCACTTGGGGCAAGGTCTGGTAAGTATGGTGGATGTGGAAGATATTCAAAATGCAGGTCTTTGATTGTTGAAAATGTTGTACGAGCAGTGTGGAGCCTTGAATTGTCATGTTGCAAAAGGATACCTGCTGACAGCAATCCATGTCGCTTTGATTTGATTGAAGGCCGCAGATGATCTTTTAGGAGATCTGTGTATGATGTACTGGTGACAGTGGTCTCTCTATATGCATGTAATGCTCCAAAATGATGCCCTTTTCGTCCCAAAAGAGGGTCAATATAACCTTCCCTGGTGATAGTTCTGTTTTAAACTTCTTTGGTTTTGGTGATGAGGGATGGCGCCATTCCTTGCTCGCTCTCTTCATTTCCGGTTGGTGGAAGTGAAGCCAGGTTTCGCCCCCAGTAAAAATTATTACAAGGAAGTCATCACCTTCCCATTCAAAGTGCCCAAGAAGTTCTTCACCAGCATCAACACGTCATTCTCTCATTTAAAGAGTCAGCTGCCGTGGCACGCATCTTGCAGACACTTTGTGAAACTGGAGCACATCATGCACAATGTGGTGTGCTGACCCTTAACTAATCTGTAAACATACTGTAATGTCATTCAGTGTCACTTGGCGGTTTTCGTTCACTATGGCTTCAACTGCTGCATTGTTCTGTGGAGTCACAACTCGTGGCTGACCTGGACGTGGAGCATCTTCAACTTGAGTCACACCATTTGCAAACATCCTACTCCATTTGTAGACTTGCTGCTGTGACAAACATGCATCGCCATATTGAACCTTCATTCGTCAATGAATTTCATTAGGTTTCACACCTTCACTATGCAAAAACCGAATAACATAACGCTGTTCTTCCCTGCTGCAAGTCGCAAGTGGGGCTGTCATCTTTATACTGATACTGCAACAGTATGTGTGCATCTGCACTATGCTGCCACCTACAGGCCATTCTGTACGCTGTTTGTAGCATGCTTACCAACTTACAGGATATCGGCGTGAAGTTTCGATTTGTTATTACAAATTTAAGGTTTTCATTTGACTCACCCCCATACTAACATGTTCTCTCAATTGTGCTTTTATAGCTTATCACATCTTTTAATAATTTTTAATTTGCATCAAGGTAATGATTTACATTTCAAAAGTGAAATACTCTAACTTTTCATATCTCAATTTGATATTTCTAAAATGTTCTTTGGCTCTGGTTTTTACGTTTCTTTTGATTTGCCTTATGTAGAACTTTTCACAATTCTGGATAACTATTTGTTGGTTTCAAGATGATATTTTGTTCTCTAAAGACCTTCTTGAATTTGCTAAATGCTTTTGAGTGGTAGGTAAATCCTGTGAATGTACTGTTACTTTCATTTTCTGTGCTAAATATGCTCACTTATTTAATGGTTTTCTTTAGTTTAGCTTTTATAATCTTCTTTAATAGTGGGCTTCTGTTGTATCCATTTTCTTCAGGTATGTTAAGTGTGGCTTTTTGTTCCTTGTAATACTTGATCCATGGGTATGTTGACTGGTCTGTGTGTAAGACTGTTACTGTGTGTTTAAGCATAACCAAGTTACAACTGGTTATTTATATATTACATAGTGACATAGTATAAAAAACAAACAACTAAAAACCCTTATTAATCTAACTTATTTCTTACTTTTGAAATGTAATATTGTTTCAGTACCCAGATTCAGTCTTCAAGATGTAATGTTGTGTATATATTCTTCAATCATTCAAGCCTTAAAATATTTATTAATATCAGAGTCGTGGCATGGTGTGACTTTCAAAGTGAGGGAAGCTCCAAGTAATAATTTTCATTAAAATAAGAGAACATAATGAATGGCTAGTCTTTAATACTGTAACTTTGTGGGTTCGTGAAATGAAAAGTCCAATTTCACCACTCAAAAATGTTCTTTATTTCCACCGACTTACAGTTAAACTCTTGCCAATTACACAGAATTACTTGCTGCACACAATTACAATTTACCAGTTCGTCCGTTACAATTTCACTTGTACTCGCGATTACATAAACTCCGATGCACATACCAGTTACGTACAGTCTTCCGTTGCACAATCTTCTCGTTCATTAACACGTCACTGCCTAACTCTTACACCAAGAACTGCGACTGTCTCCTCGCTCACACTCACTAACCAACTGACTGACTCACTGACTGTCTGCAACCCCCCTTTATATAGGAATATTGCCGCCTTCCAGTGTCCGCGAGAATGTTCCAGTAAAAGAATGATCGAGAACCAGGTGTAAGAGAACAGACGGCACAGTCATGTTTTTCCTCCGTCACCACCGCCTGTCACCACTATAAGACAAACGAGGGGAGGGCGTAGCTAACACGGACCTCCCTCGTCTCCCGCTCTCAGCTGCTTTCATAGGGTGTTCCAGCGCTCGCGTTACAATACTATTACCATTGTACAGTCACACATAGGTCCTTCTTGCAAGAGTGGTCACACTACAAGCAAATATTCCTGCTTCCCCTCTCCACTCAGGCATTCCAATTTTTCCTAGAGCTAGCCCACACTGCATGTATTGTTACTCTAACTTGGAGAAAGTATGCAATTCACACATTTCGTCTAGTAACTTAAAACTTCACCTGTTTGTCACCACTATATTATCAATTTATGTGCTAATGGTATTGAAATATACTTACAGTTATATTTAAAGTGCCACATAAAACAAAAAAATAAACTTTTCTTCATACACTATAGAGGCTTCATGTGACATAATCTGTCAAGCACTTCCTAACTACCGAAGAGTTGCGATTGCTTCCAGAAGCCTGGGAAGGCTGGTATTCAAGGTTACAAATGCATGAATAGAGAAATATTCAGCATTGAATAAGCTCACGGAGCCATTCACTCAAGCTTAAGCAGCTGTCAAACTTTCCATAGAACTGTGGATGTTTGCAAATAGATTTTGAAAATATATCTGGGGCAAATAAAATATTGTTTTGCATGAATTTTTTGTTTTTCTTCATTTTTTCCTAAAGTTCTTGGGAAAGCGGCTCTTCCAGCGCTTCATTGCTCACTTCATCACTGATTAATATACAGTAGAGTCTCGATTATCCGACCTAAACTCACCCTGTACAAGGTCGGATAACCAAAAATGTCGTATAATACAAAATAAGTAGGAAAATGGAGTAAAACAAGTTAGGTATACTGTATTACTAAAACTGTTGTTGGTTTTGTGGTATTTACTGAATAATCAAACCAATTCTACATGCAATATTGAACAAAAATAAGCTCCAAATGTCTTAAGAAGAAGTCTGCTTGCCTGCTGAATGACGTTTCCTTGCTACAAGATTTCGCCATTGACGAAACATACCTCAGTTGCACTTGCCTTCGGCTGTTGCTCCACGTATCTTAATGCCATCTCTAAAGCACTTAAACTTTCAGCATGACATCTTCTTCTTATTCTTCAATTTCCCATTCTGCTTCATCCTCATTGTCATTACCATTTACGAAACCAACAACATCAGAGTCTGTGAGTTCAAATTGTTGATCTTCTGCACATCATCTACTCATATCTTGAGTGGTAGCGTCCTCACAGCCAGGAATGTGGTTCAGTAAGGGAACAATGTCACCCATGTCTTCTCGTACTATCTCTTCTGTATTTTCATCATCACCTAACAGTATATTCCAAGACTTTGCTAATGTCGTCGTTTCAATTTCTTCCCAATCCTGAGCCACTCAGTATGCAATGTCTTGCATGTTGATAGATCTTAACTTTTCCATCATGTCCTTGCCATTGTCCATGTCCCCTTATCAGGGACAAAGGGAGTTGTCACCGATATTTTCTTTTCAATATTTCCTTCTTGGAAACAACCACATTTTTCCTTTTACTTGCCATATTGAACTCACAGAAAACGAAAACAATTTTGTCCGCACCCAAGCTATATCTGCACTCTCACTGAAGATTTGAAGATGCACATCCTGCTGACCAAGCACTGGTGAGAATATGTCCGATAATATAGAATGTGTGTTTACTGAAGGTCGCCCGCCTCGGTAGCGTGGTGGTAGAGTGTCTGCCTCACGTTCAAGAGGTCCCAAGTTCGAATCTCGGTCAGGGTGAGTTACCTGGATAAGGTTTCTTCTGGGGTTTTCCCTTATCCTGAAAGACGAATGTCGGGTAACTCTAAGCTATACGGACCCTGGGCTCATTTGAGCATCATTTCGCCCACTCCATTCATCGTCCGATATGACTTAACGTTGGAGGACGTAAAATTACAAAATTACAAATTACAAAATTACTGAAGGTCAGATAACCAAGACTCTACTGTATATCATAAAACTAGAGTAAAATTGAGGGAGGAGGTGGGAATAACTTTGGAGCAATAATTATTATTTTCAGCCTTTGTCAGGTTACCCAACAGCCCAAGGGAAACAAGGTCACCCACACAGCTGCTGCACCCTCTGCATAGTATATTATAAACAGAGTGTAACTTTAGGTGCTGCAAATAGATTTCTTCCTACAATTTTAGACATAGTTCACAAGAGCATATACTACTTTTCCATTAAGCAGTATCCTACTTGGTCTCTTAAAATTTCATGAGGCTGAGTGCCCATAAAAAGTCTTCCAGGAAGAGATAACCAGCAAGGCTAACATAATACTATGAAAAGCAAATATTAAATATAATTATATGATAAATCTCTTTACAGCCAAATTCATACTGATTCAGCACATCAACACAAAACTTAAATTGAAGAAACTTCTTTCACTGGTTCCAGTAGCACACACCAATCCTATTCATAGGCTTTTTTAATTTAAAATGTAATATTGTGACTTGTGGGTTCATAGAAGTAAAAGTCCAATTTGCAGAAATTCTAAACGTTCTTTATTTGCGTAGAAATAAACTCACAGTAGCAGGTTACAGCAGCATTACGTCACATACACAATCCCAATCTACCAAGGTCGATGACCACACAAACAGCGTTCTGATTACATCAGCTCTCGTTACACCAACACTCTACAATTGTTTACTCCTTACTGTGTTTACTACTGTTCATGACTGACTCTTGGCGAGTCGTCGCATCCTTAAATACCTCATCTGATAATTCCAGACTATTCCAGAACAATCAAGAAACCGAATAATCTCTATCAATCAAGATGTCACCAGAAATTTCCATTTAAATCAGTTTGTTTCAGCAGACCTTTATCTGCGTGCTATCTTTATCAGTTCCTTTGTGTAAACAAGCCGCGTTATCACTCCATGTGAACCTTTTATGATGTTGCCACGACAATATAATAATTAAAGTACTTCAAATAATCTTCTTGATGCTTAAAAAATTAAAATAAAAAGACCGATATAAATGGCTAGAAGTGATTTTAATTCTCCTCCAGATCACCACCATCAACATTTACCCATGCTTTCACTTTACTGGAATCTTATAATTATAAATTCTTCTGCTTTTGATGTTATTTTATAATATTTTTTGCTTAAAAAGAGGTGGAAGAAAAAAAAGAATTTAAAGAGAAATAGAGTGGTAAGTGCCCCCCTTGTCCCCTCCAAGTTACGCCTATGCTCAAAACTTCATAAAGTTCTGATGGAGGAATTGAGAAATATGTGTGTAACAAATAGCATACAGCCAGGACCAAATCTTTGTTCATAAATGGAAGATTGAGAGATCATAATAGAGATATCATGTGTAGATAAGTAATTAGGAGAAAAATAGCATTGCGAACTGTCAATGAGAACCGTTCTTATGCTTACCTAGTTTTCAAAGATGTTTATCATCATTTGTTTCATATAATCAGTGCATAGATTAGAACAGCAAAATACAAATTACCATTACCACCATTACCATTGAAATAATGCGTTTATTGCTTTGAGAAAGCTTGCAAGCTACTTAGTTGCCGATTCTCTATTATGATAAATGTTATGATATATACTTAAAACTACCTTCTTTACATTGCGCTTAGTACTTCCAGAAAAATTTCTTCATACATTTAGTATATACCTATTTACAAAGGTTTAATACTAGAAGAAAATTAAATAAGGTTTTCTGTAATCTGGAGTTGCAGCTGAGAGAAGAAAGAAGTTGAACAAAACATAAGTGAGGCAGGTCAGTTGTTTATACGGCTCTGTCAAGTTCTTCCAATTGGGACCCGTCATCGCTTGTTAGTGTAGGTATGCGTGTGTTGTGTACTGTACAATAGTTCAGCACCAGAGAGCAGATAATTCAAAGTGACTGTGAAACAACTGACTTCCACACTCATGTCTCAAGTGTGTAAATCCTTAGAATTATCATAAAATTCCTTGCAGTAGAGATGGTAGTTTTGAGGGTTTACAAATTCTAGTATGCACAACCATTTAGCAAGGTCCATTAACTTTGCAAAAATAAAAATAAAGTGTGGTCGAAAAACAAATCATTGTCACCATTGTAAATCTGCATGAGTATATGTGAATGAGTGCATGTATGTGAATGTATGCATATGTGTGTTTGAGTGCATAAACACAAGGCTCACAGTCATATGATAAAGACTTTGTTCTGTGCAGTCAGTTCCTTCAACAATACATTGACAAGACTTGATTCAGTGATGGCTCAGTCAATCAACAACAGTGTGTGTGGAGTTAGGAACAGCAACATTTTTTTTTTCCTCTGGTGTATTTATGAACAAACACAAAATGACTAAAAGACAGAAAAAGGAATAGTCTAAAACATTTCACATTATATAAAGCTCACTTGAATCTTCACTGCCCATTGTTGTTTACAAAGAAAAACACATGTTAATTAAAACATAAAAACATTGGTAACTAAATAAAAAACCATATTAATTATAAAAATAAATTATCCAAAACCAATGGTTTTAAATGTTGTGTTTTTATCTTTTTATTTTAGTTCTGATCATCCCGAGTATTGTTCTGTTACCACTGAGTTATCTGAAACTCACCCACTGGTGCCGAAGTATTGTACTGGATGTAAAATAAGATACATTTTAATAATCCCCTCCCAAAAAATATAGGAAGAGGAAAAGTAGATCATTAAGACAAAAATTAAACTAATTATTTTTAATCACAGCTTTAAACAAATAGGTAAAGCTGAATCATCAGATTGTACATGAATTCACTGTTAGTAAATTTCACTGCCCTTAGTTTACACAAAGAGCTAATAATATTTCCATGTAGTCAATGATAAGGAACAATCAAATTTCGTAACTCAATGAACTGAGTGAAAATTATATATTTTATGAAAGTTATATTTTAAAAAATGATGGGAGAAGTGTTTGTACATGAATTAAAGCATATATAATTGTAACAAATTTATATGTGCCTTGGCACACTAACTTTTTGAAAATTTGTGTAATTCTGCCCTTGTAGTTATGTTTCTACTTTTATTTGAGAAATAATATCAATCTTTCTACTCCATACATGAATCTTAAATGCATTTCTGCACTTCTCTTCTCGGTAATATAAGGAGGATATATTATTTGAAGACACTGAATCATGTCACTGTGAATGAATATATGAGGCGCCTAAATACAAAACTCGCCAAGTCCAAATTAACAAAATATTCAGGAAAGAGGAAAACATATCTCTGTATTCCAATTTACAGTAACGGACACATATAACATAATACATTTAATGAGTTAAAGATCTAGGAATATAATAACTGAAAAGAAAATAAACTTAATTCTTTTAATATAATTTTGAGTCAAAGGAACTTTGCTTTGTCACTCAGAATGTTTGGCCTGTTTTCCAAAGAATAAATAATTATTTATTTGAGAAATTTGAATGTCCCTAATCAGAATGCTAGACTCTTCATACTAAGTAAACTTTAACATCTTTAGACTGAAAAAGATGCAATGAAACAATAGTTGTAAATCTGATGATTGCACAGCACAATAGTTTAGCACCAATTGGAACAACTAATAGCTTTCAGATAACTGAACCTGCTCTCATCACTAACACTATATATGGTATGGAAGATTTTGATACATGAAGTACATAATTATTAACCATGGAAACAATACTTTCTAGAATAATATCCAAATACAGCTTTCTGGTCATGAATTGAACTCTTTATACAAAATAACTTAACATGAAAATGTAAAATACTTAATTGTTTTTAGGGTATCTAAGACTAATTATGTTTCCATGGTTAAAGTTTCCTACTTTTCCAAACCTTTTGTCTACATTGGACTGGCCACAAAATACAGACAATCAATCTTCAACAATAACTATGAAGTGAAATCTACAAGCAGCAAGAATACTTCTATTGCAGCATCAAAATGAATACAGGTATGTTTTTTGTACTTCAGCTCTGAAATATGAGGTCTTTATTGCAAGTTTTCATACAAAGTAATTGATTTTGATGATACTAAAATGTCAAATTAATGCTGTGAACTAAAGAATATTAGCTTTTCTGGAAGTTGCAGGATTAAAGCATTTAATGCAGCCCTAAAGTGGTTTACTTTCCTGATATAAAAAAGGGAAGCTGTGTTTTTGAAAAGTAAGTAATGCTTAAAAAAAGATATTTTCTATTGTTATGGATATTCATAATTTAATCATTTCAAATGGCTACTTAACCATAATTTTGTAATGATGGTTTGGGCCATACATTCGTGTTGAACTGTTCATTTGTCATTGAGTGCAGCTGATCCATTTTTAAATAAATGTACTGCTGTATAGTCACGGTGCTCGAACCGTTACCATGCATTTATCTTTGTTAATACAACCCCCTCAGATAAGGCACTGATTATTGTTATAAGAGTGAGAGGGGAACTACTGCGCTGTCTGGCCCTGTATTAAGCACCAATGAATGCATCACTTTAGCCAATGGAATTCGCAGGAATCACAAATATATGTTCATTCCACGTGGAGTAATTGGTGTGTTATCTGAGAGGTTTCTGTTACCAAAGATAAATCCATGGTAACGGTTCAAGCAGCACGACAATATATGAAAAGTATTTTAAGTGAAATATGCTTTAGAACCTGCATCTTTCATTATTTTTCAACATGTACAATATTAAGGTGCTTAAATTAGTTATAGGGGAGGATAATGAATTGGGTTTTGGAAAGGGTAGTGGCCTATTTCTTTTTTGGGGGGAAGGATATTAAATTGGTTTTCGGATAAAATGAGACAAAGATCTCTTCTCTGAACAAAATCTAATGTATGAAATTCTTTACAACAGAAAAAGGGCACTATTTTGTTTCATTTTAACATATGTCTCAATTTTTTTTACAAAAATGTTCTATCTGACTGGACTGGACTACACTACGGAGGGGATTCGGCATGGAGGTCCAGACTTGGTCTGTTGTACCTATGCCCTCAACTGGTGTACTACCACAAGGAAGGATGAGACAACAGGAGACAGAGTGCGGCCATCCCAAGGAGCCATAGCAGTGCAGAGGGCAACAAGATCCCTACGTGTAATGTGTAGTGTTTAACGCCCGCTTTTACTACATACGGCACCGCAGGCGGTGACACTGATGATACATGAGATGAAGATTGAGCACCGGTGGAATGAGATGGCGGGGGAAACCGGAGGTCCCGGAGAAAACCCGCCCCAGTGCTGTGTTTTCCACCACAAATCTCACTTTGCGGTTGCCTGGGATCGAACCCGGGCCGCCTTGGTGAGAAACAAGCGGTCTAACCACTGAGCCACAGCGCGGCCACATGCATCACTGAGACACCCACTGACACTTCTACCCTGAAAGAGTCTACCAGATGAGAGATGATGTGCAGTGATAATGGAGATGAAATGAAGGAGCAGGAAATTTGGGGATGTAATTAACCTACCCAGCATTTGCATGGTGACCCAGGAAAACCCCCAAAAGGAACCATGAGGTAAGTCAGCCCTGACCTCCTATATGTGGGCCACAGACGAAACCGCCTGAGCCACCCCCACTTAGTGTTCTATCTGAAGAAAATTAATCTATGGGCATAATTTCTTTCCTAACCAATACGATCACTTTTTAGGTAGGTACCATTCCAATAACTTTTTACTCTTTGTGTATATTTGAGCACTTTTATTTATTTTAGATATCTGTTTGGTATAGGGTTGTTTCCATTTTGAATAGAGCTTAACAAAATTTTAACTTTTTTATTTAATTTTTACTTTTTAAGAAACAAAATTAAAACAAATAGATCAGCAGCCACTAACCATTTCTAGAAGTTTAATCATCAAGTTGGTCAAGATATACAACTGTTAAAATCTGTACAATTAATCAAAGAACTGGATATTTGGGAGAAAAAAGGTATATTTTAAACAGTGATAAAGAAAACATTTTTTAACTTTGACATTCCAGTATATAATTGTCTACTACAGTTTATTAAACAATCTACACGTAAAAACTTCAATAAGTTCAATGATGGTGATGCCCAGTTAATCACTATTAAATCATCTACTAAAAATCAAGTTAATGATAATCCAAATCTCAACCAGCCTAGGATTCTATTGACGGAGATGGAAGAGAAAGTACATCACCCTCAACAGACGTCCAGCAGTTTAATTTCATCTCTACCAGAGAGGAACCAACTTCAGCTTGACAACACCACAGGTGATATCCAATCGTCTGCATCCAGTAAGATCATCTCTTCAGCCGAGACTGGTATGAGATCCCCAGTCTCAAAGGTTGGCATTGGAAATCAGGAGACTTCCAAAGGACAGAGCTATAAGCCTCTTGGAAAGAAGGAAGAAAGACCGTGATCAGTAGTTGCAGCATGACCCACTGAAGATGTCCAAAATTTGGATGAAAACATGTTTCGGAGGATTGAACATCAAAAGTCTGAGTGAGTAATCCTAAGTACATTAAGCATGTCATCTACTCATAAGTAACCAAAAATTTTAACTACCTAGTCTAGACATAAATATTGTTACAACTTGTAAAGTGAAAAAAACAAATACCATGTAAGTGTTGTTTTGTGTTATTAATCGACTCCCAATTAATTTAACCATGTAAAATATTTTAATTGACTTTTAGTATGCTGTGCTTACAGGCATTCATTACACACAGCACTAATCACTTTTTGAAATGGCCTTCTGCATGGATACAGACTCTGAGTCTTTGTGGCTACTTGTCTATGGCAGAACGGACGACATCCAGGGGGAAATCTGCCACTGCTGATATCAAGGAGCATTTTAAACTTTCAATGGTGGGGTGTCTGCTCTTGCAGGCGATGCCCTCAAGCAGTGAACACAGTCAGTAGTCCAATTGGATTCATTCTGGCCTGCTACTGGGCCAATCTTCAGGTGAAATGAAGTCAGGGACATGATGCTGAAGCCATGCTTGCGTTAACCTGGCCTTGTGGGCAGGGGCAGAATCCCACTGGAAAGTTCAAGGTTGGTTTTGGAACAATGTGCCACTCAAGTTCTTGACAATAGGCTGCAAAACAGTGCTTTCATACACTCTGGTGCTGGTTTTAATGCCCTTTTTGCAAAAATGTAGCTGGGTAGTACCAGAATAACTCAACCCCCACCACACTTTCACTGAGGAGGGATGATGGGCCCTTTGAGTTTTAGGAACCTTATTACTGGCTTCCCGAGATGATGATGCATAAGCCCTGTCGTTTGGCACATTGAAAGACTCCTCAATAATTAAAACTTTTTCATCAGTGAAGAGGATGTTCCGATGACCATTTTGAGCGCAATGTTTTAGGAGACATCGACATTTAAGCACTCTCAGCTTCTTTAGGTGTGTGTCAAGATAATGTCCTTTATGTCGGCGATAAGCCCTTAGTCCAAGGTCCTCTGACAGAAGCCTGGACATTGTCCTTTTTAAAATATTCATTTCAAGGGACAAGATAGCCTGCTTTCGCACAACATTTCTCCGAACACGAGTCACCACTGCTTTTTGTGCTGCTGGAATCCTGACACTGCGTGGTCAACCCTCCCTCAGCTGATCTTTTACAGTTCCTGTTGCAGTGAATCGCTCAATGGTGCAGTACATAAATGGAGTAAAAAAGTTTTTCTATACTTTTCTCGCATTCTGCATTGCATATAGCAAGTTATGTTAGTGCAAAATTACAAATCAGTCATCTCCTTCTGTCAGCAAAAACATATAAATTCTCTAATAATGAAGATGAAATCAGTGTATAGAAAACTTTTCACTCTTGGCTTGCTTGAGGGTACCGCATTGAACTTTCTTTTGTGTTCTGGATTCCTGGAGCCCAGCTTAGCCTAAGCATTAACGCCATCCTCTTTTTCCCTTGACATTCCCTTGCTAATTTCTTTGACTGACATTGCAATGTTCCCTAAGTTCACTAAATTACATTTAGCATCCACACTATCCAGCTTCAGTTTTCCTGGCACAATATGGAAGATATGACATTACACAACAGTTTACCAAATATATATTCTGTTCAAATGCACACCATCTTGAGCATAGTCTTTAGCTCTTAACCAGCAATTAGTATCAACCATCACACAATTTTTCACTTTGCACATCCAATCAAGTTCATTATTTATAAATGAGGTACACTTATCACTCATACCATGTCTCTGAAGTATACTGCTGATGGCTACTTCACCTTCAGGTACTTGACCTTGGATATACTGTACTAAATCCATTTTGTCACCTATAATTTATTCAGTGAGAAACCCCTTTTTAATGTTGTTTGTACCAACATGAAGGACCACAATTTCAGCTTTGAGTTCTTTCAAATTCATCTGCTCTAGTTTGAAGTTCAGGAGCTTGGATCCCAGGGAAACATTGAACATCATATCCTTTATCCCTGCATTCCTCACCTGAAAATTTTAGTAGAGAATCACCCACTATTTAAATATTCTGCATTCTGTCTCGATTTATCGCTTTTTGTTTTTTGGATTGTATCAGTTTTTCACAGGTAGAACTTTTACACATTGAAGTTTTGATAACTTCCTTGTGCTCTTGTAGAATTTCATATCTACTAGATAGCTGTACATCACACTGTTGGGATCTAATTTTATCTGGCTCTGAATGTCTTCACACCATAGCACTTATCTTACTTACCACCATGAAAACAGTGGTAAGTAAGAAAGATGCTAAAGTCTAATGTCAATGCCTTATATACATATGTCCTAAAATTTAACTGTGTATCTATTTTAATTCCTAAAAATTTGTGTACTGGATCTCTGGTATATTTCTTCATCCGTTTCAATTTTACATTATATAAACTACAGTTTTTTAATTCAAAATTTATCTAGGCTCTCTACTGGGTGTTTGATATCATGTCCAAATTGAAATAGTGTTGCTTTACCTTTTTCATTAACTCATTTACCATCAGCTGTTGATTATCTTTACTTGTTATCATGTCACCAGCATAACCAATTGTTAAATTATTTCCATTTCTTTGTTCTAATTAAAAAATATCATATTAGATATAAAAATGGATCTAATTTTGAACCATGCAGTACTCCTTGCCTAATTATTTGGAAGTTTGGTTTAATTGTTTCAATAATACTAGCCTAATAACAATGTTTTACTTCAACACATTATATTCTGTTTTTTATATATATAATTAATTTTTGTGCCAATCCATGGACTCCATCATTTTCTAATTTATTTATTCAGGTTATCCATATTAACATCTCAAATGCTTTTTAAAAGTAAAAAAAAAAAAAAATGTTAGCTTCTCCTGTTTGTTTAATGCTTCAATTATATAACTGTTTATCTTATTTATTGCAATGATTGTTGATTTATTCTTTTGGAGCCCCAATGGCATTCAAATATTATGTTCAATTTACTAAGATAGTTTAATAATTGGTTTAAACATATACTTTCCATTATTTTCAAAATAGTTGTACAATACAATATAATTGACCTATAATTTTCTTTATTCCTCTTGTTTCCATTTTGTTTAAATAGTGGCCTTATAATTACTTTCTTTAACATGCCTGGAAATGAAAGAGTAGAGCCAGACTGAAAAATTCAGTGCCATAGCCGGGATTTGAACCATGGATCTTGTGGTCTCCGTCCAGCTGCTCTAAACCATTGAGCTACTATGGCCAATGTGCCAACATGACATTAAATTCTCCAACTGACTCATGACATAAATTTCCATACCTGGAAATGTTCTTTGATTTAATGATACATTTGTTGTGTATGTTAGGATTTGAGCAGTCTTGGTTTTAATACATTTTCTAATTTTGTTAGATATTTCACCAGAACCAAGTGATCATTTAGGTTTGTTTATCAATTTCTTGTAACATATTTCAGTCTGAAATTTCTATTATTCCCAAATAGTATTTTTGCTTTGTTGTTATTATTTCGCCCATTTCAATTTATTTAGTTTATAAAGTGTATATAATTGTTCAAACTAATATATCTGTCATTTGAGCCTTTTTTTTTATCTACCATTTTCTTTGATTGTTACATTTTCAAACATTTGGTTATTTTCCTCTTGTATATCCTAATTACTACTCCATATTGTTATTTTATTTTCCACCTTAATCACTAATTCTTAATTATACTTCATCTTTGCACATTCATATATTAATACAAATATTCTGTTACAGTTTTCAACATATTTTTATGATCATTGTGTTGTATATTAGAATTTAACATAAAAGTGTTTCTGTTGTCAATTTTACAATGGCGCTCAACAGACAATGGCACTCATGTAATATTTTTGAGACAATGATTCTAGCAGTTACTGCATCCCACTGACATATAGCGGACAGTCGGGGTAATGCACAGAAGGAGTATTGTGGCCGTGGAGCAGTGTATGTGGGTTTGTTGATGAGAAACGTGTTTTGTGTGAATTTCTTAGTGCAGATACACCAAGATCATTTCAAGTTAACACTAAATAGATTTCCAAACATGTTTTACAAAGTACATAAGTTGAGAGTCCCTATTTATGGCTCCCAATTTATACTTTATATACTTTAGCTGATCTTGTGGTGCTGTGTTTGAAGCGTGATTCTCATGATAAATCCAACATGTCGTCGGCAGGTAATGGCATTCAATCCTTAGCTCTATTACCCACCAGACGACTGCCATTCTCCAACATATACGAAATCCAACAGATCACTTAAAGTGATATTGGATTTGTTACTTTCCATAAATCTTATACAATAATACAAATAAATAGCAATTCATGGGTTTCAGTGCACTGGTATTCGGCCTCTCAACCCAGATCAGTTCAGTGATGATTTTATGGCCACAGAAAACTAACAATTACCGGTAGGACAACAGCCAGAGAATAACAAGACCTACTCATCAAGAAACACCTGTATTTAAGACCTTAGCAACAACCAGTTCTACTGCCACTGAACCAACAATATCAGAGTGCTCTACCAATTTCCTTGTTCCAGTTTGCAGAATTAGGCCTATCGCTTCCTCACCAACCACTTCTATCTCCAGAGACCCAGAGATGCCCAGAGGTTCTACTGAAATTTCTGTCACAGATATTTGTCCCATTGTAGCTCCCTTAAATGTTTCCAAGATGACCACTCGACGAAAGCCAAATAAAATGAGATCTCAGATTCCAACAGCCTCTCCAATGGAGGAACAACTGCAGGAAGCAAAGAGATGACGATCCCTAAAAGACTGCACAAAAACATTGGAACCAAAAGGAATAGCACCAAAAAGGCCGAAAAGAAGAATCCCAAGAAACAAAAAACAGGAAGGAAAATCAATTTGCCTGATAGCTTCAGTGACAAACATTCTATTAACTAATTAAATATATGTGATGATGACAAACTTGACGATTTGGAACCTGTGTCAAAAGATATCTGTTTTATTTTGGAGAATTTGGACAAAATAATGAACTGTGGTTCCGTTGTGTCTGCTGCTCTGATTGGACACATGAAGAATGAAGTGGAGCTGACACACCTTATAACTATAAATGTGATTATTGCATAAAGAAATATTAAATCGGTTTATTCAGTTTCGAGCAGCATTAACTGCACATGGTGGGCAAAACCGCTTGACCCAACCTCTTATATTTGTTTATTTCCGTGCCTTCCTGTTTAAATAAATGTCTTAATTTGTATTCGTTTCTAGAGCCTATTCATGTAACTTGCAATTTATTCTTTTAAAAATGATTTCTGTAATTATACTTAAGGTTACTGAACAATTTTTCTTAAGTGAGCGCCATTACCCTACTCTCCCCTACCTATTTTTTTGGTATTGTTACATTTGAAATTACATGTATGCAAATGTGTAGATGCATTACAGTATGACTTTATTAAATTTTGATCTGCATTGGAATTAAGAGCAAAGGAAGATGTGAACTTTTTTTTTTAATTTTACGTCCTCCAATGTTAAGTCATATTGAATGAAATGGGTGAAATAATGTTCAAATGAGTCCAGGGTCCATGGAGCTTAGAGCTACCTGACATTTGTCTTTAAGGATAAGGGAAAACCCTGGAAAAAATCTTATCCAGGTAGCTCACCATGACCGAGATTCGAACTTGGGACCTCTTGAACGTGAGGCAGACACGCTACCATCTACGCTACCGAGGGGAGTGAAGATGTGAACGTGCAATATTCATAAAGTGCTTAATACTGTTCAACATTGCTTTGCCAAGACCACTTTGCTATAAACACACTATCAATATTTAATATTCAAAAGTATATTTTGTATGTTAATAATGCTATCAATTGCCAGGATCATATCAGCACTGCCAATGTTCCAGAGTTTTCTCCTCCAGCAGTTATTTTTACACACCAGTGAATCTACTGACATGAGGCTGTCACTTTTAAGCACACTTAAAATCATCGATCAAGGCCAGTTTTGAACCCACAACCTTGAAATCAGTAAGCTAACACCAAACCAACAGAGCTGCTTATCAACACATGAGGTAGGGCACTGTAATAAAAGTAAATTTTTATGTTGGATTGAATCATTTTTCCCTGCTTGACATCTAATAGTTTACCATGAATGAAGTATTTGTTTTCATAAGCAGAACCCATAAAGATTGTTATTAGAATATCATGTAATGTGTGAGGAAAATAAAAAGAAGAGCATATATATCAAGTTAAGTTACCATATTTTATAATCCATATATCTCATGAAAAACAAAGGAGCAATTTGATGATCTTGTAGTCCAAAAGTTACTTTGTTGTCAGCCTTATACAACCAGCTCCTTTCTTTGGCACTTTCCTTGTTAGTCATTTTGAAACTAATGAAGAGATCAGTTGATTTAGAGTAAAAACTATTTTTGAAAACCCAAGCAATTTGTTTGTCAATACAATTATGCCATAAAGCTGTCAACATTAACAGATAATGCATATAAAATTGTCCATTTGTAAAAACCATTATACCCATCGCCAAGGCAAAGGTATGACAACACATGGTTCTAGTAATATTTACCTATGTTTACAATTTCTCCTCTCCTTAAATAAAAGACAGGCACCTCCTATTTATGCAATTACAGCATATAAGTTCCATCTACCCTCAGTTGGTTAGGCATTGGCCTACTGATCCATAACTGTGGCCTGCTCCAATGGCTTTTAAACATGTTGAAAAGTGATAACCCCATAATTAGACTTACTGGCTTCTAAAAGAAAGCTTGTGGGACTAAACTTAAGTACACTGGTGGTATTGATATAATGCTGGCTATTGACAGCTTTGTTAAACAGCAAAATATTATTATTTATTTATTTACTTTGTGCGGGCCAACCCAGGGTCATGGGATTAAATTAAAACCATAAGCCTCTATCAAAACCTTAACATGGATTTATTTTCTCGTTTTTTTTATTTGCTACACTTTGCATTGACCAACCAGACACATAAAAGTAACTATCTACTTCTGGTCCCAATCTGGGAGAAAGAGCCCCATAAAACCACACGGCTCACCAAAAGACAATTTATGAAAAACCCTTAGAGAGAATCGGGAAACCCGAACATGGAGCACTTACCCTTAGAAACACCAACGCGACACCAACCAGGCACACACTGCCCTGCCGGTTTTAGGGAGCCACCCAAGAAGCCTCGGGCACCGCAGCGCCCCCAGAGAGGAACGGCGGAAAGCCCAAAACAACAAGACAGCAGCGCCCTCGAACCGGAAGGGCATGAAAAAATGTGCCGGGGAGAAAACAAACGGCAGAAACACCCCCTCCCTATCAGAAACACAGGGTGGAGAAGATAAACGGAAAGAAAGGAAAGGCTGAAAGAAACAAACGAAAGGAAAAAGGCCATCCCAGACCCCGGAAGGATGAAGCCCGAAGAAGGAAACCCTAGGAGAGTCGGACGAGCACCAAACATAATAGAAAGTCTGCCCCAGGTAGCAATGAGTATGAGTATTGCGTACACTAGTTGAGTCTTTCCACCTTCACAGCTGTGACATACCATATGTCACTCTTACACGGAGAACCCAATTTGTGCGGGCCACCCCAGGGTCATGGGATTAAATTAAAACTATAAGCCTCTATCAAAACCTTAACATGGATTTATTTTCTCGTTTTTTTTATTTGCTACACTTTGCATTGACCAACCACACATAAAAGTAACTATCTACTTCTGGTCCCAATCTGGGAGAAAGAGCCCCATAAAACCACACGGCTCACCAAAAGACAATTTATGAAAAACCCTTAGAGAGAATCGGGAAACCTGAACATGGAGCACTTACCCTTAGAAACACCAACGCGACACCAACCAGGCACACACTGCCCTGCCAGTTTTAGGGAGCCACCCAAGAAGCCTCGGGCACCGCAGCGCCCCCAGAGAGGAATGGTGGAAAGCCCAAAACAACAAGACAGCAGCGCCCTCGAACCGGAAGGGCATGAAAAAATGTGCCGGGGAGAAAACAAACGGCACAACTTATTTATTTGTTTCTTTCTTTATTTATTTGTTTATTTATTATCTATTTACCCATTTATCTATTTATCTATCTATCAATATATTTATTTATCTAGTTTATTAATCTATCTGTTTATTTATCTGTTTATTGAATTCCACATTTTATTTGTTTAGTCAAGTCCTCCTGTTCCTTATTAATCTTACTAATTCCACTTTCCTTACTATCTGTTCAGTGTTCTGAAGTATGTAAACTGGGATTCACTTCCCCTTCCCCTTCCTTCAGATTTTGTTTCTTAGATTCGTACTTGGAAGTTAACTGTTGGTTACCATTGGTTGCATATTTTAATTAAATTTATTTTATGGTTATTTATATAAGACTTGAATCTTTCACAGCGAGCATTACTAATCAAGGCTTCGCAGGTGATCAGCCGTGTCAAATTAATAAACGTCAAGCTTTCGGCCATTGTAAAGTCCATGGCCTTTTTCAATGGCCGAAAGCTCGACGTTTATTAATTTGACACGGCTGATCACCCACGAGGCCTGATTAGCTATTTATATAGTCAGGTACTGAATCCAGTTCTAGCCATTTTGCAAAATTGTTTATGCTTCATACTCAATAGCCATTAGAAAGAAGTAGTAACACCAATTTCTTAAGATAAGTAAAGCCTTTGTAACAAATATTTATATTTGTGTAATATTTATTGCTTTACTGTAGCTAGCTTCATTTTCTACGTAACAATAGCCAGTTCACATTAATAGATTAAGTGAACACAATGTATATACATAGGTTAATACAGAGCTAATATTAATACATAGGTTAATATTAATACAGAGCTATAATGCTCGTCAAGTATGATCGTCTTCTGTATAGAATGAATGAGTCCTTGATTGGCATTTAAGTATGTGATATTGTCCAGAAAACTGTCCACAAAGTGTACAGGTACATAGTTCGATGCCAGGTGGTGTTCTCTGTCCACAGAGCTTGTGATGGAATTCATGTGCCGGTTCTTGTGTATGCATGTCGTAACTCAAAGACTTCTTCCATTCTTTGTGTTCTGGCTGGTGTTAGAAAGAAATTCAAATCTATGTTGGCTGCTGTTTCTTCCCTGATTCTGATATTCTTCATATACCGGTGGGACTTGAAAGCGATGGCTCTAACTTATCTCTTTCATAAAGTGTCTGCCAGTATCTTATCCTCGACTGGGTTGAATTGGATACTTGGAGGACTCTCTTGAGGAAGATTGTTTTCCTTGCCTCAAGTCTCCTCATATTTGCAGCTCTGGTCCATATTTTGCTGATCACATAGCATGCATTTGGCACTATTTTGATGTGGGAAAGTCGTATTACGTGCCCATAGAGAATTTCTGGATCTTCCTTAAGTCAAACATGGCCTTTATCATGCCAAAGATCTTTGCTCTATATGCTTAGTGAAGGATTTACCTATTAAAATAAGACCTAAAGCTTTCCTGGCAACGAATATGCTCAAGTTGTTAAGAAGTACAGATCAATACAGCTTGATAGTTAAGTTAAGTAGTTACGTTTCTTTGACCCAATTAATTTTCTACACTCATGCCATCTCCTGACCTGGCATTTAATTTACCGAAAAGTGTTTTGTTTAGTAATGCGAATTTTGATAGTGTTTTGTTTTTGTTTATATTTGTGTTATATCCAGTGATTCATTTGTGGTTATAACATTGAATAAATGTTCTGATGATGGGAAAGATGCACACTCCCAAAAGCCTGTCTCGGTAGTGTAGATGGTAGCATGTCTGCCTCACATTCAAGAGGTCCCGAGTTCAAATCTCGGTCAGGGTGAGTTACCTGGATAAGTTTTTTTCCGGGGTTTCCCCTTATCCTGCAAGACGAATGTCAGGTAACTCTAAGCTCCATGGACCCCGGACTCATTTGAGCATCATTTCACCAATTTCATTCACCGTCCGATATGACTTAATGTTGGATGACGTAAACTGAAAAAAAAAAAAGCCACTCCCAAAACATAAATTTCTAATCGTCTTTTCACCTGGCTTGCTTCCAAAGAAAAACTTGAGTTTTACTTATTTTCTGCAGTGTAAGTCCCAGGTGTTTACAGGAGTTGACAATTTCCAGCTTGTTGGTTCCACATAATAAGACGTCAATTTTGGAGACATTTCCTCCTCCTCAGAACTTCATGGCCTTGGTTTTTACCTGTATTTATGTCCAGGCTAATTCTTTTTGACCAACCATGTAATTTGTCAAGTCCTAGTTATATAAAGTATTTCTGTTACTTGACACATAACCATATCATCTGTATATAGGAACATATGTATCTATATATTGAGATTTAACTGTGTAATAAATACGACTCATCTAAAAATTAATATGTATCTATGTCTTCTGCTACCTCTTATTTTACATTGTGTCTCACCAAATTAAATAACATCATACTGAGAGAGCTCCATTGTAGAACTCCATTGGTCTGGGTGATGGGAATAGCCAGTTCACAGTAATAGTTATTATTTATTAGTAGTAGGTAATAGAGTCATGAATTTTGAAACTCCACCACCGGACATCTTTGACAAGTACATCACGCCATCTATTGACAATACGGAGAAAGAAGAAACCACTACAACTTGCACTAGTCGAGTATCAGCTGAGGATAGGAGCAAGAGCTCTTGAAACATGTCCTGTGAATAAAGTGTGAGTGAAGCAATGTGTCAATATATTCTCGATTCAATTTTGTACTTATTCAGCATGTTTATTACTTTATAATTCTTAACTGCATGTTGTTAAATAAGGTGTTAAGAGGTAAATGAACCTACCCATTTATATGCTTCATATTTAAAGAAAAGATAATTAATTTTGTGATATAGATATGTATACAGATTTATCCCCAAAAGCTAAACTAATTAACATTACTGAACTAGCATCTCAAAATTTTCTATGAAATATTAGTAAAAGCCTTGAAGTACAGTTGGTTAAAGTTGGTTAAAGCCTTGAAGTACAGTTGGTTATCTTACAATTTTGATCAAAACATTATTTTAGATTTAAGAATATCTGAATACAAAGTTTGGAACAGTATGTAATTATTTTTTATGATAAATGTAATAATATTTACAGCACTTAATGTCTACTTGTTTCACCTTCAGCATCCAATAACTTTTAATGCCAGAGTAAGTCAATTGCTGTGCTACAAAAGGGTGAAACCAGAGAAAAGTAGTTGCCAAAGTCTGTAAGTATGGTGCACATATAATTACTTTCTTTGTATTAATGCAACAGTACAAATTATCTAGGTCATGTGTCTTAATGTATAAAAAAAAGAATATACTAGTCGCTTCTTACCATTCATTTACCTAATTTTAAACTAATATTATAAAGAGAAAAATTGTGATTATATGGACACATTTGACCTGAAAAAGAACTTATCCAATTTTATAATTCTAACATCTGTCTATCAAACATAGCGTATAAACAGCTCTTAGTTTACTCGGTGCTGTAGTTGGAAAAAATGTTTAGGCAGCATTCACCAAAGGGGAAAAAAGTTTAGGTGGTACTCACCAAAAGTCACTTAAGAATCGCAGTTTGCACTATCTGACTCTTCATTGTTATACTAAGAAGCTTTATGGCTAATATAAAAGCTGTTGCCATTCCAGTTTAATGCTAAGAAAAATCAATAAATATTATTGTTTTCTTTAGTTCTAAGCATCATTTCATGAATTTAGATAGTATGCTTACATGTTCAAATTTTAGGTGGTACAGCATACTGGCCCATACCAGCTCAACTACAGCACTGAGTTTACTTCACACTATAGTACCTGTAGCCTGGAATTAAAATAGTAGTAAAAATGAAAGAGATGTAATTAATTACCTTTAATTTGCAGACTGGTAATGTTTTGATTTGTTATACCTACTCATTTATCTCATTTATATCACACTATGTAATACTGTATCATTTGGGTTAGCTACACAGGTCCTACAACTATGTTCTACAACCGAAGCCACAACTGCTTCACTTCTCTTTTTATAAAGAAAACGTTCCTCGGCTATGCTATGTGACAGAACCCTCAATTCCTTGGCTGTGCCATCTCAGCATTTGGAAAGTGTGAAGAGCTGAAGAGAGCAAGTGTCATCAGGACTGCAAGTATTAAAGTATGTATGTCACTAATTTCAACTTTTAAATAGCAAGAAAATGTATAACTGGAAGTTATTTCTGGGCTGTTGGTCTGCTGGAGTTTGAATTTCAAGACATTTTGTCAACAACTGTGGCAGACATCTTCAGTGGTGTGGTCATAGTCTCCTAAGAAGAGTTCTTGTAGCGTCTTAAATCAGAAACATTTGGAAATTCAAACTCCAGCAGACCATGGCATAACAGCCAAGAAATAACTTCCAGTTATACTGACTGTGGCCATGAAAGCCCACACTCTCTCAAAAAGAAAGAGGTATTAAAACATATATATTTTACAGTTTAATAATAGGTATTCACTATGACAGCTTTGGCTTTAAATTGTCATAACTGTTGTTACTCTTACTTTACAGAGGAAACATGTAAAATAAAAATCAATTTTGATTTATTCTAAATAACATATATGGATGGCTACAATGTAACAGCTAAGCCTTGAGGAATGCTAAAGTGACAGGGTAAAACAAAACGCAGTCTACTGTGCTTATAATGGCACAATCTGTGCCTATGTTACATTTGTTTCAGAGTATTAGAAGAAGTCAGCATTATAATCCATTTATTATAGCTCCACAGAGGTTGTTCCTTAGTTCAGTGATAATGCTACTACTTATAAACAGGAGCTCCAGCTTCAATTCCTGGTATCAGCATTTTTCTACTGCAAGACATGATCTAGAGTGCACTTAGACTCATTAGTTCACAGAGGAGCCAATTGAGGATGTACTTGATTGGAAAATAATGATCTCTGGTTACCCAAATGCATATACCATTGGTGTAGCTGGCAATATTTTGTCATCGGTCTCCTCTGGTGGCGGTTCGAGGAACTTGCTGAACAAATCTTTCTTGGGGATGTCGAAATTGAATACTTCCAGTTATTGTATTTTAAAAATCAGCCGTTGCCACGCATTTTTGGGAAAAAAACCACAACATAAATACAGAACCAAAATTACTAAAACAACAAACAATTAGAAAAATCAGCAGTTGCCAAGCATTTTTGGGAAAAAAAACCACAACATAAATACAGAACCAAAATTACTAAAACATACAACAGGAAAACAAGAACTGTCCACATGGGAACAAATCTTTATTTCAAAAAATAGGAACAAAGTATTCAATTTCGACATCCCCCAGAAAGATTTGTTCAGCAAGTTCCTCGAACCGCCATCAGAGGAGACCGATGACAAAATATTGCCAGCTACACCAATGAGAACCAGTTGATGTCCGGCTGAAGATAGAGGGAAGGCCTCTGAAACTAATTCCAGGAAAATTTAAAAGTAAGTGTTGTTTAGTGTCATTAATCGACTCCCAATAAATTTAATTTATACAACAACACTGTTTTCACACTTCCATGAAAGGACCCGTTTTTATGTTTAAGCGGTTACATCACCAACTCACAACCCCCAATATGAATGGAGGACCGCAGCTATCGTTGGTCAGCAGGTCCATTGGACCTAGCCGGGAGAGCTGGAATTAATTCACCAACCATTCCCCTATCCGCCACCCAGGGGACGCTACTCAACGCCATGATAGGCCAGTGCAAGGCTTTTTCCTACACCCAACTGCATGCTGTGTAGTGAGAATGTGGTCATGGACTGGGATCACCTTGGAATATGCACTGCACTAAAAAATTACAGGAATAAACCGAGTGGACAATTGTATTGGGAGGCTAGAAGACGAATGGAAATGTTTTCAAGTGTATAGAACATTAGAATAAATAAATAAATGAACAATATCTTTGGGCAACTCAAAAGGAAGTAAAAAAAAATATTTTTTATGCAAAAGAAGGCTATAAGAATCATTTCTAACACCCATAGTAGACGCTCTTCCAAAGAGCCTTTTAGAAGATTAAAGACATTAGCCCTTCCTTGCATGTCTATATTCTCGATCCTAAAATTTTTTGTATGCAATCTGGCCTCATTTCTAACACATAATGAAATTCATAGAACAAACACTAGACAAAAGTGTAACATCCACCATTCCAGCGCTAAAATCTCTTATTTACAGAAAGGTGTATATTATGAAATCATCAAAATATTTTAAAGAAAAAATGTACAGTTTCAATGCTTTTAAAAATGCTACTACAGAGTACCTATCAGGGGTGGCTTCTGAAGGGGGTAGCATGTTTGCGCTACAACCAAAATGCTGGGTCTCCCTTTAATGTAATGGCATGTTCCATTTGGAGTTCATTTCGACCTTGTCTAGTGCAGGGGACCTGAGTGCGCTGTATTGTTTGCAGGTGCCAAGTAGTTCACTCCCAGATACAAATCACTGGCATACAATAGGGAGGTATAGGGCAGGACGAACCTAGGATTTGCCGAGGCAAGTAGGGGGACGATGCGGGGCGTATAGCTGCATGTGGTTGGTTAACCTAGCAGCCAGAGAACAGTGGATGCCTAACCTGGTCGTTCTTTCAGCACAGCAGCGGCATCTATTGCGCCTATGTTAAATGTAACCTATGAGTACATAGCCACATGGTTTGTGCCGTGTTTTGTTAGCTCTGCCTGTTTTGAGTAGTGCATCAGAAATATTTATATAAATACAGGTAACTTGTGTTATAATGAATTCCATAAAGTGTCTTTTAGCACATCCTTTTTCAAACATGACCTTAGAAGGAAAAATTGAACTTAAGCTACTTGGAAGACCCACGCTGAAACTAAACATCACACAGATAGTCAAAACAAGATGTTTTAACAGGAACTTTAACAACGATGTATACGATAAATATTCTAGAGTATTTATGAAATGTGAATGTTGTGTTATATGCTGTGAATTACGGTTAACTTGTCCACCAATTTTCAGAGCCACAAGCCGCCCCTGGTACCTATGCTCAAAATCTTGTTATTCTTTACAAGATTATCTGAATAACAAATTATCCTAATAATGCTTAAGTAGCTCTGTAAGTAGAATATAACTGTACCACTGACAAATCATTACCAATTTACCTTTGATGTCTGTTCAAAAGCTATTTAAATGTATATGTATTGAAGAAATGACAATAAATGGTATCCATTGCAAATCCAATATAAAATATTGAGACATACTGACAAAAGCCAAGTGAAAGTTGATAAAAAGTAAATAGATAAAATTAAAAAGTAGTACTGATTACATATAAAATGAAGCTAGCTACAGTGAAGCAATAAATATTATATAAATATTTGTAACAAAGGCTTCACTTATCTTAAGAAATTGGTGTTATATCTTCTTTCTAGTGGAGATCAATTTCACAAACAGATTGTTTGTATCTTCAGTCCATAAATAAACTCCATTGTCAAGGATTCCGGTTACCATGTTCTTATGTTTTTCCATCGTTGGGTTAATAAACATTTTCAAAATTTTTTTAAAGAAGTTGGTATAATTTTAGTTCCTCAAAATAAATATATTATTAAAAATTTACTACATTTTTCCAAAAAAAAATAAAATTCCTAATAATAAAAAATCTGGTATTTATCAATTTAATTGTTTAGATTGTGATCAGGTTTATATTGGAAAGATGAAATGTAATTTGGAAACCAGTACGAAAGAACATTTTTGTAACATTAAGTATAAACAAACTGATAAATCAGCTGTAGCAGATATTTTTTGGTCAATTAACCATGAAATAAATCCTGAAGTTGAATTATTAAAACAATTAAATGACCCGATAGATTTAATGATTTCATACTTATATTCATATTTATTGCAACTTAACACAGTGTTTGAACACAACTAAGCCATGTCATTTGTAATACATACTCCCTCTTAAAGGTAAACGATTAGAAATAACAAAATAATGAAGAGATCAAATTAAATATACAAGCTATTCATAAATTGCTTAATGGTATAGAATTTAAAAATAAATATAATATGCTAAAATTAAATATAATATGCTAAAATTAAATATAATATGCTAAAATCAGTAATAAAGCCTAGTTATTTTTACAGTGATACATAAATTCTTCGATGGTATAAAATACATTATCTATTAGAAAGGCTTTTAAATGTGTTTTAAATGTATTTAAATTATTACAGATTCTAATTGAAGTGGGAAGTGCATTATAGAATTTTATTCCTGTATAACTAGGCATCTTTTCATATAAGTGCATTCTGTATCCTGGAATAGCGAGATTTCTTAAGATAAGTGAAGCCTTTGTTACAAATATTTATATTTGTGTAATTAAAAAGAAGTACTACACAAATATAATTATTTGTAACAGAAACTTCACTTATTTTAAAGAAAATTATGTAAATTTTCTTATTAATTATTATCAATTTAATTGTTAGATTGTGATCAGGTTTATATTGGAAAGACCAAATGTAATTTAGAAACGAGAACTAAAGAACATTTTTGTAACATTAAGTACAAACAAACTGACTGATCAATCAGCCATAGCGGATCATTTTTTGTCATTTAACTATGAAATAAATCCAGAAGTTAAATTATTAAAACAATTAAATGAACCGTGAAACGGTACTCTCTTTCTCGAGTTGATTAATTAACTGTTAAGGAATATATAGAAGATTAATTGAATCTTAAAGGAATATATACATGCATTGAAACAAATATCGTGTGCATTGTCAAGTTTGTTGTGGACTCTGAATTGGTAGGATTTTTCTCCCCTAGGAAAGACGACCGCAACCATAAATTTTAAGGGTCACACACGGTGTTTATTTTCAAGCATAGCTTTGACAGGAAGGGGACATCTTAGGTGGTCAAGAGTGAGGTTCTCATAAATGGGACTCCATATGCGTTCTACCGACCAACTAATTAAAAATAATGAACTGAAGGGGGAAGCGAAGTGTCATATCACCTATCTGGGAACAAATATATATCTAAAGTTCAGTTGGGGCTGAGGGTCAAGCTAGACTGTCGTGCGACAGCACTCGGACAGAAATCGCATTCATTAAAGTCAGTTGGTGGCTAAGACCCAGTCTAAACCATCGTGCGAAAGCACATGGACAGAAATCACGTTCATTAAGGTTATTTGGCCACTGTTGGCCAAACTGAACGAACGAGTAAACTAAAGAAATCGCGTTCAATTAAAGGTAGTTAGTAGCTGGGTGCCAATCCGATGAGTCATGTTATAGACACGGGAGTACAACCACGCCAGCGCAAAGCCTTCCACTCAGAGTTCGCCTAATTAACATGTATTTCGAGAGTAATTGAAATACAACCGATCGTCATAAGAGAATTAACCTGGTTTCTTTCCAAGTACCCTAATTGATCCACCCAAAATGCCCTGAATCAAGAGATCCTTGCCACAGATCCTATATTCATAAATGTTAGGATAACTCCGAGAGCAGCCGAGAACATCGATATTTTCAAATTATCACTGGCGAGGCTGACGACCCAAGGAGTCAAATATCTGCCACATAATGGAGCCAAACTGAGCGGCAATACACAACACAACTCATGCAACAACCGATAGATTTAATAGTTTGAGAAAAAATATTTATTTAAAAAAATAAAAATCTCATAATGAATTTTCAAATACTGACAATCAATTTTGTCTGTAAATTTATTTTATTTTCAGATTTTAGAAACGTAAGAGTAACATTGACAATGAGATTTTTTTTTTTTTGACTGAAGATGTGAATGAATATTCACAAAATTGCGATCTCAATTTATAAGAAAATTTACATCATCTCCTTTAAAGATAAGTGAAGTTTCTGTTACAAACTGTTACAGTTGTGTCGTATTTGTTGCTTCACTATAACTATTTTCATTTTTTACCTAATTAAAAAGAAGTGTTTAATTTTGTGTCATATATAATTATTCCTACCTTGTTTTTCATATTGTTTTACATATTGTTTTATATAATAACGTGTCTCTATGTTCAATTTTCAAGTGTATATATGCTATTAAACTGTATACCTCTTTGACATGTTCAATGTTTACGAGCCTTTGTGGCTATAAGTGAACTCACTGAATTCAAATCAATCTAATCTATAAGCACACATAGTTTCATTTTCTCTTGTTCTCATGCAATAATTAGTTCTTCACTGATGCTTTGTTAGGAATGATTTATCAATTACTGCTGATGTTACAAAAGTTATTACATTATCTGTATATTAACAATTATTTTATTTATTACTCCCACTTCTATTACAGATAACAGATCTGACAGACAGGGCTGAGGAAATGAAATGATCTCTAGAATTCAACAATAGTATTTTGGAAGATTATTGCTGTGAGACAAAGGGTAATTTGGAAGTGGACACTGTACAAGGATGATAATGATACTGAGATTAAACTCACCACAAAATTAGCGACAAGAAATTGTGATTCAGCTCATAGCCCATGGTTTACAAGATTTGACTATTGCTAATTCTATCACTTTATGGAAAGGGTAGTAATGAAGTTCATCTAAATCAAATACCTGAAGAGAAAACATAACCACAAATGGTCTGCACATCTGTCTACTGCCAGAAATACAAGAATTTCTGCCAGAAATATTTTGATAAGGGACCTAAAGGAAAGAACCTTACAGGTAAACACTGCACTGGAAATTGGTTGGTTGGTATCTAATGTTAAGTAGTTGCGGAAAGACTTTTGTTACTAACAGGGAGGAGACCCTCTAATTCCTTTAATGATTAATTGAAGGCTTAAAGGAACCGACCTGGACAAAAGCCTAATGTCCAATTCCTCACCTTCACGCGGTGCAGCTGTTAGTAATCACATATCAATTTTGTTATAATAGAAAGGTGCCCCTTTAATTGTTCTATACCCTGAAGACTTAAAGGAACCAATCCAAACAGAATTATGTGATGAACTAAAGGGAAGGGCTGCTCACCAGTAAGCACTGGTCAGCTTGGTGAGTTTTTGACCTGGTCTGGTATTTTGTCCTTTCCATATATCAGATCCCTCTTTTACCTTACCTATCCAGTCATCCTTGACTCAACTCTCATTTTCATCGACCTCAATGGTATTATAGTATTTGAGGCCTAGGGTATCATTTCATTTTCTCTTCTGTTCATACCTTTCTCAACTTACAGTGATGTAACCACCATTTATGGTACCCAATTTTAAACGGTTATAAAAAAGTTAAATGAAAACACTCCAATAATATGATATCTCCTTGGAAGAAGAAATATTCCAGAAGTAAAATAGTCCCCCATTCGGATTTCTGAGCAGGGATCTTTTTTCAAGGAAAAAGCAGAATATTCATAACCAATTAAAAATTTTACAATGGAATGCAGGAGAACTGTCACAAGCACTGATTTTTTTTTTTATTTTAATTTATTGATGAAAACTTCTCTGTACATAGCTTATACAATATAGTTTTGCCAAATTACTTATAACATATTAATAACATGAAACATGTATATGGGGTGTTACCCACCAGTAATCCCAATAGTCTTTAAGGTTATCATCAGGGGCGGCTTCTGAGGTAGTGCTGCTGTGCCATGGCACCATCTGTATGAAAGCAAAAGAAAGAGAAGTGTATAAGAATTGCGCAAAAGGAATTGTTGATGAGTAGTTGCTCCCTCGTTTGAATAGGCGCGTTGAACGCCAGCGCTCTCTCTTGGTTGTTTTCCGTAGCTTGGTGCCGATACTAGAATGGCACCGTTTACGCTCATAAACGCCTGTGTTAGGGCTAGGGGCTAAGATGTCTGCTTATACACGGCTTCTTATGGAAGAAAGTCAGAGAAGGTAGTGCCGGGATTTCTCTGGCGCATAACTTACGCTTTGCCCGTTAGAGTGCAGTAAAACACGGGACTTCAGAGAACCACGATCCTGCCACCTAGCGAAAGACAATGGTAAGAATACATTTCGCGCTATACCTTCCTTTAATGCAGTGTCACCATCCTACTGCAGTTAATTCTGAGGAACTTCAAAACGGAAATTAATGCTTAATGAAATCACTTGTAGAAACACATCACATAGATATCCTTATAAATAAAATTAATTGGGTTTCAATGTGAATATAGTATTAGATTTTAAAATTTAGAGACAGTATTTCAACATGTGCATATTTCACAGCAGCAGTTTTGTTGATAGAACATAAAACCCGCGCGTCCAGCATGTGTATGGTACACTATATTATAAAATGGTTTGGATTATTGATAAGATTTCCTAAATCGTTCGTAATTTGTGCACATATTTATATTTTAACAACCCTTATTTATTTATGGCACCATCAATAAAATACCTCACCGGCCGCCCCTGGTTATCATAGTAGGTTTATATGTCATTTTCTTTTTAATCTTCTAATGTCTGATATACTTTTCCTTCAAGAGAAAATATAATAGATTGTAAGGCATGCAAATGCTGAAATACAAGTAAAGTGAGCCAGATATGCTATATTATTGTACAAAATTTGAAAAAAGTCTTGGTAGGAATAACTCACTTGGTCATGTGTTCCTCCTCTCTAACTGCTTTGGGCAGGCATAACTCTCCTAGCTCCTTAAGCACCACATTCCATTCTTGTCCTCACTGTGTGATGTACTGTTGACGCTATTGTAATCAGATAAGCTTTCTCGAATGCTAATGATTAACATTTCAATTTTATTTTCTATTACACCAGTATTGCTCAGTTATTGTTCATTGTTCAATATTCATAACATGGCCAGCACAAAATGTCCATTTATATTTCTCATTTCTAAAAAGGAGCAAGGCAATTTCATGTTTAGCAACTTTTTCCTTTATTTCTACCCGGATTATTTCTATGGGATTAGATATGGGTGGTACAGATGTGAAGCCATGCTTATATAGAATATCATCCACTTTGAACTATTTTTGGTCAGCAAGTCTTCCTAATATTTCCAGAAGAGTTACAGAATATGTTCTGTTGATCCAGCTAGAATATTTCTAAACAACTTAGAGAAGTTACTGAACATTCTCATGAGAGTCAATAAAAAACTTGCTCTATGTGGTGATTTCAATATTGACTTCCTTAAAGACAGTAAAGAGAAGCAAGATCTTATGAACTTGCTAAAAAGTCATAACCTAATGCATGTCATTACTTCCCCTACAAGAATAACTAATCATTCAAAGACAGCTGTAGATCAAATTATAATTAATGAAAACTGTATCTTCAAAGCACAGGTAATAAACACAGGCTTTAGTGACCATGAAGCACAAATAATTCAAATTGAAACTAATAAAACCAGGCTGTTTAGATCAACACTAACAAAAAAGCGAATATTTAATACAGATAATATTTCATATATGAATTATCTTTTAAGTAAAGAAGACTGGCATGATATGTATAATGCGGCTGATACTAATGTGAAATTTAAATTGTTTGTAAATAGTTTTATATTCTACTTTAATACAGCTTTCCCTCACAAAATAACAAGAACATGCAATAAGGAAGCAAATAATAGTTGGATAACTCCAGGTATACGAAGGTCATGTGAACGCAAAAGGCTACTGTATGAGTTAAGCAAAGGTAACACAACGACGGAATTTGATAATTATTTTAGGAACTATAAACGTATATTAAATAAAGTTATAAGACAGGCCAAAATTAATAATAATGACAATCATATTAACAACTCAAAAAATAAGATTAAAGCTATGTGGCAAATAGTAAACCAAATAACTAATAAAATGCAACACACACAAGGTAAAATAGAACTAGAACATAATGATAGAAGGATAACAGATGCAACTGAAATTGCTACATATTTTAACACTTACTTCACAGGAATAATTAATGATCTGGTTCATAATAACAATGGACATCCTCACAATCCGCCAAAGACTAATACTACTAATAATCTAAATTCTATATACCTCCATGAAGTTACACCTGAGGAAATAACTAAAATAATAAATGGATTGAATAATACATATTCTGCAGGTGCTGATGATATACCAGACATAATTGTAAAAAGATGCAGTAAGCACATAATCAGACCACTTGTTCATCTCTGTAATGCATCCATAACTTGCGGGATCTTTCCAGACGTACTGAAACTATCTAAAGTTATACCCCTACATAAAAAAGGGAAAAGAAATGAAGTATCAAATTTCCGTCCAATCTCCATACCCTCCGTATTTTCAAAGATATTAGAAAAAATAATGTATAGGAGGCTTCTCTCATTTATGGAACGACATGATTTAATTACCAACTCACAACATGGTTTTCGACACAAAAAATCAACAGAGACTGCAATATACTCTTTCTTAAATAGCGTTATAACCGCTTTGGATAATAAAGATAAAGCAATTGGTATATTTTTAGATCTAAGTAAAGCTTTTGATACTGTTGATCACAAAATTCTGTTAGCAAAATTATTTGACTTTGGCATACGAGGACCAGCGTACAGCTGGTTTGAAACTTACCTTACAAATCGAAAGCAATTAACAGAGATTTTTGACACAAACCCTAATACCAATACTCATTCGGCAGTTAGATCAGACTTACTTGACATCACATATGGAGTGCCGCAAGGCTCAATTCTGGGCCCATTTCTATTCATCTCGTATATAAATGACTTTGTAAATAGCATCAAGGCTCATAACACTGTACTGTTTGCGGATGACACTAACTTACTAATAACAGGAAACAATAACGAAACATTAAATAATACATTAAGTCACACTAGTAAAGACTTGGTATCATGGATAGCTAACAACAACCTGGTTTTAAACACAGATAAGACAGTTTGTCTTAAATTTAGTATTACTGACAGAGGAGACAATGAAAGTATTCCTGAAGTAATATTAAATAATAAATTAATTTCATACAAAAGTGAAACAAACTTTTTAGGCTTGTGGATACAAAATAACTTAAAATGGAAAACTCATACAAATCATCTACTAACCAAATTAAGCAGGAATATATATGCCCTAAGAATATTAAGCCAGAATGTCAGCCTTCGTGTACTTTTAATGTCCTATTATGCACATATACATTCTATAATTAAATATGGAATAATATTTTGGGGAAATTCACCAGAAGCCAAAGATATATTTATTAAACAAAAACAAGCCATTCGAATTATAGGCAACGAAAGAAAGCTATGTTCATGTAAGCCACTGTTCAGAAAGCTTTGCATACTTCCTTTGGCATGTGTTTATATTTTGGAGACAGCTTTATTTGTAAAAAGAAATAGATTTAACTTTCAAAACAACGGAAGTGTTCATATGCATTACACGAGGCATATTAAGGATATACACGTAACCTCAATCAGAACTACAATGTTTAAGAATGGAGTACTGCATTCCTGTACAATAGTTTATAATTCCCTTCCTAATGACATCAAAAGCATAGATAACTACAACATGTTTAAAACTAGAACAAGGGCTTTCTTACAGGAGCACTGCTTTTACACAGTAAAGGAATATCTGCAATTTAACAAATCCAGATAAACATAAAATATGAATTTACTTAGCTTGTTCATTTCTCTCACTCATAATTATATCCAATTTGTGTCACAATATAATTGAATGTAGGTTAGGTATATTTGATGTTTAACTTTGTAATATTAAGTGTAAATTACTGACGTATCCTATATCAAGGTACTATGTACAGATTTGATTCTAAAGGATGAATAAAAAATTGAAATTGAATTGAAATTGAATCAACAGAACAGTATGTACTTAACCTTCCTCTGGTCACATGAGACCCGGGAGGCCCATAGCTTTATTTAAATGTTGTAGCTTACAAATGAATGTAGCACTTACATAATTCCCTGACTAGGACATCTAATGTTACACCTTAATTGAATTTGCTGCAGCAATTACTTTATCTATACAAACACAATAATTTAGAACTTAAAACTTTCCTTATCCTAAAAGAAAATGATGAAAATTTTTTATTAATTGATGAGGATCGCAATTTTGTGAAAACTCTTTCACATCATCAGCTCAAACAACCTCGTTGTCAACACACACTAGATATCACTATGTTTTTGCCAGTACTATCAAAATCTGAAAATGAACTAAACTTTAAAATAGAATCAACTGCCGGTATTTCAAAATTCATTACGCGATGTTTAATTTTTAAAATAAATACTTCTTGCTTTCTCATCCAGTTTACCTTCCTCTTTGTGTAGCTTGTCACAACAAAAAGTTTTTAAAGACTTTGGTATAACTTTAGTTCCTCAAAATAAATATGGTATTAAAACTTTACTACACTTCTCTAAAAAGATAAAATTCCTAACAATAAAAAATCTGGTGTCCATCAATTTAGTTGTTTATATTGTGATAAAGTTTAGATTGGAAAGACAAAATGTAATTTGGAAACCAGAACGAAATAATATTTTCATAACATTAAGTATAGACAAACTGATAAATCGGCCATAGCAGATCATTTTTGGTCATTTAACCATTAAATAAATCCAGAAGTTAAATTATTAAGACAATTAAATGGTCCGATAGGTTTAATGGTTTGGGGAAAATTGTGAACCTTGCAGTAAAGACAGAAAGAAGAAAAGCAAAATTAAAACATACAACACTTCTCTCTGAAAACATGCCAAAATTATTTGTGATAACTGCTTAACTGGGTAAAACAGAGAAAAAATAGTTGATAAGTTGATGACTCTGAGTAATTGAACATTTCCAATGACAAGATGTATTTTATAAGAATGTTATCTTCTTTATGTAGGTATATTAAAATAATAAATAAAATTAAAACAATAAATTCTAGTCTTAATAATGTTATTTTGTAATAAAAATTATAATATACACTCTATGTGCATTATATTTTAGCTGATGTATTTAGTTTGACTGTACTAATAAAAATCATGTATATTTAACCTAAATAACGCTATTAACAGGGGGGAAAATAAAAAATTTAAACAAACAAAAATATAGGCATATAATCACATAAACATAGCATGGGCCACCCAGGCCCCCTGTGACCAACAGTGTTCTGCCAAGGCACACATCCAACAGAAGATTAACGGAGTGATATTTAGGACTGCATATTAATGCAACAGAGAGAGTCCAATTTTGGTGAGAGAGAGTTGTTAACCACTTTGAACATCTTTTAAAATTCATAGACCCATGGTGACCCATGGTAGTCACTTTTTTGATTTGAAAATCTGAAGAGGCCCTTCAAAAATCCCATTTTCTCTGCCTACATGAATAAATGATATGGCAGTCATCTTTGTCAATGTTGCTACCCTATTTCTTGCTCTAGTGGTCAACATTTTTCCACTAATTATAATTTCTGAACGTAGTTTCATCAATATAAGTGTTATTCCAATTCTCTTGTCTATATTTACAAATGTAAATGATATATTTAATCCTCCAGGCTGCTACTTCAGGTTGCTCAGTTAAATGTTTCCTTTTGAATCATGTTTCTTCCACCTTTTTGACCCATTTTCTAAAAAATTGGTAGCTACAGTTGATAATGTCATCTTCTTTCAGCACTACCAGAAACTTTTTAGTTATATGCCCCTCTTTCCTGACAGTATAAGTGACTGAATTTTTTGGTGGATAGCTGCATCTACAAAATTGCCCATTTCTATGCTTTTTTCTCTGTTTCCTCTATAGTGTAGAGAATCTATGCTGCCCATATAGAGTCTCTTCCTTCTTTTATCTAAGCCTGAAACACCCATGATTTACTAGTGAGTTAAATTACATTAATCTTATCAGCTTTAAAAACATCCTTTTGTTTCTTAAAAAATGTAGGCATACAATTTCTCTGCTGGACCTTTAAGAGAGCTCCCACTTACAGAATTCAAAGCAGACACCATAATTTTTTTAGTCGTTTTATTTTATTCTATTCTCATTAAATAATTTATCATTTTCTCGTGACACTATTATAACTATCTAACTTATAGACATGACTTAGATGCAATAAGAGGTTTGCAGAAAAAATGGTCCACTTGTAGATAGTTGTGACAGGCCACACACAAAGAAGATGGTAAACTGGATGAGAAAGCAAGAATTTGCATAGGTATAGCTAATGATAGCATTTCACAGAGACATGATATTATCATTGGAGATTTTCTAAAAGTTAATTAGGCTTTTTAGGATAGCCTTCACTTCTCTATCTCTTCAAATTTAATTTATTCATCCCCTATATTTCATACAGAGAATACATAAACACAATACTCACAGACAAAGGTGCATGTATACTTTGTTACATTAACAGTGAATAAATCTATCTAACTAAACATCATCATCAGCATGTCCATTACTGGAAACTGGTTTTGATCTGCCCTAAATATCTAAGTCGTGCTTGTCATAGTAATCAGTTTTACATAGCTTAGACACTCCCATATGGCAATTACGGCCTTCAGGGTAACCTTTTTTTCATCCATATGATCCAAATACATAGGATACGTCAACAGGTTTAACAAATACAATCTGTACATAACAGTATTAAAATAATAAAATATAATAAAATATGCAGAGGGTACCTTTACTATTTAAGCTTTAATTTAACTTTTTATACTCATCTATAAAACAGTTCCTCTCTGGCCGGTTTTCATGATACAAATTATGAACCTCTAGAGAGAAATTTAGTCTCTTGGACCTTTTTGCAGGAAGTCCAATTACATATCATCATCATCATCATCATCATCATCATCATCATCATCATCATCATCATCATCATCATCATCATCATCATCATCATCATCATCATCATCATCATCATCATCATCATCATAATCATCATCATCATCGTCATCGTCATCGTCGTCATCACCATCTTCATCATTATCAACTTCTTCCTTTTCCTCTTCCCCTCCCTCTCCTTTCTCCTTCTCTTCTCCTCCTCCTCCCCCTCCTTCTTCCTCTTTTTCTTCTTCTTCTTCTTCTTCTTCTTCTTCTTCTTCTTCTTGTTCCTGTTGCTTTATACAGCTCTTAAAGAACTGGTATAAAGGCTTCAGTTTTTATTACAAATGTAATTAAGATCTTATTGCATCCAATAATAATCAGAAGATTTTCAACATTGATGTTAATCACATTAACTCAATGTAGGTATTGCTTACATTACTTCACTTACTTTTGAAAATATTTAACATGTTTTGGAAACATTTGTTTCCATCCTCACCAATCGATCAGTGATGTAATTGAGGTCTCTCGTGTTTTCTTGATTGTGAAAATCTCTGATAGTAATGATAATAACTTGCTAAACTTCTCCATTGTCAGAAAATCAAAGTTCATAATTCAATCCTTGTTTTTGGTGATGTGGATATTTTCCCATCCTGAGGGTTCAGTTGGGTATGTTGGTGTCCTGGGGAGGTTGACTTCTAGAATGATAATCATGGTGCTTGTTTCAACATTTCAGTTTCAATTTACTATCCATGAAATTATAAAAATCTAATAGACAATGTGTTGTTTTGGTTAATATTTCCATCTGTTTGTATTTTAGCAACAGAAATGTTCTTTTAGTCTGATTTTCAAATTTCTTTTTGTCTTGTCTTTGTTTCTTTGATCATATTTGCACAATTTATCTGATAAATACCTGATCTCTGAGTGTGGATATTTATGTTTAAAGTTGTGCAGAATAAGTTTTGTATGTTGTTTAATTAATTAGAGCCAACTGAAAAATTAAATGCCACTGCCGGGATTTAACCACGGATCTCCAGATTTCCATCTAGTTGCTTTAACCCTTTGAGCTACCATGGCCAGCATGCTAACGCAACATTAAACTCTCCAATTTTCTCATTATATTTTCCCAGTAAACCACTTGGAGTTCTCATATTCAAGATATACATTTGTGGTGACTTACTATTGTAAGTGCTTAAATACCAGGTTTTCATCATTGAACTTTTAATGTTATATTTATATTGAGGAATTAATCATTACAGAGTTAATCCTTTTAAATAAATTACTCCTGCATATGGATGTTTTTTTTAATTAATTAGAGCTAACTGAAAAATTCAATGCCATGGCCGGGATTTGAACCTGTTCTGTACCTGTTTTGAGATGCTAGAATAATGTTGTACTTTTGTTCAATGTTTTCTTAAACCTTTGTCTGACCAAGGATGATATGTGAATTTTCTGTATTAGAAATTGTCTTTTTGATATTTTAATGTGGTCATTACCTGATGATTTTTATTTTTTTTATTTGCTGATTTTTTGCTGTATGGTGTTAGGACCTAAACCATTGACTGCTACTACAGTGGCTGCAATAGAAATTTCTACATGGTAATAAAAACATCAAACACTGACTTTGCATTGTTTTATTTTTAACATCTCTGTACAATTAGTACTTGGTCATATTTCCCTTAACTTGCATCACTTTCATAAGTTTCCTATTCATCGAGTCTGCTAGATTTATAAAATAGTTGCTTTTTTTTTTCCATTTCCACCCATATCTTGTTGAATACCTCCTACAGTTCCTTAATATTTGATGGTTGCACCTTTTCTATTTTATCTTTCATTTGATCCTGTAACAGTTTAACAGTTTTGACAGTAAATTTTGGATCATACCATGACACATTTTTCGGCCTTTTCAACTCTTTGGACTTTACTCTAACCAGTTTAAAAGTGTTTTCATCAGATAACATTACTTTGTGCCAGTCCTCTGATATCCACCAATGGTACCTTTTGCAGACATGTACTCTTTTCTTCATCACAGCTTTAGTTAGAAGAGGCTTCTTAGCAGCAGCCCAAGTTGGTAATTCTAGGTATTTTTGAAACCAATGCTGAACGGTCCGGATTGCAACACTGTTGAGCAGGCCTGGATGACCCTGCTGCTGTAATCCATGGATTAGTCATCATTTCACATTTTAGAAGGTCATTAGTCCTTGGAGAAGCTCTTCTTTTACCACCTGAGCTGGTTGTTCAATTTGGTACGGTGCCATGTGGCAAAGGTGCTGCTCGTCTTGGAACCTTTAGATCAGCAGCAACAAGAATTAGGAAGTACCTGCCCCTAACAGAGTTAAAGCAACAGTCTTCTCCTCAGAAGAAAGCTTCTTACACCCCATTTTGTGTATTAGATGCACAAATACACACCTTCAAACACAGATTAAAAATCAAATGACAACAGCACACAGCAAGCAACTTGCTGTACAGCAAATACCAGAGGCAGACTGAGACCTAGGCTACTAACAAAAGCAAGTTGCTGCTGTGCACTGAAGAATCACATGATTTTTAGCTCCACCTGCCTTTTTATATAGTGGTGGGAGAAGGGCAAAATGAGTGCATTACCTATGTAAAGATTTTCCTTGCATTTAAAATGTAAAGATTTCCATTGCTCCTTGTTATATTCTTCTTTGCTGAGCAGAATCTTAAGTAATCTGTATATTAAATAGTTGAGGACTGCGAACTGGTGGAATTTTGGATTGAAGCTATTATTCTTTACGTAGTTGTCTGCATGAGAGAGTTTCCTACAGATTCCAAAAGCGAGTTCCTAGTTTTGCCTGATGGTTCTGAGGTCCAGGAATTGTAAGAAGCCACCTTTATCAATTTCTGTTGCATACTGGGCATGACTGCATAGATTTTGTGAGCTGTTAGATCCAAATATAATGAATAATAAAGTCTCATAACAATATCATCTATCTTGAAAAATAAAGGAGATAATTAAACATTACTGAATACATTATCTGTACATTCTGGTAATAGAGTAGAATTTCAGAATGTAATGTTTTGGTTTTGGTTTTCAGCCAGGCATGTATTCATACCTACAATGGATGAAAGTATAAACTAGGCCAACGCTTGAAAGCCAGTTTGCCATGTGCCTGCATGTTTATCAACTACTACATGTTTATCAACAACATTGCAGTGACTGTAGAGTCAGAGTGAAAAATTCAATGCCATGACCAGCATTTGAACCATGGATCTCCCTGTCTGTGTCTGGTTGCTCTTAACCATTGAGCTACATAGCCAATGTGCCATCATGATATTAAATTCTCCAATTGATTTGTATGTTTCCCGATAAACCACGAGTGGTTTTAATTTATGAGATGCACATCATTTGTAGCGACTTACTATTGTAAGTACATGGAGATAATCCATGTTGTAAGTGAAATTAGAATATTTTGTAGTAGGTGGGGCTAGGCTAACTTAAAAGATGAGTTAGTAATTGACCATATAAAATCATCATTAAACTGTGAATAAAGGTCTTAAACCTTATTAGAAAATGTAACAAGCAGAGAAAAGATTGGTTTCTTAGAGGATTACACTGCTAATAACTAAATGATGTGCTTATTTAAGCTCGAAAAAGATTAAATTAATAATCTAATTATTAAGTTCATTGATGGAAATTAATCGTTCTTCCATACTATCTACCTAAATATCTAATGTCTGGTACAGAGGCAAAGGAGACAGGGAAGTTAATAAAATCTTTTGCCTTTGAGTTGGATTACATGGTACATGACAGTGAGTTTGCATTTTGTAATTTTTCCAAACTTAAGATTGTAAAATTACTCAAATGAAACAGCTAATCATTTTAAGCAGTTCATACTAACCAAAGTGATGTTTACTCATAGCTTTGGATTTAATATGGAACAAAATTCTATGACTCATATCACAGAAAGAGCAGTTTATGCAATTAAAGGCAAAAAGAATGGCATAATGAAATGAAATATGCAGTGTTTAATGCTCGCTTTTACTGCTTGGGGCACCACAGGCAGTGACACTGCTGATACACAAATCTCACTTTGCGGTCGCCTGGGATCGAACCCGGGCCACCTTGGAGAATGACATAGATGAATGCAGAATCAGAAAATAGTTATTACACAAATATAAATATTTGTTACAAAGGCTTCACTTATCTTAAGAAATTGGTGTTAATACTTCTTTCTAATGGAGATCGATTTCACAAACAGATTGTTTGTATCTTCAGTCCACAATGAATTTTGAAATACCAGCAGTTGATTCTGTTTTTAGATTTGTTTCGTTTTCAGATTTTAGTAATACTGAAAACACATAACATGGTAACCGGAATCCTTGACAACGGAGTTTGTTTGTGGACTGAAGATACAAACAATCTGTTTGTGAAATTGATCTTCATTAGAAAGAAGTATTAATACCAATTTCTTAAGATAAGTGAAGCTTTTGTAACAAATATTTATATTTGTGTAATATTTATTCCTTCACTGTAGCTAGCTTCATTTTCTACGTAATCAGGAAATAGTATTTTAAATTAGGTACTGTGAGATTGTGAGATTGCTCAACGGTAATGTGTGAGACTCACATCACGAGATTCAAGTTTAAGTCCTATTGACTGTCTACTTTGATCTTAGATTTTTCATGGTTTTCCCTGTTCAGTATATGATTTCTTATCTATCATGATTTCACTTCCCTAATTTCCCTTGCATTACATTTCCTTCTCATCTTTGTGTTTTTCTAGGTTTTAGTAATGCCAGGCAACTAGCACAGATACTTGTTCCAAGGAAAGAGAATTCCCCTTGGATACTGGAGGCTATGTATTTGGACAGGTCACATCCATCACTTTCTCTAGCTGCCTCCATTCATGAGATAGATTTTCAAGTTAGGAGCTGTTAGGAACTTCCATGTCTCTGTGGGCTGTCTGCCTATGATCTGTAGCCTCCTGTGGTTCCTTTGTTTTGTCCCTTCCTCCTAGGAGGTTATAGCTGCATTACAGGTTCATTGAAAAAGTTGCTGCAATTTCAAAAAATCATAGCTCATATATTGAGATATTAAAATGAGTGAGTATCTTTTTGTTAAATTCACAAAAAACTATTTTCTTACAGCAGCATGTTATTATGTGTGCTCTGTTGTCTGCTCTGCAAACATTTCTTTTTTATAAATTAGACTAATTACAACTGAGCATATGCTCATCTAGTAATATTCATTTGATATAAAATTCACTGTTAATGGATGGTCCTCCAGTGAGGATGCCCATATCATTACATACACTATATCTTGTGGTCCCTTGACAAGTCAAATGTTTTAATTCTTTTCAATCATTTCACTTGACACTCACTTAACACTTTTACCATTTTGGTATTTATGTGTTAATGCACTCTTTTCAAATGTTTGCAGGCTGCCTTTCTAAGTTCTTCAGCTACCATATTAATTTTAAGATCCCTGTGTAGGTTATCACTTCGTACAAACCATGGTGCATTAACTGCTGCTCTTAGAACTTTATTTTGAAACTGCTGTATTCGTTGTACATTACTCTTCTTTGCACAGCCGCAAAGCTGCATTCCGTATGTCCATACTGGTTTAAGCTCCTGTTTATATACTAATAACTTGTTATAAAGTTCAAGTACAGAATTTCTCCCAATGAGCCAATAAAGCTTCCTGTATTTAACATTTAACTCCTTTCTTTTGTTTTCAGTGTGCTTCTTCCAGTTTAACATTGAATCCAGAGTCATGCCTAGATACTTCACTGCTTGAGCTTGAGGAATTATTTCATTATTTATTTTAACTGGAAGAGCATTTATTTTCTTATTTGTAAAGTTAATATGTACAGACTTAGTCTCATTCAGTTTAACACGCCATTTCTTTGTCCACTTAGTGACTTTATTAAGGGCTTTCTGAAGTTTATTTGTAGACTCCTCTATTGTATCACCTACTGCAATTAATGCTGTATCATCGGCAAAATGTTAACAGGAAGGGAGGTAAAGAAGGTAAGAAGTATTGGTGAGTTCTTGCAGAAAGTGAAAGAAAAATGGGCAGGAAATGTAAAGAATATAAGAAAGGAAGATGAGGGGGAAAAATGGGGCTAATTAAGCAACAAGGAGCTATGGAGTTTAAGAGCTACCTGGCAGAGCAGAAGACCAAGGTGTCATGTAAGCCAAGGTAGCATCAAGGTAAAGACAAAATTTGTAAATTGTAAAATTTTGGAATATGCACAATAAATAATTCAATTCAATTCAAATAATTCATCACATCATTTTATTCACATTTTTGTTAAGATTATGTCCAAGTAATATCTTACTGATTTTATGAGTAATTTGAAGGCAGAATTAATATTGTCTATCCTATACAAATTTTTCAGTTTTCTTTCGATTGCAGCCATTTAAATTCTTCAATGTTTGTAGCAGTAAATCTACTTCTTACTTTACACTCCTTTAGAACTGATTTTTGTTTAATTCCCTCTTTTATGCTACTCTAGTTACTATTGAGCCTTGCATATAATGATCTGAGAACCCCAGATCTTACAGAACTGCAAATTTTACAATTTCAGAACAAAATATTTGATCATTATTTGTTCTAGAAGTGTATTGGAAGCTGATGTTATTTAATTGGTTCATTAATTAATGATCCAAGATGGTGTCCTGTAATTACTTATTTAATTTACCTAATAAAATACCTGTGTTCCAAATCTCCTACTATTATTACATTTTTGGTACATGGTGCATCCTTCAGTATTGTTTGTAGTTTCTCAATCAGCTTCTCTTTACTAGCATGTGGTGTTCTATGAAGACAAATTATTACAGCATTTATTCTTTTTATCTCTATCATACTTGCATCAAAATAGTCATCATAATAAAGCTCATTATATTTACAAAATTCTTTAGTTTTCATATCATTTCTAATAAATACGCAAGACGTCCCATGTGGTTCTATAGTAACTTGCTACTAATTTATATTTAGGAAACTTAACTGCTTCTACTTTATTCTTTGTTAACCAATATATCAAGAATATAGATGCATATACATAATACTAGGGCAAAGGTTATTAAATAATTCTAAAATAAGATTAAGTGCAAATCATAATCATTACACCTCTTTTTTGTTTTGGAATATTGAAATAATCACATTTATTTACACCCACCTTCAGTTTTAAATGTTAGAACAGAATCAAAATATTTTCAACCGCTGCTGGATGAGTCAGTTATGTGACTTTTAAAATTATAACAAGACTCTCAAGAACATTAAATACTAAACATTGTTACTTCACGCATAAAGCTTAAATGCATTTATGGCATAAAAGAATATGTATTTTGTTTGTTCCATGGATAGTTAATTTTGTAAATAAGTTTTTTATTAATCGTAACTATTTGTAGTCGGTTTATTGACCCTTTTCACTTACTTTTCTTATATTATTGAGGGACTAGTTTCAAAGGCTATTGCCTCCATTTTCAACCTCTCTCCAAACTAGCATCTGTTGTTGTCTGCTCCACCACCAGAGAGAGGAGAGCAGACAACAACAGATGCTAGTTGGAAAGAGGTTGAAAATGGAGGCAATAGCCTTTGAAACTAGTCCCGCAATAATATAAGAAAAGTAAGTGACGAGTGTCAATAAACCCATTACAAATAGTTACGATTAATTTTGATGTCACTGTTACTAAATTCCTCCAAACACACATAAGTTGTTTATTCCTTGATAAAAACTGTATAAGGTTTAATAATAATACATTGCAATGTGATAACCTAGCATAGTTTAGTTTAGTTTAGTTTATTTGCCATAGGAATTCATGCAGAACTAGGCGTTGTCAATATAGTTGGAGCACTTTACAATATTTACAATTCATCTATTAGGTATTTACAATCTAAAGTTAACAGATAATTTACGCAAATTACTATTCACTCTTGGAAACATTTAGACACTTGAGTACAATAACAGATAAACTCAGTTATGAATATTTATGCAGACACTGACACTAGTATTACGCTTAATTTTAATGCTTTGGCCAGTTAAAGTCCTTCACTGATGAGTCTTCCAATCTCGGACACATGAAACAAGAACAGAAATAGAATTCATTAGTATAATTAGGTACAAACAAACTGATTAATTTATACTTTACCTGAATTGGATTCTAAGTATTCATTCACTGAGTAAAACTGATTTTTTCTAAAGAAACTATGTATCTCTGCCTTAAATTTATTTATAGAGGGTTTGTTTTTTAATTGATTTGGCAAGTGGTTGTATAGCTTTAAACCCATGTATTTGACAGAAGTCTCAAATAGTTTTGTTTTATGAATATAGGTGTGTAATTTGTGTTTATTAGATGTGTTATGGGTGTATATTTCAGCATTTGTGACATATTTATTAATTTTTAGATGAATCGTATTTATTACACATCTGCTTCACTTTCGTACCTATTTTGAGGACATGTTTCGCAAATCATCGTTTGCATCTTCGGCTCTTATGCGACTAAAGCTTGATCCAGTGGTGTGGTGGGTGTGGGTAATTCTGGAGTTGCTGCTGCCATCTGTTGATTTAGTGATGAACTCCAGAATTACCCACACCCACCACACCACTGGATCAAGCTTTAGTCGCATAAGAGCCGAAGATGCAAATGATGATTTGCGAAACATGTCCTCAAAATAGGTACGAAAGTGAAGCAGATGTGTAATAAATACGACTCATCTAAAAATTAATAATTATTTCACTTCACTGTGGTGTTCCAATACAGTTAAATCTCGATATATTTGTGACATAGTTTGCAGTATTAATCTTCATATAAATTAATAACTGTTTCATGTATAAACTTGGTAGGGTCAAGATATTCAAATCTCTGAAATGATTTCTGCACCTTTCCATTTTTGGAATACCAACCATAATTCGTAACGCTTTCTTTTGCAGTTTAAATATCATTTTGCCGTTTGCAACATTGACCCACAGTGGTAGTCCATAAGATAGTAGTGAATGAAAGTAAGCAAAGTAACAGGTTCTAAGTGCAGTAAATTCTACTCAAGGCTTCAGCTGATGTAAAACAAAATCAACATGGCTTAGTAAATATGTAAAATATGAAGCTATTAACAGTGAAGCAAACAAATATATAAAATATAATAATTTGTAACATAAGAACTTATAAGAAATGATGAATGTTTTCTTATAAATTGATTAGGATCACGATTTTTCATCAATAGTTTATTCACATCCTCAGCCAGAGCCTTAAACAACGTCATTATCAAAATAGAATTCCTAATAATAAAAAATCTGGTATTTATCAATTTAATTGTTTTGATTGTGATAAAGTTTATATTGGAAAGACAAAACGTAATTTGGAAACCAGAACGAAAGAAAATTTTCATAACATTAAGTACAAACAGACAGATGAATCAGCTGTAGCAGATCATTCTTGGTCATTTAACCATGAAATAAATCCAGAAGTTAAATTATTAAAATGATTAAATGGTCCGATATATTTAATAGTTTAGGAAAAGATATTTATTTTAAATTATAAACATTGCGCAATGAATTCTGAAATACTGGCAGTCAATTCTGTTTTTAAATTTGTTTCATTTTCAGATTTTGGTAGTACTGACAAAAACAGAGTGACATCTAGCAACTGTAATGTTGACAGCAAGGCTGTTTAAGGTTCTGGCTGAGGATGTGAATAAACTATTCACAAAATTGCGATCCTAATCAATGTATAAGAAAACTTTTATCATTTCTTATAAGGTAAGTGAAGTCTTTATGCTACATATTATTATTTTTGTATAAACATGGATCAGCTTCACTGCTAACTTTTCTATATTACGCTCTACATGTAACAGGCAACTAAATGTTATATTAGAAAAACACATTATAAGATGGAGTAAAGACAGAACCGATATCTTGAAAGATATTATGGTGAATAAAAACAGATTTTATTTATGTATTTATTCATTTATTAATATACAATATTGTGCTGCTTTATAACAGTAAAGCACCACAATATTTGCATTAAATCTAATCAGTGTGCTGTTAGAATATGTAGTTAACATGAAGTTATATTTTTACAGATCAGGAAAAGGGAATGGACAATCATACCACCACTTGATGGATAATAACAATGCTTACAGTAGCTCTCAAAATGACTTTTGTGCTGCAACACTATTCAAGATATAACAAAAGTAATAGCTACAGAAATCCTGAGAACTGTTGTTATAACTTGTTTTTTTTCGTACAGTAGAGTAATAAAATGATGAAAATATTCTCAAAAGGTTATTGATTTACTACTTATCAAATAGCACTAACCTAGATATTATCCTCTTTCCCTGAAGATATCAAGCTGCTAATTATGAGGAGGTGTCATAAAATTTTAATTATCACCTGGTAGTTTTCATGCTAGAGTAATGAAAATTTGTCAGTGTCATCATTAAAGCCTCGGAACACAATGTTGGTAGTTTCAGTGATTTGAGTCTTTTTGTTTTTTTATAGTGAGTGCCAGAAGTGACTGAGGTGTAAGATGGAGAAAATTGAGGCTCGTAGTGTGATCAAGTTCCTTCATTTGAAGGGCAAAACTGCTCGGGAAATCCAAGATGAGATGACGGCTGCTTATTGGAAATGATTGCCCATCATATGACACTATTGTGAGCTGGAAATGAATTTTCAAACTGGTCACATGTCCCTGACAGATGTGCCAAGAGCTGGTAGACTGTCAATGACAGGGTGAAGGATGCTGATGATGCTGACGATGCTGTCAGGGTGAAGGAAGTGGAGTGTTTAATACTGGAAGAGAGACGAGCAACCATCCAAATGATCATGAATGAGACACATCTCAGTTATGGTAGTGTGTGGAAAATTATTCATGACGAACTGCACATGTCTAAGGTGTCTGCATGGTGGGTTCCACGTTTGCTAACCCCTTTCCAAAAGCAAACATGACGTGACCTTTCAAGACAAATGGAACAGGATAAAGATGAATTTTTTGATCGTCTGGTAAGCATTGATGAATCCTGGATCTATCTGTATGATCCAGAGACAAAAACCATGAGAATTGAATAGAAACATGCAGATTGCCGCCCTTCACAAAAAGACAAAGGTGCAAAAGTCAGCTGGGAAGGTCATTTGAATAGTTATAAATAAAAGTGTTGTTAACAGTGAAGCTAATTTCATGTATAAAGACTAAAATTGAGTCATACCTTTTAAACTTGTAGTCTCACTCACGTCCTTTTACAAAATCAGGAATGTTTTCAAAACTGTTGCAGTCTCATCATCAGCTGATTAGTGACTCATCACAGTTGGTTGTTGTCTGGATCTCTTGTAATTGGCTCCCTCTCTCAGAAGATTCTTTACATAAGTTCAGTAGACCACTCACTGATGGGACATTAAAATTTAGAATACGTGGAATGTTTTTAATAATAAAAAAAATAAAAATAATAAAAACGTTTTTGATTTTGTAAAAGGATGTGAGTGAAGTTACAAGTTTTAAAAGGTGAGACTCAATTTTAGTCTTTATACATGGGAAGGTCATGCTTTCAGTTTTCTGGGACTGTCAAGGAGTCATCCTTACAATTATTTTGCCAAGGGTCAAACCATCACTAACAGATACTACTGAAACCTGCTGGACAAGTTACGAGCAACTCTGATTAAGAAACGACGCGGTATGCTTTCCAAAGGTGTTCGTCTTCTGGCTGACAATGCACCAGCTCATTCATCTCAAGTTGCAGTTGACAAAACAAGGGAAGGTGGCTTTGAGACCTTACAGCATCCGCCTTAATTGCCTGATCTCGCACCAAGTGACTTTTTCTTGTTCCCAGAAATGAAGAAACCGTTGCATGGTCAGCGATTTAACAACACAAATGACGTCATTAATGAAGTGGAAGAGTGGTTTAAAGCGAATTCTGCAGACTTCTACAATCAAGGTATTTGAAAGGTCAAGAAACGCTGGGTAAAATGTATATATCTGGATGGGGACTACGTAGAGAAGAACTAAGAAGCACATATCAACACAAACTCTATCACATTTTTTAAATGGTGATAATTAAAATTTTACGACACCCCCTTGTACTTACCAAATTAAATATACTTTACAGGTATTTAGGAAAACCAGTGAGAGGATGCCATCTACAAACAATGGTAGGAAAAATGGATTAAATTTAAGTTAAAAATAGACAAACTCTTGAAAACATGTTTTTAAAATTCTTTGTTAAATGACACTAGAGAAAGATAAAATTAATTTAAAAGCACAAAGCAATACATCAAATACATCCCATAACCATATAAGTAAATATAGCAGTGATTTTAGACTGAGAATAAAACATCTTTCTCCAAAACATGTTCGCTGTTAAATGTAGAAAAATAAAATTCATTTTTAAGGAGTAAATATAGTAGAATAGATTTTTAAAATTAAAAGAGGAAAATCTTTTAGAGGAATGTGAAACATTATAAACATAAATCCTTTCATGGAAGTGTTGAAAACAGTGTTGTTGTATAAATTAAGTTAATTGGGAGTCATGTTTACATAATGATAGCATTACATGGTACCCAACTCAAACAAGTGGTATGAAAAATATGAAACTCTAAGGGAGAATAATGTTAACATCAGTCCAGTTGCACCAGAAGTATTTTACTCACACAGTTTTTAAAATAGTGATTACTGAAAAACTGTTAACATTATAAATCCAAATTTATGGTTAAATTAAATAAGATTATTGTGACATTTTCATCACTTACATTTAATTTTTGCTTAACCAGTTTCAAGAGCTCTTGCTCTCATTCTCAGAAGTCTAACTGGCTTTTAGCCATCACTTGGTTGTTTGTGGTGACATCTCATTATGAAGTTATAAACTTCTTTAATGGATTTGGCGGCAGCAGTTCAAAATTCATAAAATGCTTATGTTTTATGTTCAGTATCTTCCCCCAAAATCCAGATCTGTAGTATGTTTCTTTAATACAATTTTGTGCTTCATTGTATCATAGTCCTTAAACAACAGAATATGTTTCTTTGTTTTATGTAATATGTTAGGCATGATGTGGTGATTAGCTGTTCATAAATGGTATGCCACTATAGACTTCTCTATTTGTTTGTATTGAAATGAGATGCATTATACACAAACAAATGGAGAAATCTGAGATACCACAACTGAGATTCGAATTCAGAACCTCTTGAATGTGAGAGCAGACATGCTATTCCACATCACAAAGATGTATACTAATGCTACAATCAACCTTGTAAATTTTGGCAGTCAAGATACCAAAAAATGTCTACACTGTTGACTAAATCAAAGCTAAGTGCAAAATTGTTTTGAAACAGTCAAATGTAAAATTTAGATGAAAACATGTGTAATATTTTTGGTAGATGGAATCAAACTGAAAAATTCAATGCCATGGCCGGGATTTGAACCACGGATCTCCTGGTTTTCTTTTTTTTTCTTTTTCTTTTTTTTTCTTTTCTTTTGTTGTTGTAATTTACGTCCTCCAACGTTAAGTCATATCAAACAATGAATGGAATGGATGAAATGATGTTCAAATGAGTGCGGGGTCCATGGAGCTTAGGGTTACCCGACATTCGTCTTACAGGATAAGCAAAAACCCCAGAAAAACCTTATCCAGGTAACTCACCCTGACCAAGATTCAAACTCGGGACCTCTTGAACGTGAGGCAGACATGCTACCACCAGGCTACTACCAAGGCGGGCTTCTCCTGGTTTTCGTCCCGTCGCTCTTATCCATCGAGCTACCATGGCCAATGTGTCGTCCTGACATTAAATTCTCCAGTTGACTAGTAAGCCACTAGGAGCTCATGTATTTGAGTCACACCATTTGTGACAGCTTACTACTGTAAGTACTTGAGTCCCAGACTTCATCATTTAACTCTCATATTGTATCATATCTAATTGAAAGAAAACAGAGTGTCGAAGTAGCTAGTGAAATAGCTATGATAAACAAACTTTGAAATGAAAAGCTCATGAAGTACTCCAAGATTCAGTGTTAGGGCCTTTACCATTTCTAAACTATATAAGCGACCTCTCACTTTATATAAAGGACAGTTGTTTTCGCTGATAACATTGGTGTCCTGGTGACCAGTACATATTTAAATGAGTGTATAATTAAATTGAATTATGTTTTAAGTATGTCAAGCTGCTTTAAAGCCAACAAATTGTCTGTGAATCTAGACAAAACAAAAGTTGTTAAATTTATAACTTGTCATATACTTTCTTTTTTTTTTTTTTTTTGTTCTTTTTGCAATTTACGTCCTCCAACGTTAAGTCATATCGGACGGTGAATGAATTGGGTGAAATGATGCTAAAATGAGTCCAGGGTCCATGGAACTTAGAGTTACCTGATATTTGTATTGAAGGAAAAGGGAAAACCCCGGAAAAAACCTTATCCAGGTAACTCAACCTGACTGAGATTCGAACTCGGGACCTCTTGAACGTGAGGCAGACATGCTACCATCTATGCTACCAAGGCAGGCTTTGTTATATGTCAAATACTCAAATAGAAATTGTGATTAATTATATATTATTAGAAGAAATTGATAGCATAAACTTTCAGGGCCTTCAAGTTGACTGATGTTTAGATTGGAAAGCTCACATAAAGTATATTTTACCTAAACTCAGCTCTGTCTGTTACGCTATCCAAGAACTGGTTAATGTGAGTTTTATTGATACACTTAAATTAGTGTATTATGCATACTTTAACTCTATCATGGAATACAGAATATTATTTTAAGCCAACTCAATAGAAAGTAAAAGAATATTTCTTATACAAAAGAAAGTTATAATTGCTAACACCAATAGCAGATGCTCCCGCAAAGATCTTTTTAGAGCATTGAAGATATTGACCCTTCCTTGCATGTATATATTCTTAATCCTAAAATTCTCTGTATGCAATCAGGCCTCATTTAAAATAAATAATGTAATTCATAGAATAAACACTAGACAAAAGTATAATATCCATTATCCCACTGCTGAACTTTTTTGCTTCCAGAAAGGTGTGCATTATGAAACCACCAAAATATTTGACACCCTTCCTAATAATCTTAAAGAAAAAAATTGATAATTTCAGTGCTTTTAAAAATGCTGCTTTAGAGTACTTATGTTCAATATCATTTTATTCTATACAAGATTATCTGAATAACAAATTAACCTTATAATGCTTATGTAACTCTGTAAGTAGAATCTAACTCAAAGTATAAACTTGAAAGAAGCGTAGGGATAGTGAAGCACAAATTAGTACAAACGTGAATCGAGAATATATTGACACATTGCTTCACTCACACTGTTTATTCACAGGACATGTTTCAAGAGCTCTTGCTCCTATCCTCAGCTGATACTCGATTAGTGCAAGTTGTAGTGGTTTCTTCTTTCTCCGTATTGTCAATAGATGGCGTGATGTACTTGTCAAAGATGTCCGGTGGTGGAGTTTCAAAGTTCATGACTATATGACGATTTTTGTTAATGAAGATTTTTTCCCATACGGAAAGGTTTATGGGGTGATTAACGTATTTTATTAGAGATGTTTCCAAATTGATGTCATGTCTAGTATTCAAAAAATGAAAAGCCACTGCTGATTTTTCTGTTTCACCATTTTTAATGCTTCTCATATGTTCTTTAGTTCTGATGTTAATATTTCTTTTTGTTTTTCCTATATAAATTTTAGGGCAAGTTTCACATTTGATCTCATAGATTCCTGGTTTTTCATTGGTAGTGATTGAATTTTTGGGAGGGCCTTTTAACAAATTTCTGATATTAAACCTATTTTGAGGTGCAAGAGTTATGTTGTGTTTTGAGAAGATTTTTTGGAATTTGTTATAGGCTGATGGGTGGAAGGTGAATTTTTTAAAAAGTTTTTTCTCTTTTTCTCCTGTAGGTTCTAGGGTGGTGGTTTCTTTTATTTTGTTAGCTTTGTTGAGTCTGTTAACTGTTTTGTCTACTAAATTTGGGCTGAAACCGTTGGATATAGCTACTTTTTTTATGTGTAGGTATTCTTCTTGATAACCTTCTCTGTTTAGTGGAAAGTTGATCATCCGAAAGATTAAACTGTTGAAAATGGCATGTTGGTGTTGTTTTGGGTTGAAACTGTTGTTCTTAATGTAATTATCTGTGTGTGTCGGTTTCCTGTAGATACCAAAAGTGAGTTTGTTGTTCATTTTTTTGATCTTGATGTCAAAAAAGGGGAGCACACCATCCTCTTCTGTTTCCAATGTAAATTTTATAGCTGGATTTTGTATATTCAAAAGTTTAAGACCATCTTGTATGAGTTTTTAGGTACTATTGCAAAAATGTCGTCAACATAGCGATACCACACTTTGAAATAATTTGGAAAAGCTTTTGTGATATGTGTTTCAAAAGCACTCACGAATAAATCTGCCAAGAAGGGAGACAATGGGTTGCCCATAGCTAGGCCCGTTTTTTGTTTATAGATCTGTCCATTAAAGCTGAAAAAATTTTGATTGATACAAATTTCTGTAAGTTGTGAAAGTTCTTCTATTTCTTCAGGTGTTATTTGTATTGATTCCAGCCATTTTTTGAGAATTGGAATAAGCTCATTGGTAGGTATACTTGGATATAAAGAAATGACGTCAAAGGAAACTAAAGCATCTGTAGAGTTGATCTTTGTGTCCTTCAGATTTAACAATTCAAACGAGTTTTTGATACTTAAATTTTCAAATTTTGTGAAGGATCTGAAGATTTGAACCAGCCATTTTGATAGTTGGTAAGTGGGTGCATCAATGTTATTAATTATTGGTCTGAGGGTAATTTCAGGTTTATGTATTTTGGGTAAACCATATATGTATGGTGTTTTTGGATTGTCTATTTTATTGTTCAATTTATCTCTTTTAGTCATGAGTAATGACTAATCGAGTCATTACTCGAGTATCAGCTGAGGATAGGAGCAAGAGCTCTTGAAACATGTCCTGTGAATAAACAGTGTGAGTGAAGCAATGTGTCAATATATTCTCGATTCACTTTTGTACTAGAATCTAACTGTTCAAATGACAAATCATTGCCAATAAATCTTTGATAACTGTTCAAAAGCTATTTTAATGTATATGTATTTAAAAAAGGAAAATAAATAACATCCATTGCAAAAATGTTGAGACATACTGGCAAAGCCAAGTAAAAGTAATCATGTATAATTATCCCTCCTTGTTTTCCATATTGTTGTTCATATTGCCTGTGTACAACCTGTCTGTTAAATTAAATGTTCAAGTATATATGCTAATAAACTGTATACCTTTGGACATGTTCAATGTACACAGTCCTTTCTGGCTACAAGTGAACCCACTGAATGCAAATCAATCTAATCTAATCTGCACTCAGAGTTGGAGCTAATTTATAGAAGAAATGACTTTAATGTTTAAGGAGCATTGATACAATACATACTCACATAACCAACATTGAGATGAAACAGAGCTTTAGAAGCCAATTACAACATTATGGCAGCTGCTTGGGCTACAAGAAACGGACTCTTCAAATTTTCCTAGTTTAATTACCGCAGAAAATAATACCACCCATACAGAGGAGATAGATACAGACTTATACTATGTCAATGGTGGTGACATCAGTGATTTTATAAAGGAGCCACTAATTGTGAACCCTATTATCCCCCATCTTGCGAGAATGCTAAAATTTTGCAATTGGAAAAGCAGGCAAGATTGAAATACTTGGAAAATGCAGATAATAAAATGCTCATCCTACTAGCAGAGGAAAATAACAGAACTGCATTATATGAGTTCCAGCTTTATTCTGCTCATCGAGCACGCATTGAAACAATAACTTCTGACCTTCTGTTGAGCATAAAAGATAAAAGTACTTCCCAACAATGACAAGTACAGCCTATTAAAGGCAGAGTAAGGACCCAAAAACATGCCCAGCGAATGGAACCCCTGGCCACCACCAATAGATTCCAGGAGCTTTCCATGGAAGTCTAGGATGAGGAAGCTCTTCTGCAACTTTCAACCAACAAAAGGTGGTGCTCAGATCCCCTTCCACATCACAACCAATCAATGAAACACCATCTCGTGTAGCTGCAAAAGCTACACCATGACTCCACAGCTTCTTCTCAACAGATATCTGCTTCTGTTAAATCCACTAAGACTACCCCAATCTTCCTTTGTGATCCAAGTAAGGCACAAGAACTAACTACCATTCTCAATACCTCCCATTCCCGTGTAAAATACTCTGATAAGATAAAAGTACTTCCCAACAATGGCAAGTACAGCCTACTAAAGGCAGAGTAAGGGCCCAAAAACATGCCCAGCAAATGGGACCCCTGACCACCACCAATAGATTCCAGGAGCTTTCTCTGGAAGTCTAGGATGAGGAAGCTCTTCTGCAACCTTTAACCATCAAAGGGACGTGCCCAGATCCCCTTCCACATCACAGCCAATCAATGAAACACCATCTCGTGTAGCTGCAAAAGCTACACCATGCATCTCCACAGCTTCTTCTCAACAGACAGCTGCTTCTGTCAAATCCACTAATACTACCCCAATCTTCCTTTGTAATCCAAATAAGGCATGAGAACTAACTACCATTCCCATGTAAAATACTCTGTCAAAAACACGAGTGGAACAATTTCTCTAATCCCAGAAACTCCTGATGACCATCGCTACATCAGGAAGTTGCTATCAGAGGGTGAAGTGCAGTTTCTGACTACATTGTTGCCTGACGAGAAACATATGTATATAATACTTAAAGACCTGCCTATGTACGTCACTGAGGCTGATGTTACTGCCAAACTACAAGAATTATCAAATCCAGTGGAGTGAGTTGGACAATTGTGTTCAAATCTCAGCCAGCCGCCGCAGCTAATCCCTCAGTTTAGAGTAGCTTTGGTAAGGAAGCCAGTTCAGCCAACATCTTTATGGAGATGCGGATGTTTAATGCCATCATCCGAGTTGAATCTTACCACTGCGGTGCACAAATTGTCAACAATTTATACATAGTGCAGCAGGATGCAGACTCAAACCGGTGTGACCTACTGTGGTGAACTGGGTCACAAGCGATCAGATTGCCAGCTCTGAGTATCCCTGGCACTAACCCAAAGTGTTTCAACTGTGGTGGTGATCACTCTTGCCGATATGCCAAGTGTCCTGTTTGGCAAGAAGCAAGAGTTGAGATGCTGCTTAGCAAAAATGGGCAGTGTACGAGATATGATGCCGCTCCTAAGGTACCTAATCCTATGGGTTTACCCAAGGAAGCATTTAAGGGAACTTGATATGCTGGAGTCCACCCACGAGGCTACAGCACAAGAGTTATGCTGCAGCCCTAAAGGATACTACAATCTTGCCAGAGAGTGCTGTAACTTCAATAAATACTACCACGTCCAGAAATCATCAATCTCAGCCTGGTACTCCATGCGACTCTGCTGTTCAGTTATGCAACAGACCACCTCTGACCACATGGACCATAGCGGCCAAAACCATCACCAATGTAAACACAAAGGATATCCAATCAACGTATCGTCCTAAAACTACAACTTTTGAGACTAGGCATACTGCTCAACAGTGCTTGTTACTACACTCACCCAAAAATTGAAACTATTCACCAATACGCAGTCCATCCATCCCTGATGATCAATTCCTTACTCTAATGAGCAAGGTTCCCCTCCACCTTCAGGCTGACTTCACTGTGGTGTTGGCAGACAACCTCCAACCATCTTGGTGCATACAGTCTTCATCTTCATGGGACAATATGGCAGCCAGAAATAATAAGCTGTTACACTTATTCGATCTAAACATTTGCTCTAGGAATGCTAATGGTTTAAGCAGCAAGCTGTGAGAAGTGGCAAATTTCATTGCTGCCAAAAAAGTCCAAATATTATTGGTACAAGAAACTCACTTGACCAGTAGCATAAAAGCAATGATGTCCGGTCACAAAAGTGACCGTGCAGATGGCTTTGACGGTACAGCGGTATACATACATTGCAATATTCAGATGTATGATTTTTTTATTATAAAATGTTATTTTTGTTTCTGGAATGTACTGTTTACTAACGATACACACCAACATTCACACTCCGAGTCTGCGGTAGTATGCTAACCTCTCCTTACCGGGTTCGAAACCACCCGAGGGCTGTGAAACTCTTCGGGCTTAAAATTCTTAGCATGACTTCCTTTCGGGTGGAAAGTAAGATCGGTGGTTCCGTGTAGTATTTTATGGCACCTTAAGAAATCTCAAGCTGATAAAAGGGGCCTCAGAGTAAAATTAAATGGTCTTTCAAGCCCAATATACAATGGGAATGCCAAGAAAAAACAGTAGTTATAGAGCGTCCACATAAAAACCCCAATAAATATATACGTTTATAAAAAAAATCTGAGTAGCTCATTACACATGTTAAGTAGAATTATTACAACGAAAAACTACACGTCTGATTACAGATTTATTCGTTATATGTATCTAAAAATATACATTTTTTACGAACTGCCGAAGGAAACCTTCTGCAAACTATTGAAGAGTATATCTATTTAAGTTTTAAAATATATTTCATAAAATGTTGCATTTTTCTTCCATATTTGTATACTGTGGCCTAGTTTTATTTTCTATACCACGTACATAGTAGGTAGAGAAGGTATTGCATTCCACCCTAAAAGTTCATACAAATATTTTAACGAAATACACATTTCGATGTTTAGAGACTTCAAAACCACTTTTAGAAAACGAGCTGTTTTATATATATATATATATATATATATATATATATATATATATATATATATATATATATATATATAAGATCCTTTTAGGAGATTAAGATATTGACCCTTTCTTGCATGTATACATTCTCGATCTTAAAGTTCCTTGAATGCAATCAGGTCTTATTTATAACATACCATGAAAGGCATAAAATAAATACCATCATCCCAGCGCATAACTTTCTTGAGGCTGGCCCCGTAGCTCAGTCGGTAGAGCACCTGCCTGCCGTGCTAGGGGTCCCGGGTTCGATTCCCGGTGGTTCGATTCCCCAGAGTCTGGAAGTGTGAATGTGTGCGTGATCTAATGATAAAAAAAAAAAAAAAAACCTAACGAATACGAGTCAACACCTTCGATATGTTCCAAAGGAGAACGGCCGCCGATATGACCATTGTAATTAAAGGCGGGGTATAAATGGAACAAGTTAAAAAAAAAAAAAAAAAAAAAAAAAAAAAAAAGCTTTCTTGATTCCAGAAGGTTTGACCTAAAGGTCAAAATTGACAAGCCCACCTCGGTAGCGTAGATGGTAGCGTGTCCGCCTCACGTTTAATAGGTCCCGATTTATCCTTAAAGACGAATGTCGGGCAGCTCTAAGCTCCATGGACTCCGGACACATTTGAGCATCATTTCACCCATTCCATTCACCGTCCAATATGACTTAACGTTGGAGGACGTAAAATACAAAAAAAAAAAAAAAAAAAAAAAAAAAAAAAAAAAAATCGACAACTTACGTGCTTTTAAAATTGCTGCTAGCGAGTACCTCTGTTCATAATTATTCTGTACAAGATTATCTTAATTACAAATTATTCTGTTAACGTTTATGTAAAAGTAAAATCCAGCTGTCTTTGACAATTCATTTCAATTTTACATTTGATATCTGTTCAAAGGCTACATATTTAAATGCGTGTGTTTGTATTTAAGAACTGACAATGGATGCTATCCATTGCAAATATAACAAAAGAGTGAGTTTTACAAACAAAAGCCAAGTGAGCGTCTAAAAATGAAACTGCCAAATTGTTTTCGTATATACGTATGTGCTAGAACTATTTGATGTTGTATATAAACATAATTAAGCCTGCCTTGTTTTCCATATTGGCTATACATGTGTCTGTTATGTTCGATGTTAAGCATATATGCCTATATGGCATGTACATTTCATTGACATATTCAGTGTCCACAGGCCTTTGTGACCACTAAACTCAGCGGATGCCAGTCAATCAACACGAAAAATATAGATCTCATTAAAGAAAAAGGTTATGTAAAATAATGTATATGTTTTTGCGCTTTTTGAGTGACGTATTTCGGAGATATTCTATGTTATTTGCTTGAACATCCATTTTTTCATATGCAATAATATTGGATTTGGTGGGCGTTAATTGTGGGTTTATATGGCATTATATTGGATTATGAGTGTGGTTAGTAAACAGTATATTTCAGAAATGAAAATAAAATTTTATAAAAAATAAATTATATTACTACTAAGTGTGTAGCACTAGCACAGGGACTTGCTCACTTTCTTGCCATCGAAATCGAGGAGTCCAGGTGTTTGGGTGTGTTGAGTGCGTACATAAATATCGCTAAGCTATTTTTTGTCATACTCAGTGCGAAGGAAAATCGCACAGGTTTTGTCGAATGCCTTATGGGTACTTAGTACACAGAGTTTTCAAATACTCTATAAAATAAGCGATGCAACTAATATTAACTTGGTAAATATTGTGACTTTGTGGGTTCGTGAAATGAAAAGTCCAATTACACCACTCAAAAATGTTCTTTATTTCCACCGACTTACAGTTAAACACTTGCCAATTACACGGAATTACGTAATGCACACAATTACGATTCACCAGTTCGTCCGTTACAATTCCACTGTACGGTCACAATTACGTAAATTCTTCCGTTGCACGTACACAGTCTTCTCGTCCTTACACTAGCACTGCACTCTTACGCTGATTGCCACGAACTCTGACTGATTCCTCTTGCCCGACGTGTTGCTTATATAGGGTCAGCTAGCCGATCCGGAAGGTTCTAGATTAGATGAAATATCCCGTAAGTTCGAGAACACAGGTGGGACAGAAAGAGACGGCGCAGTGGTGTTTTTTCCCAGCCACCCCTTGTCACCAGTATAAGACAAACGAGGGGGGGCGTGGCGAACGCCGACCCTCTCCTGCTTGCCCGCTCTATAGGATGTTCCGACGTTCGGGTGACAATATGTACCCTTGTACATAGAAATAGCTCTAAATTTTCTATCCGGAGAAGACTGACACAATGATAATAGTTATTGAAAAGCTAAAACATTAAAACAAAATCTCGTAAAACTGTTTCCATTTTTTTAACAAAGTCTCTAAAAGAAAATTTACGGCCAATAATTCTTATAGGACTGTTGACCAGATAACAGAGTAGCGTCGAAACGTGTATTATTAATACGTATTATAAATAATAAATATTATTAATATATTACAAATTACTGTGAATAGGAATACAATGCATTTCTTCTGAAATTAATCCACCAATGTACTAAAAGAACATCAATTTTACAGCTGTAAGTTTTAGGTTTTAAGGGAAAAATTCAGGGTAAGACAGGTAGTGGCGGTATGACGTCAGATCCGTCAGCTCTCACCGCCAATATGCCCCCGAACGAAAGGCAGGTTAGCGTGTGACGTCATCGCGTTGATTTCTGCTGCCCAAGATGAAGGAAATAGTTTGATGTGTTGGGGTTCCGACAGTGTAGGAAAGACAGGAAACGTATCGGGTATTAATATTATGCACAACTTACATATTGGGTGTTGTAATGTTTTGACTTTATGGGTTCGTAGAGTTAAAAGTCCGACTTGCAGATATTCCAAATATTCTTTATTTCCGTAGAAATACACTGTTCAATTCTCACGTAACAACATTACGTCACATACACAACACAATCTACCAAGGTCGATGACAGTAACAAACAGGGTTCTGATCACATCTGTTTACAACATCAGCTCTCGTTACACACTTCACAGCTATTTACTACTACTCACGACTGTTCACCTGACTCTCGGTGAGTCGTCGCCTTCTTATATACCTCATTGATAAATTCTAGATATTTCCGGAACAACAAAGAAACCGAATAATCTCTATCAACCCAGACGTCACCAGAAATTTCCACTTATCTCAGTTTTGTGGAAACGGAGTCAGACTGAAAAATTCGATGCCATAGCCGCGATTTCAAACCCCGGCTATGGAATTGAATTTTTCAGTCGGACTCTACGTGTCCACAATTTAGCCTACACACGGCCAGTGTGAAAGAACAATTAATTTTCATTATCTCAGTTTGTTACGGCAGACCTTCATCTCGCGCAATCTTTAACTGCTTATACAAGCTCTTTATTACCGTGAAACACTATCCGTATGTTATCTATTTGCGCCGAAACTTTTATGCCCGTTGCCGCGAGAATATTAATGCTGACTGCTTTAATTATACAATTGGTCACAGTTTACAATTATATTTTTGTTCTGTGCTATGAGAAAATATATAAAACTTCATCTCGTAGTTTATCTGAAGGTAAGGCATGTTATAAAGTAATTAAATAAAACATAAAGTAATTTTCTCTGCAAATTACAGGAGATCCATTCAGAACAAAATTACGTGGACATTTTCCTGTTTCGTTTTTCTTTAACTAGTTAAAATTTGTAATCGTAGGCTACATGTTAGATTGTAATACGACAATGTACTTCGGGGTTTGGACTTAGCTAATTTCATAACAGATAAAAAAAAAATATTCGCACACATATGTCGAGCCAAACATACACAATATCCGTGTGGCAAATGAATACAACCTCGGAAATCTGGTTTGTGGGACATTCTTGTAAAACTCAGCCAAATTTTTCTTGTGTGTATATTTGTTCTTCAATAGATCGTCACATTGTAAATTTAACAGTTCCATTTGTTACGTGGCAGCTACATTGTCATCGAGTGCGATACACCTGAACCCTCAGATTCTGTACATTTATATAGGCAACTTGGTATAGTGGCCGCACTTAAACCATCCCCAACCGGCTCTCTTTGTAGGGAAAAACTGTTCTTCCCCCTAACCGCCATGTCATAAACATCTTACGATACACCGACCGGGGTCAGAGGTGAAGAACGTTAGGCACGTGTTGACAGCTCAGAATACCCAGGGTTGCCGTTGTTTAAAGTAACGTTTAGAGGCAAAATATAAATAACTAAATCAGAATTCACTGTAAGAAATCGTCATTGATCTTTTCAAATAAATTTTAAATGATTAATGTTTCCTATAATAATACATAATGTTACACCTCTTTATAACAAAACTGAAAAGAGATATATTACCTATGGTGTTATGGTATTAGTACTTCTATTACGTACAAGAACTAAATGTGTATTATTAGCATAATATCCAAGGAAAGTTTAGTAAAACATCATTACAATTTTAAAGGGGTTAAATTCATTAGTGTGCATGAATTTGCGAGAGATATTTACTTGCGAATTAAAGAAGCACTTTGGATATTCTGGTAGTTAATAATCGTTTATAAGAAAAGAGTGCACGTTAGAGCTTTGTTTATTGCAATCGTGAGCCGATTTATCCTAAGACAGTTTCCTTTATTCAATGGCAGCTACAGGTGGTGAATTTCAGTTAAATTTAACAAAGCAATAAATACTTCAAAATTAAAAAAAAAAAAAAAAAAAAAAAAAAAAAAAAAAAAAACAAGAAATTGAAGAAAAACTAGTAAGGAAACTCTATTACTCTTTTTAAATTTTCGAAGCTTTTTACAAGGATATCTGCTAATTTAAATAAATAATCACGTACATTCCGCATAATAAATAAATATGCCATAAACGCTTTAGAACTCCAGAAAGTTTAGAAATACTGTTAGATATATATTACAAGTATGCATGGAAATCCATGTTAGGATATCCATGTTAGGTTCGATACCCACGGTCTCCACATCTTAATTAAATCACGCAAGTGCTAAACACCAATAACTATTAAACACTAATAAATTTATAAAACTATACCAAGTAAAACTTTATGTAACTTCTATAAATATAAGATTAATTAACACACATAGGAAGCACGTTTGCACAGTCTAAGCTAATTTCTGAGGACACAAGAAAAATATTGCAACAGCGCTCTAACTTGGTGAACGTATTAAGAAGGACCACCCATGTGTTTAAGGGTCGAAAACCCTTATAATTGCTTACATGTGAGGAGGCGTTGTCAGAAGGGAAAGCTTTTGACGTCGCCTGGGATGCGATGGACAAGGCTACTATACTACATGGCTCTTGCCTGACGTCACACGCACTGCAGGCCTCGCTCCTAGCTGAAATACGTCACAACTTTCGAAGCAGCCTTCTTCTGGAATTATTTATTGGGTAACGACAGATATCAGCGGCATGGATGTTTTACTTAATTTTTCCATATATCTCTCTTGACAAACCCACGATTTCTTCTTAAATAAAATTTAGGCCAAATGAATGTTTATTTATTTTGAAAAAGACTATTTCTTAAAGAAAATTTATGCTGAAATCCATATAGAACTGTCGGCCACATAACAATGTAGGAAGTTTCCAAAAATTTATTAAAAGAAATTGTTATATATTACTATAATTATCATAATCATCGTCACTATTATCATGATCATTGTTAATATTACCAGTCATAGCGTTTCTCAAGATAATTGTTTGAAGAAAATTTGACGGCGAAGAAATTCCTATAAAGTTGTGGGCTGAATCAAAATTAAAGTAACTCACACAATTTTACTATCAATAATTACTACACATTTATTATACATAAGCGATGTTAATTATTAACATTTTTTTTCTTGACAGAGCCATATAGCTTAGATTAAATTATGTACCTAATGTTCAAGATGCAAAAATACGTCGTAGGGAAACGAACTTACCAGTAGTTGCTAAAGAAGTGTGTGATCGAACAATATCAGAAATACATAGTCGCTTCGAGTCTACGGGACATCTGAATGTCCAAAACTATGAATTATTTTCTCGAGTATTTCTTGAAACAGAACTGAGCAGTCAGTGATTCGTTATAAAGTACTTAACAAAAGCAAACTCCGAAAAGAACACAGTATTTTGTATTAACATTTGAAATTTAAGAAGATATTTGATAATGATTTGTTTTGTAATTTACGTCCTCCAACGGTAAGTCATGTCAGATGATGAACGAAAAGGGTGAAATGATGCTCAAATGAGCCCAGGGTCCATAGAGCTTAGAGTTACCCGACATTGGTCTTTCAGGATAAGGAAAAAACCACGGGAAAAAAAGCCTTATCCAGGTAATTCACCCTGACCGAGATTCGAATTCGGAACCTCTTGAACGAGAGGCAAACAGCCTACCATTTACGCTACCGAGGCTGACAATGAGTATGATGATGATTATGTTTAAGGGCAATCAACTGCGCAATCATCAACGTCCTAATCAGGAAGACAGAAGGTGCCCTTCCGCTATTGCACTTATTACTGAAGAACAATCTGCAAAACACTTTTAGTAAAGTGACACCAAGGTATTAAGAATTATTGTGACAATTTCCATATCTGAGCAGAACCAGAACGCTATGCCTGGAATGAGTGTAAGAGAAGTAGAGGAACAGAGTGAGACCGAAGTGCAAGAAAAAGATATTCTTTAGAATACGTCCCTCAAGAAATTTTGTTCGTCCAACATCGGAGAGGCATGCACGAGGACTGACGGAACCTGCCGAAATGGCCTTGCAATTGCAATGCTGCTCACACGGTTATTTTGCATATGCATCTCCCGCCAACCTTTGCACCAACATCCCAAACACCTATTTTACAGAAGTTCGAAACTTCTCGGGTGCCATTGTTAGAAAGGAAGCAGGCTAAACTGTAAAATCTAAAAATGGATATTCCACCGAGGCCCTGGCATTCAGTAAATCAAGTTTTTAGGTGTAAATGGTGTCTGATACCAATGGCTCGATTTATAAGTTGCATTAATCTTGCGACTCTGTGCGGCAATGAGGAACATTGCATTCAGTTTCTTTACAACGAAAGTCTTTTTTATCTAGATTAAAATTATGGGAAATAATGTAGAGAAAATAAATACCAAAACATTTAATAACTGTAATAAAGAAACTTAATATGCAGAAATAAAAATTACAATAAATAACCGATAACCAATACTGAAATACTGTCTTCAAAAGGGGTTAGACAATGTTGTTCAACGTCAAACATTCTCTTTATTTTATATATAGACGACATGACCAAATCATGGAAACAGCAAACAACAGGGGGAATTAATCTAGGGACAAGAACAGTACAAAGAAAATGGTTTTCGCAGATGATCAAAATATATTAATAGCAAAAGGCGAGAATGGCCTTCAAAGAATAGCATGTAAGTTATATCAAATAGAAAAAACATATACATTAGAAATATCTAGAAGCAAATCAAAAACTATGGCATTTAGAGGTATTCACCTAGTTCGCTCTCAAATAGTTATAGAAAATAAAACTGTTGAACCAGTGTCAAAATTTAATTTCCTCGGGTGTGAAGTATCATACATATCAGAAACAGACATGGATAAAAAATTAAATGAATTTAACTACATAACAGGTACAATAAAAAGAACCCTAAAGAATAAAGTAAGAAAAGATTCAATGGTAAAATTGTATAAACCAACGGCTGTCCCAATATTAACGTGTGGTTCAGAAACATGGACAATGACGACACAACATAAAAGAAATTACAAACAGCAGAAATGAAGTTCCTTAGAAGCATAGCTGGATATACAAAATTAGACAAAATACCAATGATGAAATATGACAGCAATTGAACACCATCTCAATAGAATTAAAGAAAATAGAATTCCTAAACTAGCATACAATTACCAAACCCAAGGACGAAGACATTTAGGAAGACCGAGGAAAAGTTGATGATGATGATGATGATGATGATGTTAATGATAACAATAACAACAGCAATAATAATAATAATAATAATAATAATAATAATAATAATAATAATAATAATAATAATAATAATAATAATAATAATAATAATAATAATAATAATAATAATAATAATAATAATAATAATAATAATAATAATAATAATAATAATAATAATAATAATAATAATAATAATAATAATAATAATAATAATAATAATAATAATAATAATAATAATAATAATAATAATAATAATAATAATAATAATAATAATAATAATAATAATAATAATAATAATAATAATAATAATAATAATAATAATAATAATAATAATAATAATAATAATAATAATAATAATAATAATAATAATAATAATAATAATAATAATAATAATAATAATAATAATAATAATAATAATAATAATAATAATAATAATAATAATAATAATAATAATAATAATAATAATAATAATAATAATAATAATAATAATAATAATAATAATAATAATAATAATAATAATAAATAATTCACTTATCTTACAATTATGTTTCAAGCTTCGTCAGAATCTAATATATTTTATAATTACAAGTATTTGTTATTTACATATATAGTTATAAAATTATAAAGATGGAGAGCTATACTTTGGAGCGGCTGGTCCCGAATGAGAGTGCGAATGTGTGCGTGATCTAATGATCAAAATTCAACGAATACGAATTATACCTTCGATCTGTTCCAAAGTTGAGCGGCCGCCGATATGACCATTGGTAGGGTATAAATGTAACAATTGAAAGAGAGAGAGAGAGAGAGAGAGAGAGAGAGAGAGAGAGAGAGAGAGAGAGAGAGAGAGAGAGAGAGAGAGAGAGAGAGAGAGAGAGAGAGAGAGAGAGAGAGAGAGAGAGAGAGAGAGAGAGAGAGAGAGAGAGAGAGAGAGAGAGAGAGAGAGAGAGAGAGAGAGAGACTTTAGAGCAAGAACAGGTTAAATGGCCTAAACCGTGAATAATGAGAAGACATGCCGAGGACCCAGTAACAAGTGTCCTCACTAACAATATCGTGTCGTGTTAACGATCTCTCCGGCATCGCCTATTTACGTGCGTTCATAAGAAAGGACAATATAGAGAAGACTCCAGCAATTGTTTAAACATTTATTGCATTTATTGATTACATTGGATCAATGTTGGTAATAGTGAAAGCTGTCTGCTATTGACGTCAGCGCATGCGCAATAAGTACCTACATTCCATTCGGACGAAAGGGAAGAACGATAGAGCAATTGGTGAAATGTTCTTTTACATATCATTAAATCTACTGACATGGTCTGTTGATATAAGTAACCATAACAAAACACGCTGGGCCACGAGCGGCGCCATTTTTGCTACAATCGATACTCGTATTAAGGTCTGAGTATTGGAGTTGGTGTTGGTCTGTCACTTTTACGAACATTTAAAAAAATATCAGTCTGGACTGGTTTGAAATTGCCGTGTGACCTTTCATATCATGTAAGTAATAAATAAGTGTAATACTAGCTTCTTCAATGCATACATCCCGCTCGTTCCCCCTCCCGTCCTTCTCTAACCCGTCGGCTTTCACATCAGAATGTTTACACCCAATAGCCGAATACCTACTTATAGTTGGAACGTTCAGTAATTTATTACAAATTTGTTCTGCAAACATTCTAATCATCTACTACCTCGATTCATAATTAGAGGTTTTGTCACTAAGAAAGAAAAAAAATTATATTAACATTTGTAAAGGTCTGCTTAAAGTCTTGGTTAAGGGAACTTGTTTCTATTGCATATAGACTTTTCAGTTCTTGAAAGAAGGTTCTAAGATTTTTTTACGGCATTTATTAAAAAGGTTATGAATTATTTTGAAAATAAAATAGGATTGTCTTTCTTGATTCTTAAAAAAAAATGGAGAATTTTACGTACTTCATGTTTACTGTATTAATTGCACATATTTTAGTCTAATAAGTTGAACTGTTTCATGTGGAAAGGCTAAATCCTGCTGGCATGTACTTAAATGAAATCAAGCAGGGAAATTACTGTTATACTAATGTAATATCATTATTCATCAAATAAACTCAATGGCACATTACAGTTGCTAAATCCATAAACTTCAGTAGCTATAAATTATCATAGCTAACATATGGATTGTTCTTGTTAAAATCAATATAAAATAAACCTGTATCAATAATGTACTATTTTGGAAGGAACAAGAATTTTAATGCTGTGCAGTAAGCACAAAGATCCATTAATCTGTATCATTATATTAATACACTGGAAAATTGATTTTGTTTGTAAATGGATCAGAGGAAAGGAATTTTATGTCAGCTCAGTATGAAGATTAAACAGGCTTTATGAAAATTCATGGAATTACCTATGATGAAGGAAATATTACAGTCAACCAAAAATTGAATATTTTGAGGTCCCCAAAACCTATCCATAAGAGAATTAGAGAACAGGATAATTCAGGAATAAAAGGTTGCATAAACATTTTAAGCTAAAGCATAGGATGGTTGTATATGACAGTAGAAAACAGACATTTTTGCTGTAATCCTATTGTCATAGATCTCCTAAGGATCATTCTAAGGAGCAGTAAATCCTCTGCATTTATGTGTGCTATTGGATCTTGAGGGTTCATAAAAACATGTACTGTGCAGTGTTTTAAAGAAAAGTTCAACATTGATACATTTCACTTAACAATTATTCTGAGAGGGCATACCATCTACAATATACATCTATGACATATGCTCATAATTTTTAGTCTTCTTTTAATAAGCAATATTGCACCAAATCAATTAAATTGTTTATTTTAATTGTTTTGTGTTTATTCAACACTTTCCTTAAATCCTTAATGGTATCTAACAAAAAAGCAAGAATGTTGGTGTCATTTCTTTGTGAGGATTTTGTACAGTTCATACAAAACTTTCAAAATGCAGAAGACTTCCAGTATTTGCAGAAAATTACATTTACACATTTATTCCTGTCAGTATGTGAAATATGTATTTTAATTAAAATTCTTAGGGCATTTCTGAGAAAATAAAATAAGACATCTTGTCATGCAAAGGATAATTTGGAATAAGGCAATTTTTTGAAAATATGTTGCCTCATTTTTTCATTTGCTTTTTTACCCTCCTCATATGGAAGACCTATGCTCCCAGGAGTACATGGGTGCCTGGGGTCAGACGTCTTACGAGGAGCAGAGGAACTCTGGGTCTGAGAGAATATACAGGATAGGAAATCACTGGTATGATGGTGAGAAACTGGATGTTATGAAATTTATTGCAAATGGATGAAAGGAAAGGTGATTATGGGGTAAGCCAATAGAATAAATGGCAGGGAAAACCGGAGAATCCAGTGAAAGCCCAAGTATTGTTTTATCCACATGTGATCGTCTGAGATCAAACTCGGGCTGTCCTAGTGAGAGGCAAGCAGTCCAACCATTTGGCCATGGTACCACATCTTGAAAAAAATACTGCATCTTAATATCTTATATGTGAAATTTGACATTCATTAACTTTTACTTTCTACATTACATATATTAAGTAAGTAGAGGATATAGATAGAGTCAACATGAAAAATTGAATGCCATGGCCAGGATTTGAACCACCGATCCCCTGTTTTCCGTCCAGTCACTCTAACCCATTGAGCTACCATGGCTAACTTGCCGTCATGACATTAAATTCTCCTTTTGACTTGTATATTTCCCCGGTAGACTACTAGGGGCTCTTGCATTCGAGATACATTCGAGATTCAAGTACTTACGATAGTAAGTACCTCAAACGGTGTATAGACTTGATGTGTGCCGTGTGACAAAGGGTAGTCACATTGAATATTTATAAGGTTCTTGGTAAAACTGTTTGAGTTACTTTTTTATTTGACATATCATTTATAACTTTAATTTGAATGTAATATTATAAGGAGTTAAAACCACGATATTCATTTATATACACCCTGTATTATAGTTTCTAAAACAGGATGTATTATATCGAGATTCAACTGTATTGGAACACCACAGTGAAGCGAAAAATTATTAAATTTTAGATGAGTCGCATTTTTTACACATCTGCTTCACTTTCGTACCTATTTTGAGGACATGTTTCGCAAATCTTCGTTTGCATCTACGGCTCTTGTGCGACTGACGCTAGATCCAGCGGTGTGGGTAATTCTGGGGTTGTTGCTGTCATGAAATTGAAGATAGCACAGAATTACTAAAATACGTACAAAAACATAGTGAACTCGTCATATGGGAGAGGATATACATAGAAAAACATAAAAACCAACTAATGAACTTTGAAATCCCGCTAGAAGAGAATCCCACATTTCAGTTCATCACTAAATTAACAGATGGCAGCAACAACCCCAGAATTACCCACACCGCTGGATCTAGCGTCAGTCGCACAAGAGCCGTAGATGCAAACGAAGATTTGCGAAACATGTCCTCAAAATAGGTACGAAAGTGAAGCAGATGTGTAAAAAATGTGACTCATCTAAAATTTAATAGGATGTATTATGTTATATTTACCATAATTATTACACATGCACACCATAATAAATTATACAAGATGTACTTAGTACAAAAGTGAATCGAGAAGATATTGACACATTGCTTCACTCACACTGTTTATTCACAGGACATGTTTCAAGAGCTTTTGCTCCTATCATCAGCTGATACTCGTTGAGTATCAGTGTGAGTGAAGCAATGTGTCAATATCTTCTCGATTCACTTTTGTACTAATTTGTCCTTCACTGTCCCTACGCTTCTTCCAAGTTTATACTTTGAAGATGTACTTATCCTGGGCTTCCAAGTTCTAAGATTTATTATACATTGCTAACTCACAATACAATGCATATTGATTACCAAAAGTAAGGATTACAATTTTGTATGAAATAATTTACAAGTAAAAATAACTTTTCATAAAAAGCAATAGTTGTAATTAAAAATTATTAAAACAGCAACTGATACAGAAATTTGATTTACTTAATTTACATGTCTGGTTAGAGGACTAGTAATTTAATTATATTAGTACAGTATTAGAAATGTGAAATGAAAAGTCTAAAAGCTAGTCCCTAATTCTTGCAACAGTTATGTAAGCTCAAAAGAAAAAGTACTGCTTTTATTGAAAGAGTTAGTAACACACTTATAATACTCAGCCCTCTGTTTCAGCTGAACATCCCCAGGTAAGGCAACACAGATACAGAACGTCCATTTTGCAACATCAGCCTGCTATTTCTTTCACATTTCAGAGTAAATACAATGGAGTATGGTATGACAATGGAGGAAGAGCTGAAAACGAAATTTCGGGTAAAGTTGGAATCATTTCATTGTCCAATGAACTGGAAAATTCCTATTGATCCACTTAATCCATCATTTAAAGTGGTATCAGAAAGAGCAGAAATAAAATTGAATGAAACAGAAGACAGTGGAATATTCAAATGGGATAAATTTACCTACCTACTGATACTGTGCTATGAACTTTATAGAACTGAAAATTACGCTGAAGCTCTGGAAAAGAACAAAGAATGTGAAAATGTAATGAACATAGCAGATTCTAAAGGATATTATGAACAGTTTTACATTTACTCTAAAGATGCCATTTTACATTGTCTTACAGCATGTAAATGCTACATTTTATTTGCTTCTGGAAATTTTGGGCTACTAGAAGATGTGATAAAAGAGATTCCTATGTATGAAGACATGAACGTTCAAAACAAAGCTGCTCTGTTAGGACTACAGGCCTCTTTTCTGATGGAATATGAGCATGAAGGAAATAAGGTAAGAGTAATAAACATTCCTACAAAATATATAGCTGATGCTAATTTTAGCTGCAAAGCTATAGGAATTATAAATAAGAACTGGTCTCTATCTATATTGATAAATATGTATTTATTTTTAGTAAATGGGAAAATTCCGTAAAGGAGGTATAATGATACTTTATGTCCCATTACCTGATATTTTATTACCATAAAGCTGTGCAATCAAGCCAAGACATATCTGTGGAATGATTTCTGGTGCCGATCTGGAAGCATTAGAACACCTATATGGCAATTTCAATTGAATGTATAAAGAAGCATTCAAAAAGAAACGAGCTGGTGCCATATGAACAGAAACCAGTACCTATATGTTAGAAATATTGACCCTGGCTGTTGAGACACTTGTCCCACTGTGACACAAGGCAGTGAATGGCTCTCTCATAAAATTCCTGGGCTGCATTGTGAACCATTTCTGCACATACAGCTTGACATCGTCCGAGGTGAATCGTTTGCCCCTCAGAGCCTTTTTTAGGGGTAGAGATCTAGACTGTATGGAGGGTGACTGAGAACCTCCCATTTGAATTTCTGCAAGAGTGCCGCAGTTGTGTTGGCCATATGAGGCTTTGCATTGTCATGAAACAGAATGACACCACAGGTGAGATTTCCTGGTCGTTTTGATTTGATCGCTTGGTGAAGGTTGGTCAAGGTTTGCGACTAACGCTGGGATTCATTGTTGTCTCGTGCTGCAGGAAGCATATCAGAAAGGAGCCATCTTGATCAAAAAAGAAGATGGCCTTGGATTTTTTTTGGTGGTGACCTTGGATGCTTCCACTGGAGACTTTGTTGTTTTGATTCTGGTTCGAAGTGATGACACCTATACTCATCTCCAGCCACCACTTGTGCCAGGAACTCATTCCCTTCCCTAGCATAGTGCTGCAGATGAACAAGAGAGTGGGTCATTTAACACGCTTCCTGGTGTGATTGAAGACTGTGGGGCACCCATTGGGTGCACACTTTGTGCAAGTGCAGTCTTTTCTTCATGATGGTATGAACACTTTAGACGCTCAATCCAACCTCAGCAGTCGTGGGTAATGAGTGCATCAACCAGCTGGACGATGTCATCGGTAATGCATTGTGGTGCTCCACACCGTGCACTATTGGCTAAAGACATCGTCCTTCCCTGAAGCACTTGTGCATGCCTTGACCCTTGCAAGGGACGTGCAGTAGTTCACCATATACTTGTGACATTAGTCGAATGTCCATTCCCCCTACTCCTTCTACTGTCAGCAAATGAACACCACCTCATTGCTCTTCTTTTGACGCCTCCATTTCCTGTTTGCAATGTGAATGACAGCATTGGACGATATTCATACTTCCAGACTTTCGGGGAGAATGGGAATCATCTTGGTTGTAGAAAAATCCCCATCCCCAGCCAGGAATCGAACCCGGGACCTTTCGCACTGTAGGCAGGTGCTCTACCAACTCAGCTAGGGGCCAGCTATTTGTTTCTTGTTTTGTGTTTTTAATTAGCTTTTTCACTATGTTTACAAAGTAGTGTTGACAGTATTAGATACTTTAGTAGAATGTTAGATTTACCTTGAGTTCTTCATTAGAGTAATATTATTAACATGTAAATTTCCCACTGTTACTCTTGTAATTATATTCCATGTGGCCTTTGATCTTAACTAGCTGTTTTGACTTGTTTCCTTTATAAAATAATTTGGACCTATATGATATTAAAAGAAATAGAATTCTGCCTTCATTTGTATATTTTGGGCCATAGTAAACAAAATATTGTGTTACTTGGTATACACAGACATTGTAAATAACCATACTTTTTTGGTTACTTATGAGTAGATGACATACTTTAATATAAATAACCATACTGTCAGCAAATTATGAACAGTATGCTTAAGTTGCATATAGCGTTTGATCATACTAGCTATTTTCCAACTTGTTATTATACTTGTATGAATTGGCTCAACAGCTATACCCTATCTTTCTGAGATTTTATCAACACCAGAGCCTGTCTCATACACTAACAAATTTATAGTATAGTAGAGTAACCAATATAATTATCATTGTTTTATAACTTTATAAGTTCATAAATTAGTTATTAGAAAAAAATCACATTATTATTAAAATTTTTTATGATACAGTAACCTTTTTCTTGATCCAACAATGCTAACAAAATTTATAAATATTATTAGAAACAAAAAAGTGCAGGTATTACTAATGTATTAAAATATGTTCTTCCAGAATGGCTTACGCTGTATTGATGAAGCAATTAAAATGAATCCAGATGAAGGACAATGGCATTATTTGCTTGGTAAATGTCTCCAGCGTATACGCCAAGTGGAGGATTTTGGTGGTGACCCAAGTAAGAGAGAATTGGAGGCATTGGATACAGCTCATGCCATCACAAAAAGTCCTTTGTGTTTTATTTATATGGCTGCAGCACTAAGAGAAGCATCATTCTATAAATTAACTACATATGGTAAATTTGATAACAGATCTTTTGAAAAGACTAAATCATTACTTAGGTAATTTTAATTTATTATTTTTATTAGCATATTTAAAGCTAATGCAAAGCTTATATGTTTGATTTATGGAATGCTTCAGTGTAAATAATAAAAAAATATAATTAATTTGATAAACTAAAATTGGTCGTGTTTACAGAAAAATTCAAAACCAACTCCTTTGTTAGTTTGTTTGTAATTTACGTCCTCCAACGTTAAGTCATATCGGACGGTGAATGATGCTCAAATGAGTCCAGGGACCATGGAGCTTAGAATTACCCGACATTCGTCTTGAAGGATAAGGAAAAACCCCGGAAAAAACCTTATCCGGGTAACTCACCCTGACAGAGATTCGAACTCGGGATCTCTTGAACGTGAGGCAGACATGCTACCACCATGCTACCGAGGCGGGCAATCAACTCCTGATTATTAAAAGGTGATGACTAAACAGTGTTTTTTGTATTAATTGAATATCATTGTGTTTACACTACCTCACTATTAGTTTGATTAAACACTATTCAGAAACATCCAATTATTATTATTATTATTATTATTATTATTATTATTATTATTATTATTATTATTATTATTATTATTATTATTATTATTATTATTATTATTATTATTATTATTATTATTATTATTATTATTATTATTATTATTATTATTATTATTATTATTATTATTATTATTATTATCATTATCATTATTATTATTATTATTATTATTAATTATTATTATTGTTATTAATTATTATTATTATTATTATTATTATTATTATTATTATTATTATTATTATTATTATTATTATTATTATTATTATTAAGTAGTGTTTTTTACTTTGTCTCTTTTTTATAACATTTGGTGAAATACAATACATGAGAGCATGTTATAATTTGTAGGAAATGTGAACTATCCTATTATTGAGTAAAATTTTAGCACTTATGTAAAGTTTCCAAGAAATTTATGGTGCAGTTTTACGAGTTTACTGTAAACTAGTATTATGCATAGTTGATTGAAAGTAATTTAGTTAATCCAGTAATTCAAACACTTAAGCTTTACATGTTTTTTGCTGTTATTGTTTCCATCATTCTAATGAACTGATTGTTGCAAAATTTCAGATTTTTGTATTGCATATTATTACATAAACACATTCTGCTATTGCATTGTATAGAAAGTCATAAATATCATCAAAACGTTATTAAAAAAGAAAAAGAGTTAAATGCTCTCTAGACTTTCAAAAATTCTGTCACGAGGCCGAAAGAGAGGGAAGCACGGAGTGAAAGAGACAGATAGCACCTAAGACATGCCCACAGAGAGAGAGAGCAACAGAAGGAGAAAGAGACAGTTAGTCTAGACGATTCTCGCTCCACTGTGAGGCTTCGTGACAAGTCATGCGGCTTCATCGGGTGTTGAGAAAAGTCGAGAACAGCTGATCTTGTATTAATAGGAGGGACGTACAGAGAGAAAACACAGTTGAGAGTTCTTAACGGTGCAGAGTGCACATGTGTCAGACGGACTTGAAGGTCTTGTACGTGTTACATCATTCTACTATTGGCAGAGCTGTATGGAAATAAAGAGCATTTTGAATTTCTGCAATTTGGACTTTTAATTCATTTGAAATATAATGAATAAAATATAAGTCCAAATGTACTTACTGCACGTGCACTGGTTGCTGCCAAGATTGCTCCTACAATCACTCTGCTCTTTGTTGCCAATGTTTAAAAAGGCCATACAGTAGTCAGTAAATATTATCTAAACTAATTAATGTTATAACTAAACCACAGGGCAAATCTCTTGGATGTCCTATATTAGCTCTTGAAATGGATTGACTTTCATGTTTTCGGAGTCTAGCGCCTTAGGCACTCTGCTAAATATATAGCCATTTGATTCTCTCAGATACTGCCTATTGAAATGTGATGCTATAGAGATTGCCAGTGTAATTCATATTGTTAGTGTCAACATCTGTTGACATCTTGGGTCCAGGAAATGTAGGTTGTCATTTATAGATGTTGGGCTTCAAAACCCCCAGCCATTAAGCTGTTGTATGCACCTCAACAATCAGTGCGGATTGTGTTGGCAAATTTCACATGATCCTCAATTAACCACTTCAGCGATTGCCTTTTAAACCCTGTTTATTGAATACCCAATAAACAGAATAAGACATTTAAATTGTTAAATGCTGCAAAAATGCTTCATAAATACTCTTTTGTTTCTTCCATATTTATTAACTTATTTTAACGAAACAAAATCTGCTTTAAAGCCCATTAAAAGTAGTATACAGCTATAGTATCATTAAAGTAGACACTATATTCACAAATTGTTGAAAGTTTACTACTTTGTTTCACTGTAGCAAAAGCCATTCTTTGAGTCGAACACACCTAATTTGTGAGTCATTTTGTTTTGTGTGCATATGAACATTATGTATATATTAGCTGCATAAGCAAGTTCTCTCATTCAAGGTTTTAGGGTTCAGTTTATGCTACCAAACAATAATCATTGTATATGTTGTGTCACATACACTCCGTAAAGAAACCTCTGTGTCAGCATCCATATGTACCTCTTAGAGAATTTCATAACCAAAGTTTATGGAGCCTTATGCAGCTGTAGTTTTCACTCAGTAATTTAGTTATTTGTACTCTCTCAGGGTTCAGAGTGATTTAGCTATCTGAATTTAATTGAATAGCACATTTGAAATTGATAAAGCTGAGTGCTAATCTGGTTTATCCTAGTAATATAGCAAATAAATTAGCTTACATAGGAAGTGTACTGCTTCCTATATCACTTCAGAAAATCTGGAGTACTTTTTCCTGTTTGACAGTTATCTGCAAGGGTCATTCAAGTCAATCCAGGACATTTCTTTTTTTCAGGTTTAAATTTAATTTAATTTAATTTATTGTGGCCAATAGACTCTTACAAGAGCATCTGACACTGTCAAGTATCTCTATACAGTCAAAATACAAAATGATCAAAATACATAAGTTATTTACAAAATATAGAGTTGTTTACAAAAGTATAAGTTATTTAAAAAGATCAAAATGCCTAAATTACGTACAAACCTTATTGTATACATAGGTATACAACTCATTTATACTACATACATATATATTACAGTTCATTTATACTATATAAACATTTTTCAATTAGGTATGATTTTAAGACCAGTTTAAATTTTGAGTCAGAAGTATTCTTAATTACAGATGGCAATTTATTGTATAATATGGCACCTATTTTAAATGGACCTTTATTAGTTTGACTTTTATTCGTGCTCACCCTATGGTAATCAGTTGCTCTCCTCGTATCATATGTATGGCAATCTTTATTGAGGATGTTATGTTGCTTTTGGTCTTTTACAAGTATAATGGTTTTGAATACATAGAGTGATGGATGCCTAGGCTGGAGGTTTTGTATGAAGTACACAGTGACACCTGTGTCCTTTTACTGGTAGATGGCGCTCAATTTCCTGTGCTTTTGGATATACTGTTATTCAAGGTGGCGGACAATAGTGTGAACATCCACATGGAACAGGGTGTTGTGATGAAGTTTTTAGTGAATGAGGGCATAAAACCTGCTGAAATTTACAGAAGACTTCAAGCTCAGTATGATGATGAGACTCTCAGTCCCAGTAAGACATTTGAATGGTGTAAATGCTTCAAAGATGGCCATATCCCAATTATTGACGAACCTGGTCGTGGTGGATTACAGCCCATGGTAGTCATTCCTGAGAACGTTCAGCACATTTAGCAGCTGATCCTGGACAATCGTCGCATAACCTGTTGTGATATTGCAAGAGCGTATAGGAACAGTGAACACAATAATTCATGATCATTTGTTGTTCCGAAAAGTGAGTGCATGCTGAGTCCCAAAGCAGCTGTCTGCTTTTGACAGACACATAAGGGTTGAAGTCTGTAGAGAACTGAAGGACTGCTATGAAAGGGAAGGTCAGGATTTTCTGAATCGCATTATCACATATAACAAAACATGGGTTCACCATTTCACCCCAGAATCCAAAAGAGCATTGATGCAGTGGAAGCATACGGACTCGCCACTTCCGAAGAAATTTCGCACAGCTGCATCTGGCAAGTGTATTCTGGGATAAACTGGTCGTTATTCACATTGATTTTTTTACCCCATCACTATTGTGTCACTGTCAACAGTGAGTATAACTGTTGTGTTCTGTGTGATGTGCATAAGAGTTTACGGAAGAAACGTCCAGGTTTGATCACAAAGGGTGTTCTCTTTTTGCAAGACAATGCAGGACTGCATACCGCTCAATGTACATTCCAAACAGTCATGGAACTCGGCTGGGAGATCTTGCAATACCCGCCCCCCGGCTATATTCCTGACTTAGCACCAAGTGATTTCCACCTGTTTGGGTCCCTGAAAAAATTCATTAGAAGAAAATATTTCAACACTGATGATGAAGTAAAGCATGATGTCCTACAATAGTTCCTTCGGAATTCTAAATCTTTCTATGCCGAAGCATTTCAGATATTAGTCAAACGCTGGGATAAGTGTATAACTGCAGCTGGACATTATGTGGAAAAATAAATCCACTTTCCACACTTTGAAATTTGTTCTTCTATTTGTTTTTAAACAAAGACCCAGATTGATTTGAATGACCCTCATAGATACTGATGACAATTTTTAGATTTTGAAGGAGGTGTTGAGGATATAGGTAATAGTAATAGTAATTTATTTACTGCCCATAGACTAATACAAGTATCGAGCATTGTCAATATACATTAAAATACAATTTACAATATTAACATAGGCTGGAAGTCTATTGTACATTTGTAATCCTATTATACATGGATCTTTATTTACAGATTTTACATTATAACTACTATAGTGCAAGTCAGATTTACATCTAGTATCATGATTGTGTACTTCACTATTTAATTTTGTCTTTTCTGGTTTATTAAATTAATAACTTTATATATGTATAAAGGTAACAGTGAGGAAGAAAATTACCTACTTCCTCCAGGTGTTCATTGTATTAGTACACTATATAGGATGAATGTATTTATATTGTATTATTCTCTTCCTTATTTGCTTCTCTCTGTATTGATATGTTATGCTTAAGACCATATTTGTATATGAAATATATGTATTCATTTCTGACAAAGCCATGAAATTGAAACATTTCTAATGGTGAATAAAGGCTTACTTACTTACAGTAAATGTATTGTAGCATTATAATATACAGAATGCATATCAGTAGCACATAATGTACCTTAAAAGAAAGAAGAGATCACTGTGTATTTGCTAGAGTAGTTACTTTTTACTTTAGAGATAAAATGTTGCACATTTTCTTACTCTGTTGTTTAATACAGATATGAACAAAACGAATTCAAAGGACTAATGCAATAATGTTCTTCTTCTATAACTCCAGTTTCAAAAATTGAAGATATGAATTTTAGAAACTATATTTATTAGGCCATTTTTAATTTTCTTTTTAGGAAGGAAGGGCATTAGCACCATAGTTAATTCCACATTTGCACTTCTGTCTCCTGCCACATGATTACACATAGGAAAATATGTCTGTGAAATGAAAATATGAGTGTTAGAAATCATGACTTCATAGAGAAAACACAGGATTCCTTTCACTGTGCATTCAGGGAGGGAATGGATGACAACAGGCTTCTCACATGCCATAATGATGTCACAACTTTGCATGTGTGTTTTAAGGTTTAATTATGTGCTCCATTATATTAATTCCTTCTTCCTTCTTCCTTTTTGCTTTTAGCAGCTACGGAAAATTGTAAATAATGATTGAGTAGCATTTAATTGCTTTTTGTTGTGAACTCTTAAATTTCAGGATGGCCATGGAAGAAGCTAGGGGCTCCTCCCATATCCTTGCTCGATGTGCCTTTGGTTTCTGGAGACTACCAAAGCCATATCGTGATCCACAATTGGCAGAAGAATGCTTTCAGAGAGCATTGGAAATAAACCCACATAGTACAATGGGTAATCACATTGCTGGAATTATAAATGAGAGTAGGAATAACTATAACGAAGCAAAGGAGTATTATCGTAAAGCTGGTGAATTGGGTGCATATGGGGCATTTCTGAATCTGCAGAAAATGAGGTTAAGAGAGGTAGGCATTGTAATTTTTATTTTCTAACTTCCTTTGCAAATTTGCCAATTTTTAATTTAATGCTTGTGATATATTACGTAAAAAATACAGTTAAATAGGTGGTGAGTACTCATAAATCTTTTGCCCATATTTAAAGAAAGAAGATTTTCAGATTATTTTTGTATTAAATGATATAATCAGTTTAAAATCAAAAATGAATTGATTAATAATACTGAACAACACTAACTTTTTAAATTTCCTGGAACAGTTTCAGAAACTTATTTCCTCCATTATCAACTGGACATTACTGAACTTATTTGTAAATACTAACACTTCCGTAGACTGTTCTGGCAGAATATGTACAATGAGTCGCTTTAAGGGACATGTTCCAGGAAGTTTAAAAAGTGAGTTTTGTTAGTGTCAGTAACCCATTTTCTATTTTAATGTGATCTAACAAAACTGTCATCAACTTTCAGAATTATTGATATATAATCACTGTTTGAAATTCACGCAAAATCGAAAGGAGAATAGCAGAAGAAATATTAACTGTAAGACTAATTGTAGCAATTGACAGCATAAGAATAGAACTTAGAAACAAAACAGATATAGAAATTTAGAAACTTAAAAACAGATATGTACTTATACACTAGAAGAGAAACATCAATACTTCCAAACATTCGCATACCTTCTATAGACTACTGACAAGATGCTGAAATCATGTGTATTTTCTTAGCAACAAATAATTTAATTCCAAAACTTAATCACATAAACACAAAAAGGATCACTTTTTTATACAGAAGTTTCTGAATTTTTCAAACATGGACATGGCCTACAATAAAATTAAAATGGGTCAAAATTGGTAAATAAAAATGGAATGCAGAAGTTGGAAATATTGAAGTGACAGATATATAGGTAATGACATTATGAAAAATGAGTCAATGTTAAGCACTCATATTGTTCTGTTTACCAAATTACTGGAAAAGCATGTTTCAAGGTCCTATTGTCCCTATTTTTGCTGTTGGCCAACTAACCAGTGATTCCCAAATCTTTTTTAATTTACAAAATTATGTGTTTCAACAGAAAATACATATGAAAGGGTAGAGCCAGACTGAAAAATTCAATACCATAGCCGGGATTTGAACCACGAATCTTCTTAACTATTGAGCTACCATATCCAAAATGCCAACATGACATTAAATTCTCCAACTGACTCGTGTTTTCCCAGTAAACCACTAGCAGTTCTCATAAACACATGAGACAACTACATTAATGGCGACTTACTATGCTGTAAGTACTTTAAGGTCCAGGCTGTATAGTTCGGACCACTATTAGGTACAATTAATGGAAATTAATTGTTCTTTCACACTAGTCATGTGTAGGACGCACTATGAAAGGGTAGAGCCAGACTGAAAAATTCAATTGAATGAATGAATTTTTCAGTCTGGCTCTACCCTTTCATAGTGCATCCTACACATGGCTAGTGTGAAAGAACAATTAATTTCCAGATGATACATAGTTACACAGCTCTAAATAATTCAGCCTTAGATTTATCTTTTTTAAGATACATAATAGTCACAAATATCAATGATCTTTTTTATAAAAATTTTATTATATATGGAGAATAAACTTCCCGAACATGTTACTTCACTGCCTATTTATAAATTAAAAAGATCACTCTAGGAATGGTTAAAAGAGTAGCATTTTATTCAATAGAAGAACTGTGAGTGCAACAATTTTCACAAAGGTGAATACTTGACTAAATCAGTTTATTTCTGTATTAAATAGCTCATCACTTTATAGTAACTAATTTTTAATAAAGTGTATGTGTATGTACGTGTGTGTGTGTGTGTGTGTGTGTGTGTGCGTGTGCGCGCGTGCCTGTGCGTGTGAACAGAAACATTTTTGAGATCATCCCAGTCCCATCCTTAGCATATTGGTGATTAGCTGATGATTGGACTGGGATGATCTCGAAAACATCCCTGTTTTTAATACTTAATGTTTGTGAAGTTTTAAGTTGTAATAAAATATGACTCCATAAGTCTTTGATTCATAACCTTTATTAACTGAGCTTTACCATAAGCTCACCTCTGTGGTGTTATGCAGATTACTAATAAAGTTTCTAGTAAACAGGGGAAGTATTACACTCTGCTCAAAAATTAAATATCTATATTTTACTAGAAATAAATATTGTAATCCCCCCCCCACCAAAAAAAGTTTCTAAAAAAAGAGATGTCTTTCTGTCTGTCTAACAGCATATCTAAAAACCCAAAGGTTGACTTAACATCATATTTAAAATTTAAGGTTAACATCTTTCATGGGTGTGATATGAAGATTTCAAGAAAAATTCACCTTTTGAACTACCCTTTATAGAAGGTCTATTCAAAATATTCTGGAATTTTTTCCACAACATTTTTTTTACTCTAATTTTTTACTGTGCATGATCTCCCTTTGAAATACTATCCTCCACAATTGATACACTGCTCACAATGCCATTTCCACTTCCAGAACCAGTCTTGGTAGACTTCTTTCTGGTTTGCGTTCTTTTATCTTGTCTGTTGTTGCAAATCGTCATTCTTTTGACAGGGTTTTTAACCTTAAAAATTTAAAGAAAAGTCTGCAAGGGCCAGGTCTGGAGAGTATGGAGGATGAGGAAGCTCAGGCATCTCGTTTGTTTTGCAAAAGTCACTCACCAATAGAAATGAATGTGCAGTGCATTATCATGATACAAGAGCAATAAATTGTCTCGTCACATTTCAGACCATTTCCTTTTCATGTTTTCTCGCAGGCATGACAGCATGTCCCAATAGTATCATCAATTAACAGTTTGTTCCTGTAGCCGAATCTATGATGAACTAACAGCATATCTAAAATCCTTCGAATTAATCCTTCGAAGTCAAAGAAAACTATCAGCATGACTTTAACATTTGACTTGACCTGACAAGCTTTTTTTTTTTTTTTTTTTTTTTTTTTTTGTCTTGGAGAATCTTTCCCGACCTTTGTGAAGAACTTTGGTCTCAAATCAATCTTCTCATCACCAGTTATCATTCTCTTAAGGAACATCTCATTCTCATTTGCGCCATCCAAAAGCTCTTCGCAGATTGTGAGGCAATGATCTTTCTGATATTGACTCATGAGTCATGGGACAAACTTCACAGCAACACAATGCATTCCAAGATTTTATGTCAGAATATTATGAAATGATCCAACTTTAACAAAATTTAAAGCCTGCTCCTTTAACTCTGTCACATCGAAATTAGCAAACTGTGTGACACAACATTCTACTCAATACAGCTCTGAACAATAACTACCAGACGTACAATAATGATACTTCTGGTATCATTAACAGGCGCGTGCAGGTTGTCAACCACGTTTTGCTCCAACTCCATTAGCATGAAATTAAAATATTTCAGAATTTTTTTAACAAACCTCATGAAAAAGTGTCATTTTCTTTTTATTTTCTCAAAATGTTTGCTGACAGTTTTGACAAAATACAATATATTCAAGATATTAGCATAATAAATAAAAAAAATTTTAATTAATTTTTTTGGATTAGCCTTTGAAGTCCTATCCATTCTGAGGAATGTACTGAAAGACAAAACTTTACTACACAAAAAATGCTGTCATCTCCAGTGCTCCCTTATAACAGTATCTTCATTCCACCAGCATTTCTGGGTTGGAGGTACCCAGATGATAAGGATAGCATTGGAATTAGAGGACCTATAGCTTTTACTGTGGACTCCAAACCAAGGTAGTCCTCAGGGATATTTCACAAGCTAGTCAAAGATGATGGCTTGAATAGAGCCAACTTGAAATTGTCACTCTAGACCTTTAAATTGAACCATGAACCTTCAGCACCAGAGCTGTAAATGAAACTACTTAGCTAACCTGTTAAAATACATCATTTACCTCAACCAGAAACTGTTAAGTCACCATTCTCATTTTCTCTTGATCATGCAAATAGAACAAAATTTTAAATTTCTCACATAATGATGGATTTTAAATATCACTTAAGCATATTGTATTCCCCTTGTATCTGCAGCAAAATGTGTAATAAAACCATTTTTGCAATTGTTTCAGTTTCAGTTTATTCATCCTTTATAATCATACAATATTCTTTTGCACAGTGACATAGGACAATTAATACGAATCAGATAAAGGAATAAACTTTTGTAAGAAAGGTATGCAGAAGAGTGTAAAATTGTGTGAATGTAACAGTCAAAATTGTTATTACTGAGTTGTACCATCTAGACCGTAGTTACTCAGATTGAAGAAATGTGTAATTTGATTTTTTAAATTTTATCTGACAGTTTGCTGATCTGATTTGGTTCTCTATTTACTTTTAGTTTTGTGGTAGTGTTTAAGAATGGTAATGTCATTTTGTGATACTCTATATCATTTTCATCCTTTTGCTTTTTAAGTTGGTATGATGTTAGTGGTGAGACTTCACAGTGACACTGTGCCAATATTCTAAAAGCTCCTTGTATGATAGGCAAACCAAAGAACAAAACATGGGCATGTGTTAAACCTTGTGTCCCCTCCACTAGCAATCTAAATTTAGAGGGTATGTATGTTTTATTTTTATTCAGCATTGCTAATTATCGAGATGTGAACTTCATTTTCTGGGCAATAGTGTTTCGTCTGAAACATCTACTATTGCAACATTGTTTTTATTCAGTTGATGAGTTTTTAAATACTTTTCCATGAACCCCTTCTGGGTGTGTAATTTATTATACTAGGTTGACAATAACTGCACTTCCTAAATGTAAATGCTGTATGAAAAAGTTCCTGTTAGAACATTGTTTTTATAGTATAGGTGAATTTTTTGAATGTCAACTACAGATAAATTGTTATATTGTACATACAGTTTCTGAATTTTCATTTCTAAACTTGTGTTGTGTAAACGTTTACTGTATGATTTTTAGTTATAAGTACTTGACGTGTCCTATATCATGTACTATGATCAAAAGGATGAATAAATGTATTTATTATTATTATTATTATTATTATTATTATTATTATTATTATTATTATTATTATTATTATTATTATTATTATTATTATTATTATTATTATTATTATTATTATTATTATTATTATTATTATTATTATTATTATTATTATTATTATTATTATTTAAAAAACTATTAGTTGAGACCCATTTTACTTCAAGCATAGTACCATTGTGATCAGTTTGGATTCAGAAAAGGAATATCGACTAATAATGCAACTTACAAGCTTACACATGAAGTGTTGACTGCCTTAAATGATAAAAGACATGTAGGTGGAATTTTTTGTGATCTAGCAAAGGCTTTTGATTGTGTTAATCATGACATTCTTATAGCAAAACTGGAATTCTATGGGATAAAAAATGAACATTTAAGATGGTTTGTATCATATCTAAATGAAAGAAAACAGAGTGTTGAAGTAGCTGTCAGTGATATTGGTTATGAAAAACAAACTTCGAATTGGAAAATAGTAACTCATGGAGTACCCCAAGGTTCCGTGTTAGGGCCTTTATTATTTCTTATTTATATAAATGACCTCTCACTTTATATAAAGGGCATTGCAAGTACAGTTCTTTTTGCTGATGACACTAGTGTCCTGGTGACCAGTACAAATTTAAACGAGTGTACAATTAAAATGAATTATGTTTTGAACTGTATGTCATGCTGGTTTAAAGCAAACAAATTATCTGTGAATCTAGACAAAACAAAAGTGGTCAAATTTATAACCTGTCGTACATCACATACTGAAATAGAAATCGGGATTAATGATATGTTATTAGAAGAAATTGACAGCATAAAATTTCTGGGCCTTCATGTGGACAGATGTTTAGATTGGAAAGCTCACATAAATTATATCTTACCTAAACTTAGCTCTGCCTGTTATGCTATCCGAGAGCTGGTTAATGTGAGTTCTATTGACACACTTAAATTGGTATATTATGCATACTTTAACTCTATTATGGAGTATGGAATATTATTTTGGGGCAACTCAGTAGAAAGTAAAAAAATATTCCTTATGCAAAAGAGGGTTATAAGAATCATTACTAACACCCACACCAGATGCTCCTGTAAAGATCTTTTTACAAGATTGAAGATATTAACGCTTCCTTGCATGTATATATTCTCGATCCTAAAATTCTTTGTATGCAATCGTGCCTTATTTGCAACAAATAATGTAATTCACAAAATAAACACTAGACAAAAGTATAATATCCATTATCCCAGTGCTAAACTTTCTTGCTTCCAGAAAGGTGTGTATTATGAAACTATCAAAATATTTGGCGCACTTCCTAATGTTCTTAAAGAAAAAGTTGATAATTTCGGTGCTTTTAAAAAAGCTGTTAGAGAGTACCTTTGCTCAAAATCTTTTTATTCTGTACAAGATTATCTGAATGACAAATTATCCTGATAATGCTTCTGTAGCTCTATAAGTAGTATTTAACTATTCCAATGACAAATCATTACTTATAAATATTTGATGCAAGCTGAAAGTTTATTTTTAATCTATATGTATTTAATAAATAACAAGAATGGTATCCATTGCAAAAAATTTGAGACGTACTGGCATAAGCCAAGTGAAAGCTGGTTTAAAAAGTGTTTCATTTTGTATCATATATAATTATCCCTGCTTTGTTTTCCATATTGTTGTTCATATTGCCTGTATACTATAACATGTGTCTTATGTTAACTTTTGTACATATATACGCTATTAAACTTTATACCTCTAGACATGTTCAATGTTCACAGCCTTTTCTGGCTACAAGTGAACCTACTGAACGCAAATCAATCTAATCTAATCTAATCTACTAAATCTCCAAGAAATTTGTGAGGTAAAATTTGAGACTCAGTTATCTTTTTTCTACAGGAGGAAGCATATGATCCTCTACCAGATTTGGAATACATGTTGACAAAGTTTCGACATGAACCGACAAGACTCTTACAAACAAAAATCCACATTGGTGCAGCATATCTATTTCTAAAGGATGATCTCTCCACTGCTCTAGATTTCTGGATGGAAGTTATTGATAAAGACCCATCTTGTCATATATTAGAGGTAATTGGAAAAGCCAAATTAATTTTGATCTGAAAGTACTACGGAACATTATTGCGACATTAACCTGTTTATGATTAAAGGTATAAATGTATCACTCCATCAGAATGCCTGCTGTTGGTTTGAAGACTCTGTTTATATTCACTTGAAGTTTGTTTAATCCAGATAAGTTACCTTCTGGTTAATTTATTTTTGCAACTGTTTCCCTAGCAAGTTGATAAAACAATAGTCACTAGTGATATTAATATGATTTAGGGGATCAGTTACGTTTTGATATTAATACTTTTATTATAGTTGGAAAGTTGCACATGAGGGTTTATATATGTAAGAGAATTGGTAAATTTGCTCTAAACAAAGATAAGGGAGTTCTCCTATATGAGTACTTTAAACATTAACCAATCAAGCGACTGATGTATAAAGTCTAAAATTGGGCCATACCTTTTAAAACTTGTAACTTCACTCACGTCCTTTTACAAAATCAGGAACGTTTTCGAAACTGCTACAGTTTCATCCTCAGCTGATTAGCGACTCATCACAGTTGGTTGTCTGGATCTCTTGTAATTGGCTCCCTCTCTCGGAAGATTCTTTACATAAGTTCAGTAGACCACTCACTGTTGGCACATCAAAATTTAGAATATGTGGAATGTTTTTGGTAATAAATTTTTTTTCCCATGTTGTAAGTTCAAGTTTTGTAATTTGATCTCCACTCTGATGTGGGGATTATCATTCCAGAAATGAAAAGCAACTGCCAATTTTTCTGTGTGTTTATATTTTATGTTCCTACGGTGTTCTGTTAATCTAGTTTTTAAATTTCTCTTTGTCAAACCAATATAAAATTTGTCACAGTCTTCACAATTTAATAAATTTTTAATGAAAATGCCGCCAGTCACGACAATACATACAGGCTATTTGAGAATTTGACCAAACAACTATAGTATTATAGAGGGATGCTGGGGGAACAATTCAAGATAGGACGCAGGGCCTCAGAATGCATGATTTTGTGCAATAAGCTAAAGTAATTTTAGTTAATTGACGGAAATTAATCATTTCTTCACTCTAGCTGTATATAGGCTAAGGTTTTTGATAGGTAGAGTCAACATGAAAAATTCAATGCCATGGCCAGTATTTGAATCACGGATCTCCTGGTTTCCATCCAGTCACTCTAACTCATTGAGCTACCATGGCCAACGTGCCGTCCTGACATTAAATTCTCCATTTGACTCGTATATTCCCCGGTAAACCACTAGGGGCTCTCGCATTTGAGATACACCATTTGTGGCAACTTACTATCATAAGTACTTACGATTTCTGATTTCAAAAAATTTCTGAACAAATCCAGTGTGATCAACAAGTGTCAATATGACTTTCAAACAAACAAGTTAACTAATTTAGCAATAATGAACTTTGTTGACAGGTCTTTGACATACTAGACAGTAGCATACTAGGGGTTTGCAGTCTTTTTAGATCTTTCCAAAGCATATGACATGGTTAACCACAATATAGCGCTAGAGTAATTGTCAAATTATGGAGTAAGGGGCATTGTATTAAATTGGTCTTCAAGTTATTTGGAAGAAAGGAAACAATAAGTTGAACTCGACTTTAAAGATGAGAACAAATATGAAATAATAAAAATAGAAGAAATGTGTCATTAGAGGTCCCTCAAGGTTCCATTTTAGACCCTCTTTTGCTTTTGCTATATATAAATAAGCTGCCAACTTGTTTAAAAGATATAACTGAAGCTAAAATTATCCTTTTTGCAGATGACACAAGTCTATTTGTAAGTGGGAAATATTCTGTTGAGCTTGAAAAATTGAAAACTGTAGCAGATACCATAATCTCTTCGTTTACAGCTAATAAGTTCATTATAAGTGAACGTAAAACTGTGGCAATAAACTTTCAACACAAAAATGGCAAATATACTAAACAGGCCTGCATCAAACTTGGATCAAACATCATAAATTGCAAACCTGAAACTAAATTCTTGGGGTTATGGATAGATTGACATATTGAGCGTTTGACTTCAAAATTAACTAGGGCTTTCTGTTTACTTTAGCAGCTAAAATCATGTGGCATATTAGACGTGCTAAAAAGCTGTTACTTTGCCTATTTTCACTCACATTTACTATATGTTCTTTCTGTATGTGATATGTCCAGTAACATGTATGTGTTTCAAAGGACGAATAAAAAATTCATGAATGAATGAGTGTAAGTGAAGTAATCTCATAAATTGATTTACATTATGTCTCTTCTATAATATATAAGTTTGTCTTTGGAATATTAGAATCAGGCTGAAAAATTCAATGCCACAGCCAGGATTTGAACCTTGGTATTGAATTTTACAGTCTGATCTTCCTTTCCAACTTTAGCCTGCACACAGCAGATTAAAATAACAATTATACTCTATCCAGTCTTAAAGTTTGTACAGCTGTCAACATTACACTGTAGCACAAATTTTAGAGCGATTAAAAAAAATTTCTTTCAACATGATGACACCCTGACTGTGAAAGACTTAACTGAATTGATGTCTGAAGCAACTGATATATCTGTAAACACCATTTCAATTGTGAGAACCAAAATTAAACAAATAGGAATTATAAAAGCTCTTAAAAGGGAAAGAGAAAGGCAGCTTAGTGTTTTAGGGTAAGTGGATGATTCTTTTAAAAGGTTATTTGCTTTAATGTGCATAGTTTCTTTTTAAACAACAAGCCTCGTACTATGGATAAGGTACTTAATGACTTTTTACTCACAAAATTATATTGCATAAATTTCCTTTAGCAGTTTCTTTAATTAGTTGATTTAGTTTATTTTTAAATATGAGCCAAGTGCTTTTCTATCCCTATGTTACAGCAGTGAAAGATATGATGGTTGCGATAAGAGTCAGATTTAAACAGCCGACAACAGAGAACATCAACATGTGTTTGCTGGTGGAGTGATATAAACTGCACATTTGTGTACATCCGCACTTTAAGCCCAGGGGGACTCTAGTTGTCAATTTTATCTTTGTTTGAGCAACATTTTTATCTAACATAAGCATACTTTTAATGCTTCTTGTTTTTGCATTTCAGAGATACATCAGCAATATTTTAAAACCAAAACTTCCATTGAACATTTATGAACTAATTATAAATGAAACCCGCCTTGCTTTACATAGGAACAAAACTCTTAGTGTTGAAGATAAATTGAAATATCAGCAAGCATATGAAAAATGCATCGCTGTGCAGCCAAAATTTCAGAACCTATTACTTTCACCACTTGAATCATGGAAAAAGAGGTTTTACATTGCAAGAAAACAGCCAGAAGTACATCATGGGTATGGGAACGAAAGGAGACAAAATTTTTCAAGAAATAATTCATTCAATCCTGGTGGTGCTAATAGTAATAACTGGAGAAAAAGAGAAGGTGTAAACTCTAGGATTGATTCAACAAAAAATTGTAACACAAATTGGAGGAAACAGTAGTAGAGAGAAAAGAACTACAAGTAAACATAAAAACCAAGAGAGCACTTTTTATTATATGTTAATGGAAATAATAAGAGCAACATAGCAGGTAATTTAAATAATGACAGTAACCAAGTTTATTCTTAAGAAAAATAAAAGTTCAAAAAGAAATATTGGCACAATATTTTAAGATGGACTGAGGACAAAAGCGATTTGCTTTTGAAATCGATTTCCATTGGAAAGAAGAAAGAAGTATTAACATAAATTTTCTTAAGATAAGTGTAGCTTTAGTAGCAAATATTTATATTTGTGTAATAGTTATTGCTTCACTGTAACTAGCTTTATGTTCTACGTAAACCTTTAAGTATTACAACTAGTGGACAAATGTGTCAGGACTACCAACAGAGATATCAAGTTGAGCAGCAAGATGTTTGATTGTGTTCTGTCAGTCACCTGGAATAAGAGTGTCCAGACGTTTCAATATTGCAGGAGTTAAAGCTGTGTGCAGGAGATGAGACAGGTTTGCTTGACATTGTGTTGATGACAGATGCCTTGCCTAATGATTCACTGTGCTTTTGTCCTTTTACTGGTCTCCTTAGATATTCTGCAGCTGCCTATGAATATTTGTAATGCTCTGGATTTTCACTAAAAGAACCTCAATAACTGCTCTCTTTTTGCATTACAGATGTCAGTTGAAAGCTAGTTGTAGCTGCCACTCACCAGAAATTAAATGTAATTGCATAAGATGAAGGGCATAATTGAAGCTTTCCCAAACAAAATTCCATTTTTATTTTTCAACTGAAATTGGATGAGATAAACCATATGCTATATTTCTTATTGAATGCTTGTCGTAGTACACCTTATACAATTTAAATATCCAGCATAATGTAATTCTTAAGTATATTAGTTACACAGAACTCTTTGTTATCAGTGTTATGCTAATGAGTTTTGTTAATTTCAATGTCTTTAAAAAGCATTATTGGCTACCTGTTTAAGTAAGCTTTTAATGTTACTGACCATCTCAAAAATGAATAAATGTGCATCTAAAAGTAGTGTGATTTATTAAGTTTGTTTTATTTATTTATCTAACGTAAGTCGTAGTGGATAAATGAAATGGGTGAAATGATCTTCAAAAGGGCCCAGGTTCCATGCAGCTTAGATGTGAAAGTATGTTCCATTTCTTGAAAAGTGATCTGAAGATGTCCTTCTGCCTTTTCCACATCTATTATTTTGTAATTTCAGTGTGTGCAAAACATGATTAAATCATTCATTATTGAAACAAAACTAAGTTACGTTCTTCCTAAATTTAACTTGTTGTGGTTTTATATCATACTTAACAGAGCACATACCTTAATATTTAAAAGAGCACGTCACTTCATTTCTCCAAAACATAACTACAAGCTATATCATTCTGTGTCAAGAAGAGTAAACTAGTCTGCAAACAATCCATTCCAGTGTAGCACAAATTAAAGTATAAGTTGGCATTCAATTTCTTAATAAGCAAACAGATGGATATATTATTTGAAGCAAAAGGTGAGAAACAGTGATGTATATAACATTTGAAACTAATGAGTCGGTAATTCAATTAATTTAAGTGATGTTTGTGTTTGAATTACCGACTCATTACTTTCAGATGGATATATGTTACTTACAGATATGATTGTATATTATTTATTATACATGACGACAGAATCAAGATTGCCAAAATGTACTAAGCAACCAAATAGGTAATCCCATTGTGCAGTAAGCAATGCTTATTTTAGTAATGCTTATTATTTATTAATGCTGGAAGTAATTTCACCTTCTTGTATGTGCAGTAACAGAGAGAAACAAAATGTTTGTAGCCCCCTCAAAAAAAAAAAAAAAAAAAAAAAAAAATTAAAGCATAATGATGTGCAGGTTTGTCATGCAAGCAAAAATGCTTCTGTGCATCTAAATTAGAATGACCTTTGACTAGTTTTCCCTTAAGTAATTCTGTTAGCATGAGTCCAATAAACTAGTAATAATAAATAGATATTGAAGCAAGTAAACAATAAACAGAAATGAAATAATCAGAACTGAAAAATTCCATACCATAGTCAGTATTAGAAGCATAGATCTTCTGCTCTATGTGCAGCTGTTCTCCTACTGAGCTACCATGGCAATATGTTGGTACAACATTAAATTCTCCATCTGACTCACATTTTCCTGGTAGATCAAGAGGAAATCTCAATTCAAGATAACATACCTCAATAGTGACATACAATAAGCTTTTAAAATTTGTAATTGTACTTTCCATTTATAAGGTCAGTCAATGAATGATAATTCATTGTTCTAATATATACTAACCATGTGTCGACATACTATGAAAGGTAGAATTAGAACTGAAAAATTCAATGCCCTATCTGGGATTTGAACCATGTATCTTCTGCTCTACATCATTGATTGACCTTATAAACATACATACAGGCTGTTTCAAAATGATACAGAACCAGTATAACAGTTTTACAACTTGTACTTGGAGCTGTCCGAAGTTTGAAATAGCAGCTTTGAAACTGTTTTAGATGTATTTTTATGTAACATTGAAAATCACAACATTTTGATATTAAGCAGTGCATAAAGCACTAGTAGTGTAGTCCACATACACCTTAGAGGTCGTTCCTGGCAGGTACATTTCATGAAAACAAAAAGGTTTTCCTTTAATATAATTTTGAGTTGAACTTTTACTCAGTGCTCCGTATATTGTTAGTGTTTACCTCGAACAGTTTCATTAGAACCTTCCTAACATCCTCAGCTAAGTTTGACTCAAAATTTTATTAATTTTGTGCTTCATTGTATCATAGTCCTTGCTCATAGGAATGTTTACCTTCGTTATTGCAAAATTGTCCCAACCTTCAGATAAAGGAGCAAAGGCCAGTTACTCAAAAGTCTGCTCACAACTCAGACATTTTTAGGTTGCACTTGAATGAAAAACATATTTTGTCTTAATCGTCTTTGTGTAGAAACTGGAGACTGACTGAATATCTACTTTAAGTTGTTATTAATGTAAACATTAAGGCCTCTAAGATTATAACTTTTTCCATTAATAAATTAAGAAATAACATAGAAGATGTATGGAAAGATAGAGTCAGACTGAAAAATTCAATGCCATAGCTGGGATTTGAACCACGGATGTTCTGGTTGCCGCCCAGCCGCTCTAACCATTGAGCTACTATGGCCAACATGCTGACATGACATTAAATTCTCCAACTTCGGCAACCACAAGATCCATGGTTCAAATCCCGGCTATGGCATTGAATTTTTCAGTCTGAATCTATCTTTCCATACTTAAGCCTACACACGGCCAGTGTGAGAAAACAATTAATTTCCAGCATAGAAGATGTTATTCATTTAACTTTGTTGCATTTTGACATTATCCTAATAGTAAACTCTCAACAACTTGCTGTAAATACCAACAAGAACTTGCTTTAAAATGTACAAATGCTTCATCTAATATTATGAGTTAAAGACGTAAAATAAATCTCTTATGTTACTGCAAGAGGAATTGTTTTTAACTTTATTTACAATCCTTTGGTAGCACTGTAACAGAATTCTTGCCTGTGTTGTTTTTATCATTCCTATCCTCCACTAGATCCTCCTATCCTAGATCACTAATGTTAAATTCCCTATAAAAGATAGTATTAGCAGAGTATTCATCCCAGCTCATTTTCCCGATCATTTCCTTTCATGCATCTGTTATGATGAAGGGCCGCACCGTGGCTCAGTGGTTAGATCGCTTGGCTCTCACCAAGGTGGCCCAGGTTCAATCCCAGGTGACTGCAAAGTGAGATTTGTGGTGGACAACACAGCGCTGGGGCAGGTTTTCTCCGGGACCTCCGGTTTCCTCCGCCATCTCATTCCACCGGTGCTCCATCTTCATCTCATGTATCATCAGTGTCACCGCCTGTGGTGCCGTATGTAGTAAAAGCAGGCGTTAAACACTACACTTCACATTGTTATGATGACACATATTAGAAGAATAAATAAATAAAGGAATAGGTCCATTTACCTTTTTTCTGTAAGACAATTATTTAATGTGTAATATATGGGTATGATCACGAGAATGCTGCTGAAGGACATGATTCAAAGCTTTCCAACCTTTCTGCATTACTCTCAATAGCGTGGGCCAGGCAACACAACTTTGTTCCTGGCAACTTCCTGATACATGCTGACTATGAGGCTTTTGTTTACATATCTTTATTGGTAATGAAAACTATGTATATATCCTTATAACTTGCTGTAAAAGTTTCCTATGTCCATGAAGCATATGTTAGAGACAATACAAGACCACCATTTCTACAGTTTGTTAGCTCAAAGTTACAGAGTTTATAAGTATATTGATATCATTTTTGCATTGGACATAGAATTTTATAATGAGAGAGCATTTGTTTTCAATTTTTTCCATTTTTATCTTCAAATGAACACATGTGTATGAGGCAAGTATTTTCCAGTTAGAGTCTGTATTCACTTTTCCCATCTGCTGCACTCTCTTTGGTTGGAAGTACTGAACAAATAAATGACTGTAAATCACTCTTCTCCTTTATTTTTTAGCATTTGGGCATGCAAATAAAAGACAAAGAAGAGAAACTCACACATATTTGAATATGCTTTGGTGCGGGAACAGTGGATGCAGTTCTGGTTCAGGTAAAGACGCTGGGAGTCGTGATGTAGAGAGGTGTTCGATATCAGAATCCTTTTTATGTGGGATGTAAGGACTGAAAAACATATTTTCCAGATGCTAGTTGTTCTCAGTTATCGATAAAGGTAAGCAGGAATGTTCTCTCTCTCAGGGTCCAGGTTTGACTTGAAGTAAACAATGCATCCTCGTCGGTTTCTCTCACAAGTTTATTGATTTAGTATTTAAATTGCAAGGTTGTTCTCCCCCTCACTTGCTCGCCACTACAATTATATCACGGCTTCCTTTACACTACCCGGTTTCACATTCCGACTCTTAAGTTTGACTCTACACAGTCACATAACGGTACAAATTCACATGCGAAGTATTGTGACTCGCTGTGAAGTCCTTCCTAGTCGCTGAAATCTCTCAACTGAAGTGACGCGGCTTGCCTTACTTTCTCGCGCACTGGCCCTCTGCTGACTGATCTATCAATGCCTCTTTTCTAATTCACGTCTATTTCACGCCTATCACATGATATATACTAACTTTTATTGTAAGTTTGTTTTCCTTACATTTAACCTGATTGGTCTTTCGTCCCTTCTTTATCTATGCAGCAGTTTTAGTTCAACCACACTGGGGTGTGTGGCCCTTGGCATCCTAATGGTATATATCCTGTGTTTTCCTCATGTAGCGCATTCCTTAGTGGCGTCGGTCTGGCGGAGGACTTTTACCTCGCTTTGTTTCATTGTTTCGACATCATGTCTCAAACAACCATTTCTAACTGAAGCTATGCCTGCATTCCTTTGCTTATGTTTAACATTGTACTTTAAGATTAAATATTTGTTCTTATATTACTTTTTATATTCCTTATTCCAATATGCTTGTTAATAATTTATATAGTTTTGTCATCCTTCTCTTATATTCTAATATCGGAAACCTGTGGTTTCTGCTTCAGCTTCCAGTGGTGGTGCAGTGAGCAGTGTTGCACAGTTGCAGAAGAATCTGGATATGGCTAAAGAGTAGGTGGATATGATTGGGTTGAAGTAGGATAAGGTGAGGGTCCAGCTGGGTATGCTGAGGACCAGGGGTTTATGGCTGACTAATAGATGTATGTATGTTATTGTGAGGAGTGGATATGGTGGAACCGTGGATGGAGGTGACTAGGCACCCAGTAAATTCTAGTTGCATTTGGAACTGCTTCTCTAGGAATAATATGTTCTTTGAAAGCTTCTTAAAGAAATTGATCCAGTAAATAAGAATCCATGCCACCAAGTTTTCATTATATCCTACTTTGCCTATAACCTACAATTGCAAATTGGCCATGATAGCATGATAGATGTTTTGAAATACGTACTATAGAATAATGATACTACTTAAACTATAGATATTTTTAAAGTCAGTCATATCTTCAGAGTAAAGAAGCACCAAAAATAAATGTGTAATAAAAGAATGAGAACATGAATGTCAAGAAAGTGAAAAGGCATGGATTCAGGAGGCATGCATTCTTAAGGGAATGCATTTACATCCACTTAGCTCTTAAATTTCTAACAATGTGTTTAGGATTAATTTGGACTGCGAGTCTCTATTACTGATTCTTTTATAATACTCAATTCTATAATTTCTCTAATTGCAATAATGGCAGTCCTCCCATAGTAGTGCGTATGTATAATAACTTTTTCCCTCTTATTTTACATTGTTTTAAGTATCTGGTCATATAGATCTGTCCTTACCTACCTTATGGATCATTGTGTGGTGGACAGTTAGGCTTCAAGATCTCATTCATGTACCATACCATGCTTTGTCACACGTACACAGAGCCCTTAGTGCTAGGCAGCTGTAGCTCTGCTTCAGTGACATGCAGATGGCAGCTTCTACTTATGTCCACAGAGATGTCAGTAATAGACGTATATCTGCTTGCACTTGTGCCAGGCAAATAGCAATTAGGATATCTCCAGTATATATATTTTTATTAATGTGGATATATGGCAGTGCATTTTCTGTTACCATGTATTTTCATTTTAATTATTATTTTGAAACTGTAGCTGAGTTTTGGACCATGGTATTAAATATTCAATCTGATACCTTAGCAAGGGAAACAAAAGCTCCCAGTCATTTTGGGCATCCCACAAAATTTGAATTGAAGACTGTCTGAATGTGTACTACAGTATCACTTAAGCCATTCCACAATAGTAATAATAATAATAATAATAATCATATGCTTGAGTTGGGCTCATGGGCACTCCTGCACCCCATATTTTTAGGTCTGGTTGAGTTTGGTTTGAATTGTCTGACTCGTGATATTTGTATGGTTGTGTGTTTTCATTAGACACTCATGGAACTCATGGGGAGCTGTTGCACGATTTCGTTGAGCTTTAGTCTTTATTGCTACACCTGTTGTGTTGTGAAGTCGACTTTTGGTGGCTGCTTATCCTGATTTCATTGCACCGTTGGTCTGTTGGATGGTGCAAATAGTTGCTGCCGCTGTGGTGGCTATTATAGCTGGGAGCTATAATGGTCTTCCTGATTGGGATCAACCGTGGCAGGCCAAGTTCATGCCCTTACAGACTGCGTACGTGGGTGCAACCTGGTTGCGCATTGGTACACTTCTTTTTGGGATAGCACTGAATGCACCTAAGGCAGCGCAGGCTCCGGTAACGGAAGTGACTGGAGTGTTTAATCCCAGAAAGCGTTAACCTTAGGGGAGTTCTAGAGCTTTGCATGGGTTCAGTTTTTATCCGGAGGTAAAATGTCTATTATGCAATTTGTCTTGGACAATTCTCCGCATTAGCTGCTCCACCAAAAAGAAGAGGTTGGGAGTTTTGCCTGTTTACCCTTATGAAGATGTTTTACGAATTGGTAGGTTACACCCTGGTGGTAGATGTGTTACTCAATATTGTCCACAGGAAGTCTGCTTTGGATGTCTCGGACTTTGTTCAGGCAGAAGGTGAAGTGAGAAATATTTTCCCACTCAAGGCCCAAAAGAGCAATGTACAGTCCTCCACTGTCTTCGCAGGCTCACGGAAAGGGCTCATGGGTTCATGGCAAGAGAATGACATTGTTGTTCAAACCTTTGTTTTTATAAGTTGAGCGGCTTGTTGCTGCATCATAGTTGTGTCATGCAAGAAACTTCCCAAAAGGGTCAGTCACACAATGAGGTGCGATCAAACAAGTAACCAGGTAGCGCAATTTGGACACAGTTCAGCAGTCACTGCAAGGACAAATTCGCATTCCTTTACTGTGGCAAATGAGCGTGAAGCTCATGACTGTGACATTAAGGAGATCAGTCTTCTCCAGTTGCTAACGCTGGAATTGAGCACCTCCGTTTTGTTGGCAGGCTGTATACAGCCAAAGGTTTTTGCTGCATACGCACCTCGTTAATGGGTTTTACAGCAGAAATAATTACTTGGGAATTGTGCAGGTTGGTTCTGAGAATTTTCCGTTCATTCGTTCGTTCGTCCGTCCGTCCGTCCGTCCGTGCTGGCTGTATAAAGCCAAAAGGTTTTTGCTTTGTACCTACCCGTTAAGGGTTTCAGCATAGGTATGGATTTTTTCAGATTATTGTAGGATGGGTTGTGGGTTTTTAGGAAGAAGTTTGTTGTGAAGTAACATAAATTTTATGTTCCTTGGGGTGTAGGAAATGATGCAAACCTTAACAAGTCAATGCAGTGAAGCACTCGGTCCATGCGGCAGTAGTTGCTGTTGCCCTGGCTGAAGCTGCATGGTATCGTCTCAGCAGTTGTCAAACCTTTTCTAGCTGTTCTGCGGTCAGATGGTCGGCCAGTAAGCCCTCCAGCCAGGATCCCAGGTGTTGTGTCGACACCTGCTCCTAGTTCTGGTCGATTGGCGTTATGCTGACAACGGGCTCGCACGTCCACTCCGTCCCATTCTGGACGTCATGATCAATGTCTGTTGGATTAAGCAGCCTCGCAGGCACCTCGCTTCTCGCGGGGACAACCACGTCTTCCCTCAGGATGACCCTGCAAATTCCAAGGCGTTCTTCGGGGTGCAGGAGTATCACCTCTTATCCATTGAGCAGCAGAACCTTCTTGCCGACATCGACCGTCGCCTCGTGGCTCCTGAGGGCAGCCAGTCCCAGTATCACCTCCTCAGCCACTTCCGCGATGAACATCCACAGACGCACGGCACTCCGTCCCAAGGTCAACTGCAGCAGGTCCTTCCTCTTCACGGGCAAGGTGTCGCCCGATGCCGTAACTAGCTGGTATGGTCGGCTCGGTTTTCTCGGCGGCAAGCCCCTGGCTACGTCAGATCTGGTAATGGTCACGGCTGGCCCGTTGTCCACAAGCACGTGGCACGGCTTCCCTCTCACCCAACTTTCCGCGATGAGGCCATCATCCATACGTCGGGTGACGGCCTGCAGTGTCACCCGAGGGGATTGTGGTGACGGCGCCGATGAGCCCCTCGCTACACCGACCCTTACTCGTTTTCCGGCTGCTCTTCCTGGTGTGGGCAGTCTCTCTCCAGGTGTCCCGGCTGGCCACACCTGCAAAACAGGCCACTTGGTCTTCGCCAGCTTCCCTCGGCTGGTCTTTGGCCTCCATTGTAGCGGATACTCCTTGTTTTCGAAGTCGGGGTAGCCGTCACCTTGGCCGCCTCCATCCTTAATGCGGCCGTTAGCGCCTCGTGGATGGCCGTGTAGTCGCCGAGCATTAGGCGCTGACGTATCTCGGCGTCGCGCGCCCCGTCGGCAAGGTGTAGGCGACCTCTCGGGAAACGAATTAGGATGGGAGGTTGACCATGACTGCTGGCCAGCTGTTCAATTGCCATGGCGAACTCCTGCAGCGTCTCTCCTGGCTGCTGCGTCTCAGATTTCAACTGGCTGCGGCTAAGCGGTGGCTTCCGAACCGGTTTTCCAGGGCCTTCCAGATGTCCTTGGGTGCCGCCGCTGTCTGGATCGCGTTCACCACCTCTGCGGCCCGTCGCTGGAAGCTGGCTATTAGCTGTGCGGCCTCTTCCTCTGGCGACCACTTGGCCACTGTGTCAAATTGGCGGCGGAAGACTTCGAAAGTTGACGCGCGTAGATGTGTCGCGTCCCGGCCCGTCGGCCTTCAAATCCTTCAACCCTCTGTCGGCGATGTCCTCCACCATGACGTTTAGGGACTTGGTGTTGTTGTCGGCCTTTCCTTCTAGGTCGTTAACGCGGTTCGCCAGGTCTTCGACGCGCTCGCCCAACTCCGTGACGTCCTCCTTCACGCCAGCCAACTACTCCTTAAATTTGGTGGCGAGAGCCTCGTTCGCAGCCTTCTTTTCTGTGGCTAATTCGTCCTTCATTTCGGTCAATTTCGCGGCCAGGTTGTTATTTGCGTTTCCATCTTTGCGGTCAGGTTGTCATTTGCCGCTTCCGTCTTCGCAGCGAGGGTGTCATACACTGTCTTCATTTCTTCCATATTTTCCAGGATCTTGGCCATTGCAGCTTCCATCGTCGTGTCCCACTCCTGTCACCAAATGTGACATTTTTGGGTTCGTAGCATTAAAAGTCTTATTTGAAGAAATTTAAAATGTGCTTTATTACAAGTAAAAACACGCTTTGTACAACCGTTCAACAGTCAGATGTGCTCACAGGGAGTGTTTCATTGCAAACAAAAACCGGTTTCAGTTCTTCAGGAATACTCTCTCCGCTGTTGTCTATGAACTCTCTGAAACCCTCTCTTGAATTTGGGAATGAAAGAACAAAGCGTTCACAAATCCTCCTTAAATATTCTTCTTCTTCTAGCCATGGGCTGACAATGTCATAAGGCCAGTTCTTGCCGTCCAGAACATCAATTTCTTTCATGAAGGATTTGAAATCCTCGTCGTTGGAAATTGACCTATTTGTCAAATTGTCACAAAGACTTTGGCAAAGTTTGCCATTAATTTGGGTATATGCTCTGCTTGGCTCTCTCCTGGAAGCCACAATAACGCCTTTGAAACGGTCTTATGCAATAGTTTTCTGCTCCCGCATACATACCCGTTCCCCCCAACACGGCCCTGCGTAGGTGGATGGTAGGTGGTAACGTGTCTGCCTCATGTTCAAGAGGTCTGGAGTTCGATTCTCAGTCATAAGGTTTTTCGGTGGTTTCTCCTTATCATGAAAGTTAAATAACTCTTAGTTCTATGCTGTGGTTCTATGGACCTTGGGCTAATTTGAGCATCATTTCACTCAATTCATTCAACGTCCGATATGACTTAACATTGGTGGACGTTAAAAAAAAGGTTAAACTTCGAGCGAGAAGTATTCGAAAACAGCACTCCGGACATAGGCAAACGAAAACGTGGCACTAATCCGAGAAGTATTCCAATACAGTACACCTGAGAGAATATACATTATACTTGAAACATGACTTATTTATTTATTTATTTATAGTAAAAGGCTTAAATACCCCTTTTCTGAATAACAGTCATTTCTTTTGTGTTTGAATATGCTTAAATCATCCAAGTTTTAATAATTCACCGGCTACAGTTTAGTTTAATGAAGCGCAGAGCGAGACTCGCTTTTTTCGAAGTAATATTGGTAGGACTGGTTGTCATGGTGACGTTTTAGGCTCTACCGAAATTGAAGAAAAAGGTTTAAATATTATCTGCTCTGATAGTTTTACATGTTTTTTTATTCTTTTTTCTTTGTAACAGTGTTCTGGCGTGTATCAAATCGGAGAGGTTCAAAAGTATGGTTAATAAGTTCAGTGAACTGCGAAAGAAAGAGAAACGATAGCAAATAAGGGGTTAGGTTAACCTCCTTGAAGTGTAGAATATTTACTCGTGTTATTTATTTAGTTTACAGAGGCAGCAACTTCTTCCACATGAATTTCTGGAGACTATGGCATTTCTTACTGATTCTGTTACCAAATTTAGTTCAGTGCTGGGACAACGAGGAATTGGAGATATTTGATTTGGTTGAAGAAGTGAACACTAACTTTTATAATTTACTTGGTGTAAATGAGGCAAGTAAACAATGACACTTCTTCGAAAAATTGGTAAAATGAAACAAAATCGTATGTTCATTATTTGAAGAGGACCTCATTGTTCATAAATATCCAGAAGGTTGCCTTTCAAGAAATGAATAGCAGACAAATAATAAACTTGGATGTTGCTTTATTTCTTTAACATTGTTTTATACAACTTCTAGTTAGCTTCAGCCATATATATTAATGCATTTTTAGAGTAAAAACTTTTCCACACATGAAGTGATTTTTTTATTGAGTCCATGTTTTAATTATATTGTATTTCCCTTCACATTCAGGATGCTGATGCTACAGAAATTCGAAAGGCTTACAGACGCCTTTCTTTGCAATTACATCCAGACAAAAATGATGCACCAGATGCAGAAATCAAATTCAGGCAGGCAAGTCTCTTACTATATTTGCACAATTGTACACTTTTTCTGTAAGTAAACCGCAAACAAAGTGCAGTTTGAGGTATGACTTAACAAAACTGAAGCCCTCTAGCTTTCCCCTTCTACTGTCATTTTAGGTTACCTCCCCTCCATCACGTTGGCTGTGCTGGTCAAGTGTGTCACTTGCTTTCTCATTCACTGTTAGATCCACTCTCTGCAGTTTCTTTTGAATCACTGCTTTGTTGCTCAGGGTTAAAAGAAACTATGATTTTATCTATTTCTTGATCAATTGTGAGGTCAAAATAGCATTAAAATACACATGTTTTGTTTCGTATGGTTGTGCTGTCGCATGCAGGAAGGGAGGGGTGGGAGTCATGTAATGCTTGCATGGTGAGGAGGGAAAAATGCTGTGGTTACACATGTACACACTGACTGCAGTTTGTTCGTGGTCTATCTATAACAATTTTATGTAAAGTTAAGACCTTAAGCTACTTTTCTGTTAGTGTATAAGTAGTGTAATCAGTATACATACCTTTTTGTGTATTTTGCTTCATTCCTGATCTTCCTGTTTTTCCATCTTAACATAAGACAAGTACTCATACTGGCTACCTGACATTTGACTTCATTTTGCTGAAATATGTCATGCACCTTTTGCAGTTATTTTACTATACTAAAATTAATTGCTTTGTTTTTTCCCCAGTTTCAATTTAATCCCAGTTTTTTTCCATAATTTCTAGTTAAAGCAATGCTGAAATAGAGTAGATCGGGTATAAATCTACATTTTTAATGTTCTGTTACATTGTTAATAGCAACTTGCTTTTTTCCTGACTGCTGTATTACTGAAATTAATGTTATTCTTTATTTGCTACTTTGTGTATTAACTTTACAAACAGGACCACTTGAAAAAATTAAATACATTTTAGGAGGCATCTTACCGTTGACTTTAATTTTAGAACTTACCTTGATAAAAAAACTTATTTTATTAATTTACTTTGTATATATAATGACCATGTCATAGCCATACCAGTCATTTTTGAAATAAAATCACTATGGCAGAAGTGTAGAAATTTCTATTAAGAATGTATCATAAATGTATTTTAAGCCATTAACCCTCCGCTACACATGCAATCTTTTCACCTCCATTACACACGCGTGGACTGAAAGTCTGCATTACTTTTTACAGAAGTTTGATATACTATTTTAATGTTATGGTTTCAAAATATATGTGCATCTGAACAATATAAGAATGTAGGGAATTCACAAATAAATATATTTAAGCACCACTGGTGAAAATCATTTTAAGCCATAATTTACTCTTAAAACCACTAAGAGCATTTATTGTAGTCACTGATATCAATATTCTTTCTATTTTAACTGTTCTTATGAATACACATTAAAACATTTATTTGTAGAAAAATTGTTCAGATAGTTTATTTTTTCATACAAATAATTCTCACTGTCAATTTCAAGCATATCATTCATGGTGATTGCTGTTCTCACTGCGTAGATATGCTGGGACATGTTCCAGACACACAAATTTACTGCACACTGGTCTGTTTTTCTTCCTGTCACAGAAGTTGCATCTTCCTCGAATATTTAGTTGTGGAGCTGTAGGAGTAAATTCAGCTTTCAGTAAACTCAGTATTTCCCTGATGCTTGTAGAGTATTTAGCTAAATGACCTTTATTTATAATAAATAATTTTTCTAAATAAATAAAAACAACTTTTCTAAAGCTTATGATTTATACTTTGTAATATCAGAAGGAAGAAACCTGTTTTACCTGTCAAACATCGTAACAGAATTGAAAGAATTAATTACGGAACTGACTCACAAAAATACACGTTCATGGACTAACACTCCACACCCACCAATATGCTGCTTCAGACAATAATGACTGTCTCTAATTATTGGCAGTGATTCAGTAAGGGTAGAGGGAAACGTAGAAAAAATCGCTAACAGAAATCTTGATTTTCAAATTATAATAATTGTTGATGGAAAATTGAAACTTTGGACTCACATTCCGCAGCATGTAACGGAGGGTTAAAAGTAATGGACATTTTTTATGAACACCCGACCCAAATGTAATTATAATGACATTTATCATTTATCGTTATAGTCATTATGAATAACATTTTAACACTTAATCACATTATGTTTTTAATGAGTGTTGGTTGAAATGAAATTTGTGACAGAAAATTAGGTCAAGTCTAGTTTTTTTTATATAAGCTTATATCATTACACATGGAATGGCGCTAAGTGTCGTATTGAATGATAATGTGGTACTGTTCTCAAGCTGCAGATATTTGTAGAAATTTTACTAAAGTCATGTTGGGAATATTTAATGCTTAACTGTCTGTGTAATCTTAAAATAAATAACTTATATTTAGGAGGTTCATGATCATCCTCCCAGACTGGTTTTCTACAAGGCCTCATAACTGGCAAATGCTGAATTTTGAGCTACCTAGCTTATACATATTTTCTTCTTTATTTATTTTAGTCTTCAACTGAATTTTATTTTTAGACAAGTTCCTGTTATTATAAAAGACAGAAACAGAAATTAGGTACAAATCCTGGGATATAATAAATGATAATTATCTTATTCTGTGTGCTTAACTATTTAATGATCTTAAATAAGAGATTTGAAATATCAACAGTCACAAAAAATTTATAACACAAAATTGTTAACATTGAACATTTCAATAGTTTACTCTTTAATATTGCTCTTGTAAAACAAATTGTCTTTAAATGAAATACTTCAGCTGCAGTAAATCACCTGCTCCTGTGGTTTCTAAGTCATAAGTGAATCAAAATTTACATTTAAAGGTGAGTCAGTTAATAACACTTACTTTTTAAATTTCCGTGAAAATGTTTCAGAGGCTTATTATCCATTATCAACTGGACAGATTTTTTCCCCTCTTTGTAATTTACTTCCTCCAATGTCACAAGTCATATCGGACAAAACTAGACAGATATAAGCCTCCAAAACATGTTCCAGGAAATTTGAAAAGTAAGTATTGTTTAGAGTTATTAAATTAAAGTTTATAAATTAAGTTAAATTAAAGTTATGTTTATGATGGCATTTCTGGCAGATTGCTTTGCACAAATTGCACATAACTTGCAGGTAATATTTCATATTGACTGTTCTACCCTGTGGTAAGAACTCATGATGCACCACGTCCCTGCAATCAAAGAAAACTGTAAGCAAAACCTTCACATTCGACCGAACTTAGCACACTTTTTTGGGTCTTGACTCGTGTGGCAGCATCCATTGGGAGTGAGTGTGTGGTGTTTAAGGGCCCGTCGACAACAAGGTCATTTGGGCCTCCATTGGGATGATTGAGCTTTAGTTTCCATGTCATAACCATAAACTCATTGTTTGTCACCAGGTATGACCCTCTGGAGCAAATTTGGGTGGTCGCAGACAAGAGTTCAACAGCTCCTTAGCATATTAATGCAATGGCGATGGTGATTTTGGTCGAAATTGAACAACTTTGGTATGCATTTTGCGGCAACCCCTCTCATGCCCAAATCATTGTTCAAAATAAAATGCAACAAGTCAATCGATATGTTTAGATCCTCAGCAACTTCTCCAACGTTGATTTGACAATCGGCCAGTATTGTTTTCTTCACTTTTACAATGTTTATTTCTGTTGACAAGCTTGGGCATCTGGGACGCTCTTCATTGTTCACATCTCAGCCCTTTAAGAACCTTTTGTACCACCAATAGATGTTGCTTTTGTCCTAGGTAGCTTCACCATATGCCACAGTCATCATTCGGAATGCACTGCGCACTTAATTTTGTTTTCCACACAATTTGATACAGATTATTATTGATACAGATTCTTTGTTCCATTCTTTGGAATAGGCGAAAATCGAAGACGAGCCAAAAAGCGACCAAGCAAAATAGCTGTCAACAATTAACCGAACATTCAAAATGGCCAACTTGTCAACATGAGTGAGGGACTGAACAGACCTTGTACATCAACATAGCACAGTATGCTGATGACTTACTGCTGTACTCAATCAAAAGAAACCTTCACAGTACTTTCTAAACTCATTCAGAAGCACCTCTGTGTTCTCCAGGAGTGGTTTTAAAGCATCTTACTTGAAACAAATAACCTAAAATTATTAGAAACAGGACCAACTAGAGTAACACAGCATACTTCTACAGTTATTGATCACGCTTTTACTAACTTAAAGGATGAAGATGTAAATATAGCTTTAATAAAAAATGGGCTTAGTGGCCACTTTGGACAATTAATAGAGAGTAAGCCCTTAGATATACAAGATGGAAAATTAAAAAATCTGAAGGAAATTAAAAGAATTGTAAATAAAAGTACTCTAGAAGCATTAAGAATTAATCTTAAGCAAGCAAAATTTAGTAATATATTTGAAATAACTAAAATAGATGAAAAATTGGAACAATTTATGAATACTTTAAAGTCATGCTTGGAGCAGTCAGTACCATTGTATAAAATAGTTCATAAAAAACAGAACAGCTTAAACTGGTCGACCAAAGGGATAGAAAAATCCAAAAGGAGAATGAAATTCTTAAATAGTCTAAAAGCTTCTAAATTAGATGAACGGTCCTACACATACATAGAAAACTATAAAAATACTCTAAATGAAGTGATAAACAAAGCTAAGAAACAGCATAATAAAACTTAGCTCTTGAATGCAGAAAATAAAATTAAAGAGATATGGAACATTATTAAAACAATACATAAAGAAAATTCCTCAAAATGGACAGAAAACTTCCAAATTATAAAATCCAGTTGCATAATACTAGACCCAGTGATTATTAGTAATGAATTTAATGATTATTATGTAGATATAATAGCTAATATGGGAATTAAGACAAGAGACTACAAAATAAACGAAAGTTCCATATGTAACTCAATGGTAATTAGATGTCATTAGACAAATAAATACACTAAAATGTAAAAGATCTAGCGGATTAGATGAATATTCAAACCAAATGATAAAATACTGCAAATACGAAATAATGGATATATTTACACATATAATAAATGAAAGTTTTATTTCAGGAACCTTTCCAAGTAACCTAAAACAAACAATAGTTAGACCTATATATAAACAGAAAGGCTCCAAACAAATGATGGAAAATTATCGCCCTATATCTCTTTGCTCTGGATTTTCAAAGATTATCGAAGGACTTTTCCTAGAACAGCTCCAGAGCTTCTGTAGTAAATTTAATATTATATCACAGAATCAGTTCGGCTTTCAGGAAAAGAAATCAACAATACATGCAGTTAGTAAGGGAAATGATATAATTGTTAGAGCATTAGATAGAAAGGAGTTAGTGATAGCGATTTTTCTTGACCTATCAAAAGCTTTCGACTGTGTTAATATTAAACATCTATTGGCGAAATTATAAAACTATGGGATAAGAGGCATACCATTAAAATGGTTAAGCTCGTACCTGCAAAATAGGGTGCAGTGTGTCAAAATAATACACAATTCAGAAGGAAATTTGAAAAAAGTTAAATCAGCATTCAAACGTGTAACACATGGAGTGCCTCAGGGGTCAAAATTGGGACCATATCTGTTTATCCTATATATAACTTTTCTATTTAAAATAATACAGGATGCAGGAGGATTAGCCATTGGATATGCAGATGATACAACTGTAGTGGTAACAGGTAAGACAGAGGCAGAAGTTCAGGAAAAAGCAAACTCCTTATTAGAATCAATTAGCACTTATTTAGAAGCACTGGGAATGGTACTAAACACAAACAAAACCGAATGGATGCAAATTCAGCTCAGTAATAGAAAAAAATCTGACATCACATTAACAGTAAAAATAAGCAAATTAGCCAAGTAGCATAGACAAACTTTTTAGGATTAGTTATAGACAGTAGTTTAAAATGGCACAAACATATAGAAAAGATCAACAAGAAAATAAACAAGGGCATATATGTATTAAAACAGACAACACAAATTATGGGTGAAGTCAGTGCACTGAAGGTTTATTATGCATTTATACATGCACACCTAAGTAATGGGGTCATTTTATGGGGGGCAGCAGGTAAGAAAAATATGTTAAAAACATTTAGGCAACAAAAGAGAGCAATAAGAATAATGGAAAAAATCCCTAGGAGACAATCATGTAAAAGTAGCTTTAAAAATCTTAAAATACTCACATTACCCTCTTTATATATATTTGAATGTCTCAAACATGTAATAAGAAACCACATAGAAGGAAAAAATAGAAACATTCATGAATATAATACAAGAACAAAACAGAACTACTTTAGAAATAGGTTCAGGGGAACATTAGCTGCCAAATGTATTGAAAGTACTGCAAAAAATTTATATAATCATTTACCTCACTCTATCAAGGCAATAAATGAAGAAGTGAAGAAAATTTACGCAATAAAGACTTACCTAGTGAAAAACGCTTTCTACTCAATTGAGGAATACAAAAAGGGAAGAGAGACTTAGTTTATTAAATTTTGCTATCAATCTATTGTGTATATCTAGAACTGCTAATAATCTGTAAATAGATTTATTTGTTTTATTATTGAACTGTAAAAATGTAATTGTGTTACTTTTGACGATGCTTTGTAAAACATGTTGCAAATGGCAGAATAAAATCTGAATCTGAATCATTTATGGTTTATCATAAACTATAGCAAAAATGTCATCTACACATCTGTACCAAGTTTTAAAAATAAGGCAGTGCTTTAGTGACTTGTATTTCAAAAGGTGAAAGAGGACTACCCATTCATAAACCAGAAGTTTGTTGAAAAAATTTACCATTAAAATTGAAAAAGATGTTATCCAAAGATAAGTAAATTTAACAAAATCATCTATTAATTCTGTATTCAAATCTATAAAAGTCATTTATTTTTTCAAAAACATCAAAAGTTTTTCTCCAGGAATACTAGGAAATAATTCAGTTATATCAAAGGAAACAAATTTATTGTTCTTGGGTAATACTACATTGCCAATCTTTTTTACCAGTTCAAAGTAATTTTTAGCACTTAAACTCTCACATTTATCAAAAGTATTAAGTTTTTTATTTAACCTTTTAGCCAGATTGTAAGTAGGTGAAGTTATAAAATTTACAATGACTTTCATTTTATTTCCAGATTTATGAATTTTAGGAAGAGCATAAATTCTAGATAAATCTGAATTACTGACTTTTACAATATGTTCTTTATTTCATATTATTTTGACTTCATTAAGCATTTTATTAAAATTTGAATTGGAATATTTTAAAGAGTCATCATTAATTCTTATATAATCTTTACCTTAAAGTAAAAATTGTGCTCTATTAATGTAATCCGATTTGCATAATATTACAATCTTATTGCCATTGTCAGCATTAGTGGACATTGTCTTTTTTGTTTAATGATTTACTAATCAGTTTATTATTATTTCCTTTATGGTGGTTTTTATTCAAATTTTGTGAGATTTTGTTGCGTTTCATTTTAATTGAGTTATCATTTTCATTTAAATCCTGACTAGCAATTTTGATATCTGCAACATAATCATCCATATTTTTTAAAAAGTCTAACATGTTCTTATATGGATAGAATCAACTTGAAAAATTCAGTGCCATGGCCAGGATTTAAACCACGGATCTCCTGGTTTTGGTCCAGTTGCTCTTACCCATTGAACTACCAGGGCCAACGTGCCATCCTGACACTAAATTCTCCTATTGATTCATATACATATATAGTGAGCGACTGGAAGGAAACCAGGAGATCCGTGGTTCAAATCCCGGCCATGGCATTGAATTTTTCAAGTTGACTCTATCCATCGAAAACTTTAGCCTATATACGGCTAGGGTGAAGAAATGATTAGTTTCCATCGGTTAACTTAAATGTTCTTATGTCTTTGTTTAGATAAAGATATTAAGATAAATGAAGTTTGTCACAGTTGTTATTTATTTTTAATATTTGTATTGCTTCACTGTCATTAGTTGCAGTGTTTATAAAATAAACCAATAACGTGTTTTGTGCTGTCATTCCACAAGTCAAATTCTTCTTACTTCTTTTTGCTCTGACTCTTTCTTTTATAAGGCATGTCTCAAATGTCATTCTTGTAATAGTTCAGCTCAATGGTTTATTGCTCTTCAAAGTGACTTTTCTGTTTTGCAATAAAGGATTCTGTTTGTAGCATCTCCTTCAGATCTAACAAAATTGGTAAGCTCTGGAAACTGAATCAGCAAATACAAATAAGGCAAGTATTAATATTGTTTTTATCCTAATGGCCATATATGGATTAAGATTTGTTTTACAGCATTGTGAAAGAAAAGGAAAAAATGAAGCGACGTTATGTTTATTAATATTTCGTTCTGCGATTGCTAGTGTACTATAAATTAATTATTTAGCCTGCAACAAGTATTGTTTATTTTTTTTTCTGCAGTTAGTAGCTGTGTATGATGTCCTTCGTGACCCTGGCAAGCGACTCCGTTACAATGATGTCCTCAAAAATGGCCTGCCTGATTGGAAGCAGGCTGTATATTATTACAGACGTGTTAGGAAGATGGGATTGGCAGAAATGTCAGTTATACTGTTTGTTCTCATTACTGTTGGACAGTACATTGTTTCTTGGGCAGCATATCTGGAGAAGAAGTACACAGCTGTAAGTATTTATGAGTGAAATTTAACACAGATTTACGATTCATCTATAAATTAATAACAGATTTCATTGTTCTGATTATGCCCATAATGTAACCAGACAAGAACAAACCGTGGAAAGGGTACAATATCCTGTAGAGTATTACTTATTTTCTTGGTTTAGTCATTGTTGTACACTTCTTTGTGTTTCACAAATTGCTTACAGAACTACTGGCTTGGGTTAAAACAGTGTTCAAATAAAGAAGCTGTAAATGTTATTTTAAGTGTTTGGAACTGTTTATGTATTTATGTCATTTAGCAAAGTATTAAATACTCAATATTGATGCATGAAGCACTATATTTTTATTAAATTTGTGTAATCAATATAGTATCTTTTACACTAGGTTACAAATGAAAACATTTTCTCTATGGTATGATTGAAAACAGGTGACTTAATTTTGCAGTACAGAATTCAATAGTGTATTCCTTTTTTTTCATATCTCAACTTATTTTGGTGATATTATTGATTATGTTTAATTATGCAACTTTTAAAAAAAATTGTCATGACTTGGCCGTGGATGGAACTAGATTAAGGTTGTCCACCACACGTCCAGGTCAGACAGGGAAGGCAGCTAAGATGGTAACTCATGCTTAGCAGAAAAAATTGGAGATTTTCCGATATTTCCCTATAAAGGATAGATTACACTAATACACTAAAATCACAATAAACTTAAGAAAAGATTTACTTACACTAAGTAATTACAAATATGACCCATTGGACCGCATGCCTGAGAGAGGTCGGGCGTAATGCCCGATTCAGCTAAACACAGACACACAAAGACAATCAGTTCATCCTCACACACACTCATGCAACCAGAGGGTGATGCTGCACATGTGACATCACAAACTACTACACTAAATAAATCAGTCACTAGTGTGACAGCTCCCCCTGGTCCACCAGTATCAACATTCTTTTGATTTAACTGACAATAAGTTTTCAAAATGTTCTGAGAAAAAGAGACTTGCTTGTATATATAAACAAAAATTAACACGTGTGCATTATAATGGAGTCCTCAGTAAAATAAAAGCTGCTTCTAGAATGTTAAATTTAGCCACAAATAAAAAAAAAAAAATAATAAAAAAAAAAACACTCACTTCACACAAGTTCTTTATAGATAGCACAAACTGTGTAAAGAACCAGTCTTTAAAGATGGCAGCAGACATCCAGGCAGAATTCTGGTTAGTGTAATGCACTGGTAGAGTATTAACAGAACTGTTTTTAAATGCTCTAGGCCTTTTAGATTTACCAATCATTAGCAATTTAAGCTTTGAAGTTCCCTGTAACATTACTGCAGGCAAGAATAGTAATCCTTTCCTTACTACGATTGTAGCCAAGTGCAGACACCTCTGCTTGGGCTGCAAGAGTTTTACAATGGCAGCATCTTGAAATGTAGGTCAGTTTTGTCACAATTTAAAATCTGATCACCAGTTAATCCTTCAGCAAGAATTGATTCTTGGAATTCCTTTTTAAATTTCAAAATGTAGTCAGATTTGGCGGACAGTTTCTCACCACAGATATTAAGCTGCCTAATACCTTACCGTTTCTTCCAACAATCAAACCACCCAACGCTGGCAGTAAAATTAGGATTCCCTTCATTAAACGCTTTCCAGAAATACAGCGCCTTCTCTTGCAGAATGGGGCCTGTTATTGGTAGAACCTTTTCTCGTTTTTGAATGAACCAACTAACTTTTTCATATTCACATTGTTTCATTGTTTTCCTGTGTTTTAGTGCATCCTTGTTGCTCTGGTAGCACACCACTTTTCAATTTCTTCTCTCTTTTTTTCCAGTCCCCCACTGTAACATGCCCAACACCATAATCTGAAGCCACTTTTTGAAGAGTTTCCCCCTTGTCCAGTCTCTTTAATGCTGTCAACTTGACTTCCATGGAAACAACCACTTTCTTCCTTTTACTTGCTATATTGTACTCGCAGGAAATGAAAGCAATATCGTTCGCACCCAAGCTATACCTGCACACTCACTGAAGGTTCAGGATGCACACCTGTGATCAAGCACTGCTGAGAGTACTGTAATCACTCTCCGCACAGACTGTCACAAAATTTAGTCATCGACAAAATGAAAATTTTAGTGATGTTGTTTGAGAAATATGCTTTTTATTAATATGTGTCGATAATACGGAATGTTGGATCACCGAAGGTCGGATAACCAAGACTCTACTTATGTAATAATATATAATTTCCTTTTGTATTATGGAAACCTTTCTTACGATAGTGCATTTTCCTATAAGATAGAACCTGAATTAGCAAGGAGTGACTATTTGCACAATAAGCACTTGTAAAACATTTTAAGCTTTTGTTATGTAGGGTAATCCAAAAACTTCTCTGCCTGGCAGAGATGGTAGCAGCAACTAGTAGTATCAAGTAAAATCCTCTGGATGTTCAGTGTCCTTTTGTTTGTTTTAGTCTTTATAATGTTGCAAAATGAACACGTTGGGTTTTTCTGAAAATGGATAAAATTGAATTTTGTGTAATGATTCAATACTTCATATGAAAAAAATCAATGAAAAAAGAGAGGGATGAATTGAATTCCCTTTTTGAAGATTCTCCCATCATTTTGTATACTGAAGAAAGGGGCTGCAGAAATAAATTAGATTTTTATTTTTGATGATGAACATTTGGCATGTCCAGTTACTGCTACAATTGAACAAAAGTGTGTAAAAATCTACAAAGCATGTTCAGTGATAGGAATCAAGGTATGTGAACTTCCTGGTATTGCCAAGATCTCGGTCATGTCTGGAATATTTTGCATGAGCATTTGCATGTGAGAAAATTCTAGTGCAATGCTTGCCACATTTATTAACTGCCATCAGAGGACCATTAATGAACATCTTACAAGAATGCTTAGGATTTTTGGCATGTGCGCATCAAGGCATCACATGACTTTTGATTAAATAAGACATCACCACCACTTGCTGAGATGAAGTATCAGTCCAAGCAGTGGGTGCCAGAGAGTTAAACAATTCCAAAGTTTTGGAAACTTAGAGTCAGACTGAAAAATTTAATGCCATAGCTGGGATTTGAATCACGGATCTTCTGGTTTCTGTCCAGCCGCTCTACCATTGAGCCACCATGGCCAACACACCGATATGACATTAAATTCTCCAACTGACTCATATTTTCCTGGTAAACCACTTAGGAGTTCTCATAAACACATGAAACAACTACCTTAATGGCGACTTACAACGTGTAAGTACTTTAAGGCCCGGGCTTTATAGTTAACCACTATTAGGTCAATTAATAGAAATTAATTGTTCTTTCACTGGCCGTGTGTAGACTAAATTGTGGAAACGTAGAGTCAGACTGAAATTCAATGCCATAGCCGGGATTTGAACTACAGATCTTCTGGTTTCCTTCCAGCCGCTCTACCATTGAGCCACCATGGCCAACGCGCCGATATGACATTGGTTCAAAGTACTTACATGTTGTAAGTCGCCATTAAGGTAGTTGTCTCATGTGTTTATGAGAACTCCTAAGTGGTTTACTGGGAAAATATAAGTCAGTTGGAGAATTTAATGTCATATTGGTGCGTTGGCCATAGTGGCTCAATGGTAGAGAGGCTGGACAGAAACCAGAAGATCCGTGGTTCAAATCCCGGCTATGGCATTGAATTTTTTAGTCTGACTCTAAGTTTCCACAATTTAGCCTACACACAGCCAGTGTGAAAGAGCAATTAATTTCTAAGGCTAAGTTTGTTCCTCCAGAAATGCTTTTTCTGGAATGTTCAGGGTGTGCTGCTGGTAGACTATCTGGAAAAGGGCAAACAATCAATGGAATGTACTGTGCATCTTTGTTGGAACAGTTGAAGGACATTATTGTATTGTATTGTATTTATTTCATCCTTTGGAATATAATATATGTTATAGGACACATCAGTTCAAGATACAAAGACAAATACAAAAAGTTACATAAGATTAAAAACTGCAACAGATACAGATACTGTAAGTCCAAAGTAGAAAAGGAAATAAAAACAAAATATATAAAGAACATAGAGAAATGCTATATAAAAGTAATTGTTCACAAATGTGTAGTGTACTCTATTTCATGATGTAAGAAATCCTCTACACTGTAAAATTTTCTCTCCATTAAGAAATTAAATAGAGCCTTTTTGAATTTCGGTTTGGACTCAATATTCTTTATACTCTGTGGTAGTTTATTGAATAAATGTAGACCAGCATATGTGAAGCTACTTTCATACAATTTGGTTCTATGCGAATTGATAAATAGATTGTTCTTTGCTCTAGTATCATGTGTATGAGCTTCTGCATTTGTTTTGAATAAATTTAGGGTTTCTTTCGTGTAGTTAAGTGTTTCATATATATACATACTTGGCAAAGACAAAATTTTAAATTTTCTAAAGTATGGTTTGCAACTACGTTTGTTTGTGACAGCCATAGTCTGTATTACTTTCTTTTGCATCTTAAAAACCTTAATGCTATTTGTTGAATTTCCCCAGAAGATTATCCCATATGTTAATAGACTATGAATGTATGCAAAATATACTACTCGAAGAATATGTTCACTTGACATAAATTTTATTGACCTTACTAAGAAGCACATTTTACTAAGTCTGTTAGTGAGGCTATCAATATGCATTTCCCAATTTAAGTTCTCATCTAGTAACAAACCCAGAAATTTCTTTATTTTAACATATTTTATCTCCTGTTGCCCAATTTTAATTGTTGGATGTGTAACGTTCTTATTAAGTTTACTATGGAAGCTTATTGCTGCTGTTTTGTCTTTGCTTAACAGTAACAAGCTTTTATTGAACCGTTCCTGAATATATTTCAATGTGCTGTCTATATGTAAATTCACATTATTTTCATTTGCCACTGTTAAGAAAGTACTCGTATCATCCACAAAAGTTATGCTCACATTTGCCATACTATTTACATTGTCAGCTAAGTCGTTTATGTACAGTATAACAGAGACCCGAGAATAGATCCCTGGGGTACACCATATTTTATATCTTTGAAATTCGACAGTTCTTCTTCTTTATAAAGGTAAAACATGTATAAGTTGGGGAATTTAATATTGTACCAGTATATTGCAGTGGTTCAAATGCCATTTAGGACGAGGGTTTATGATGAGGCTAGTTGGAAAACTATTTGTAGAAGAAATTTCTCGTTGAGATGATGTTTCGATTAAAATTTCCAAAGTGTGTGATAAAGTTTTGATTTCAGAGCCAAAAATTATTTTATATTTTTGGTAATTTTAAATTTTGTTGTATAAATTTTGCATTTTTTACTTAGCTTGTTGATCAATCTTGCAAACATAATTACAGCAGTCAATTTGTATGTATTTAACTTTCTTTTGCCTCGTCTAGCTTTCATTTGACCTATGAGCATCCTACCTTGAGGTCGTGATCTCAGTTTTTAGTGAGTTTTAAATATAGAATTTTAGAATTAATCGATCATTTGATTATTTATTCACAACATAATTATAATATATCTTCACTAGACATAATATGAAAAAAACACACGCACACACACACACACACACACACACACACACACACACACACACACACACACACACACACACACACGCCACACACACACACACACACACACACACACACACACACACGCCACACACACACACACACACACACACACCCATCCACCCACCCACGCACACACACACACACACACACACACACACACACACACACACACACACACACACACACACACACACACACACACAGTCTCTTCTGATCCTTTTACTAGCACATAAAACATGTCTTATGGGTTAGGCATGTTTTTACAGAACAAGATTATTTATTTTTGTTGCCTTAGCGACAAACACCTCCATACATTTAAACATCCATGACTTTCAGTGTAACATGCACTTCTTTTACTCACTAATCTTCTCATTCTCAACAAATATTTTAACACTTTAAAATGCAAATTTTAGAATAACATATATAAATAATAATTACATTTGAGGCCTAAAAAAACTCTTTCTCCTATCACTATGGTATCTGTGATTCAAATCTTAAATGTTGCATTGAATTGTTAAGTCTGCTTCTTTCTATTCTGAATAATTCTTTAATTTTTCTACCTCTTTGTGTGTTCTCTTCATCCTAGTGGTTATCCTTAATGAAGGGCAGTAGTTTATTTAACTTATTAAAATATATCTCATATTTATATTTTGTAGTTTTTCTTTTACACCAGCACTACATGGCAGAAAGTTGAATCAAAGTTGAAAGAGTCCTTACCATGGCCTGATTTTCAGCTTCCCATGCTGATGCTCCTACAAAATGTACCATGGTGAGATGTTGAGATGTAGATTAAAGGACCATTCACAATAAATAATAAGCATTAATGTAATGACTAAAACTTAAGAACAATAAAGTTATTGCTGTTGGCAGTGATCCATTATAACGAACAGATGCCAGTCACAAGAATAGACAAAACAGCCGAGCTAATATGACAGCTTGGGAAGTAAACATAAAACATGCAACAAAAGAGGTTATGCATGTGCATCAAAATGTACAAGACTTAGCTACCCCTTTGAAGGTCATTAAACTCATAAAGAAAGTGCTACCTGTTATTTCAAGCCATTTTTGCTTCAATTTTTATAGACATTCCAGTGATCCGGCTTGTTTTCTTATACAGAATGGAAGTTAGCAGGTCAACGCACTGTGACAAAATTGATGAGAGTTGTTGAATTATCACACGATGTGTATGGAAAATCACTTTCTGATTAGCTAGTATCTTATATTTGACATAGATATTGCTATATCATAGTTTTGAACATAGGCATATGTATACATGTAAGCTTGGAGCTTACAAATCCTTTTGTTAAGCTTACAGTTACATTTATGTCAGTGTCTCACAGTTTGAATGTGCATTTAGGTAATATCAAACAAACTTCTATATTTGGATGAGTAGAGCCAGACTGAAAAATTCAATGCCATAGATGGGATTTGAACCACGGATCTCCCAGTCTCCGTCTGGTTGCTCTAAGTCACTGAGCATTAATGTCATGCGGGATGTTGGCCATAGTAGCTCAGTGATGTAGAGCAACTGGACGGAGACCGGGAGATCCGTGGTTCAAATCCCATCTATGGCATTGAATTTTTTAGTCTGGCTGTACTCATCCAAACCTTAGCCTACACGTGGTTAGTGTGGAAGAAATTATTTCCAAATTTCTATTTGTTAATGTTTGTATAATTATCATTGTGAATGGTCCTTAAAGCTTCTCATTTGATTTAAATATCCAGTAAGGCTTCCAGGTGATATTTAGATGTATTTTAAATTGCTTTAGAAGTATATCTTGAGTCATAAAATTATTTGTAGTTAGTTGTTTTTTCGTACTATCATTTACATTTTTATTTTTTGAGCAACTAGTTTGGAAAGCTGTTGCTTCCATTTCAACCTCAAAGGTCTGATTGTCATTTGTTGTTGCCTGCAGTCTTCTCTCTGTTGGTGGAACTATGAACTTCTATATCAAATTATCAGTGGTGAGATTTCAAAGCTTATTACTCAGTCTTTATATTTCCATATTAAGATGTTCTGCCATGTTAGTTTATTATGGATTATAACACCTTTTAATAATTCTGGATTTGGATCAAGGTTATGGCTTTCATCCCAAAAGTAAAATGCTAGTGCTGAATTGTCTTCCTGTTTCAATTTGATGTTTCTAAATTATTTCATTTAGACTACAAATAGTTTTATGAATTAATTTTGACATCACTGTTACTAAATTCCTCCAAATATTGCATATATCATGAGTGAAAAAACTATTTGTAGTCAGTTTTTTTGACACTTTGTCACTAACATTTTTATATTATTGAGGGATTAGTTTCGGAATCTGTTGCCTCCATTTTCAACCTCTTTTCAACTCGAAAGAGTTGGAACGAGGTTGAAAATGAAGGTGACAGCTTCCATAACTAGTTCCTCAATAATATAAAAATGTGATAAAGTGTCAAAAAATCGACTACAAATACTTTTTTCAATTAATTTTGATGTCACTGTCACTAAATTCCTCCAACCATGCATATATCGTGAGTGTTCAAGGTTACTAGGATACTTGAATCAGATGAGGTTTAATGGAGGTGCAAGAATCTCACTATGATTTTTCAAATAAGAGCATCAGCACATAGTCCTGAAGGTCTGTGGTTGAAGTCTCAACTGTGACTCAGAATTTTCAAGCTAGATTCAACTTTTCAACTTACTGCTTAGTCCAGGATTGGACAATAAATTACCTCCACTACTTTGTCAGGAGTTCTATATAGACTGATGTGTAAACATTTTAAAGGTAGCATATGTTCATAGCATATGACCTACATCACTTACTTTTATAGAAACAGTACATGTTTCGAGAGCACAATTGCTTCCATCATCAACATGATGCTGACTTCTGGAGCATGGTGGCCTTGAGTTGTAGACTGTTGCACCAATATCCTCTGGTGTCTTTTCAAGGAATTTCTTGCTGAGGTCACTTGGAGGTAATTCAATCCAACCATTGTTTTTCAAAATAAAAGTATTCTCCCTGATTGTTAGTTGTTTCAAATTTGAGATACTTGTTGAAAGCATAGGTTCAGGATCAATTTCATGATTTTCTAGTGAAAAGTATGCTGCTATTGCTGACATTTTTACTTGTATATATGAGGTGTGAACAAAAGATAATGTGAATTTTTTAATTTCATGGACTTTATGCATCCAATTTGCAGAACTTTTTTATTGTATTGGTATATATTGTTGTGAGCATTGTTGTGATGGGCACACAAAGGGACAGATAGTGTGGCGTAGAGATAAGGGACAGATAGTGCAGCGCATAGATAAAAGGCTTGCCGAAACAGATAAAGTTAGATGACTGAAAGGGTCGTGTTTTGTCTGGTAATTTCTGGAACAGTGAATAGAGAACATTCTACAAACATCTAGAAATACGAGTGAGCTATAAAAAGGAGCCGTGATTGCCAGTTAGTCAGAGTGGTAATTGGATTTGTGTGTGTACAGCTGTGTTTTGAAAGTGAACTCTTAGTTTGTGGGTGTGGCAGATGACCTTGCAGATTGTATTTGTGTATGTTACATAATTCTGCTACTGTAAGGGCGGACAAAGTGTATTTCTATGGAAATAAAGATCATTTTGGAATTTCTGCAAATTGGACTTTTAATTCTACGAACTCACAAAGTCACAATATGTTGTATGTTGCATATCAGCTGTTTTGAATATTTGGTTTACTTTTGACAGTAAGGTTATACATGTTTTTGAGAGCTGTATATTTTTTACTTAATTTACATTAATTTGAGAAATAGATTAAAGCCCAGTACCGCATATGAAATGTTGGCTGTGGCTTTTGCCATATCTAATATGTGTAAGACAAGACTTTACAAATGGTAGAAACGTTTCAAAGAGGGTCAAGAATACATTGAAGATGATCGCTGTGAACGTCCTTGAACATCAGTTACTGATGGCACTGTTGAAGAAGTAAAGAAATTGTTTCTTGAAAATCACTGAATCACCATCAGAGAGGTTGACCAAAATTATGGCAAGACCACTTGTGGAAACTGCATTATGATAGTGCTGCTGTTCACACCTCAATGCTTTTTTGCTAACTTTTTGGCAAAATGCATGGCTGTTATGTTGCCTCAGTCATCATATTAACTAGATGTGCCTGACTCCTTTCTATTCGTGGGGATGAACAGAAGTATGAAAACATTTGTCACTATTGATTAGATAAAAAAGAATGCTAAAAGATCTGAACACCATAACGAAAAGTGAAGTGTTTCCAAGAGTAGAAAAAATGGAGATTATTTTGAAGGAGACAAAGTTGGTGTGAATAAATATTCTTTAAGAAAATTTCCATTATTTTTTATCACACCTTGTCTGACATATTTAAGAATGCAAATATTTCATTTATTTAAAAAAAAAATGTTTTATTAGGTAAAAGTGAAATGTTGAAATGTTAGTGAATTCATCATTAGCTGACACTTTATGGATTGCTATGATGACATTTTTCAGTGAGACACAGCCTATCTTGTTGAGAGCATCTTTGGATGTCCACAAACAAAAGTTGTAGATAAAACTTTGAAGTTATCTGATTTTTTAATTCTTTCAGTATTTGTTTTATTTTGATGAAATGTTTGTTGAAGCAATTCTTGAGCCAGTAAATTTGTAGTGTTTACAAGCAGAATGACATAATTTATGACTCTTGCTGCTGATTTTATTATGTTTACTGTGTTTTTTTGCTATTTCAAATGCTTGCTTTACTACATCGCATTTCCAACTGTGACTCACAGATAGATTTAGTCCCCATAAGCTAAGTTCTTGGTTTTCCAGTAATTGCACTAATATTGTTTATTGTTGTGACAACATGCTTTGTATTATTGAGTTTATTTGTCCATCTTTCAGTATCAATATATGAGATTCCTCTTAGTAAACAATCATATTTGAAAGTAGTTTTCACCCAGCCTTATGATCAGATGGGTGCAATTTTTGTAGCAGACCCTTAAAATGCTTTTTTTCTAAACACTAAATGGACTTAAGTATAATGTTCAATTAATAGACTAAATGGAAAATTAGGACCAAAATGAGTTTACCGGTTGTAATTTTTTTTTTTTTTTTTTCCCCTGAAGCGCTCATCTTTTAATGCAAGTGCTTATTAAAGTTCATCTGTGAAGATGAAGGCTTGTTTTGAAGAGTAGCTAGTAATGAAATTCAAATGAGCAGGGGGCGCTAAACTGCAAGGTCTACTTTCTATGTCCACGGTTCTAGTGGTTTGTCCACTGTCACATTGTTTTTAACTAACATGCCTAATGTAGAACAGGTGCCTTCAGAAATGTCTCTGTGAGCTTTAATGCACTATTTTGCTGTCTTTTTAAGAATCACTTCAAAGTGGCAACATTTAGAACATTTAAATTTCAGTGTTCATACGAACAAAATTAATTCTATGTAAAAGTTGTGAATTTATCTTCAACCTTCATTTATAATCAGAAATTTCATCGTAAAATAAATTGTATTGATATTTTTTAAGATATGCTGTCACTGAGTTCTATTCAGTCCAGGCAGCTTGAATCTGAACTGAGAGGAACAAAAAGGAGGCTCTGGATTTTTTCTTTTCTGAGACTTAGGTATGCAAACTTCTAGAAACTCAAAGGAAGGTTCAGAATTATTTTGTAAATAACTTAAGTTTCTCTTTTATGTTTCTGAAGAGGAGAAAATGCTTGAGTAACCATCTCAGCAAGTATAGTGTGACTCAATTTCTATTTACATCATGTTGAATCTAAGGTCAACTGTCATTTTAATTTCTTACATTACAGTTTATTGCTACTTACTATGTAAGATGTTAACACTAGAAGGACCAACCCGTCATTTTGACTGGTGCCGTTTTATTTACCCTTTTTAAAATAGTAAAATTTGAGTGCATACCAGATTATTTAATATTATACAGTTTACCAGTATATAATTTTACTTTTGTCTGAAGAATTACGTGGTAAAATGAACATTTTAAGTCTAAACATTAATCCAAATATATACGATAACCAAATATGAAATGGACAACTTCCCTTAGCAAACACATGTGTTTCAACATATAATTTTCAATACTACAGTATATAGTATGAAAAACACTTATAAACCTTAAATTTAAAGGGAGTCTATTAATGACACTAAACAACACTTACTTATAAACCTGATTTCACTCATTTAAAGCCATCTGCAGCATCGTAGCACCTAACACACGTGTATTCAGCATTGCCTAAAAATGGTCCACAAACATACTTGCTGCATTTGTTACATAAATGCTTGCTCTTATTCTTCCCTCTGCATCCCAAATTTGGCAAGTCTTCCAAATGTTGCTCTGCTGAGCTACAGTGTTAGGAAGTGCATTTTGTACCCTTGTGGATTTATATGCTGAAGGCAACTCTTCTGCTAAGTTGTATATAACCTGATGTTTGCTTACTTTTTGGCCTGTTAACTTCCTTATAGAGTACCCATGCCGCCAAGGCCAACATATTGAAAAAACATGCATAGCCAACCTTCTGCATCCTTACTTCACTATGTACAGTCGAGCCATTGGATTGACAACGTCAATGCCGTACTTGGTGTTATTGTAGTATGCCACTGATTCTGGTAGCTTTTTAGGATGTTTATTTATAGTAACTGTGTCATGCATTAAACTCAAAAGAAGCACATTTTTGTTCTTTCTTCCCTGATAGCATGTCAGAATTACATCACCTGACTTATAAAATACAGTTGTGTGTAAAGGTGCTGTAGCACATTTTGCTGATTGAGGGATTTTCTTTCTGCATTTCTTTACTGTGCCCACAATGCTTGTACTTTTACGCTTCAAACTTTCTGCAAGGCATTTGGTTGTGAGAAAATTGTCACATGTAATATTTCTTCCTGCAAAAACAAAGGGCTGTATAAGACGCATTACAGCATGCTCTGCAAGAGGAACAACTGTGGGGCACTGATCGTCTTTGCCCAGGTGAGGAAAACCATTCACCAGATACTTTCAATTTACATCAACTGCAAGCCAAAACTTTATTCTGGTTTATTGCTCATATATTGAATGAAAGATCATCTAGCCTTGCAAGGAAACAGTTGCTCATCCACAGTTGTATTTTCACTTGGAATGTAACACTGCAAGGAATTGGCAATAAAAGGATTCCAGACAGGAATAGGAGCTGCAAAGCGATCTGTACTTAGTCTTTGAGAACGTGTCTTCTTACCATCAAATCGCATAAACCACAAAATTTCAGCAAATTTGTTTCTGCTCATTGTGTTCCTGAAAAATGGTGGTCCCCAGGTATTCGATGATAACAACTTCAACAAAAAGCTTTTTGCTCCAACACCTCGTAAATATATAAGCGGTAGCACCAATTGCACCACTTGGGCAATAAAGCTTTCTTACTCATCGAAAAAGGGTCTGCAGAGTGCCATAAACCAATCAGGAAGGAAAACAACAGATGTGGACAGATCCGAAGGCTGTTGTTCACATTCCGTACCCGCCAAAATGACGGATGGCAGTTCTTCTAGTAGGAGTTCTTTGTACCAGTTTTTAGAAATGTCCAAAATGCTTAATTCTTTGTGGACATGTTTGTCATAAGTATTTATTAAAAGTCATAGAACATGGAAAGTGTAGAAAAAAACATAAGCAAGAAATAAGTCTTCTAAAGCAGTGCATCCGTCAAAATGACGGGTGCAGTCCTTCTAGTGTTAACTATACGGCATTGAAAGATCAAAGCAGTAACTGGAATTCTACATCAAGTGAGTGTAAAATATGAGCTGTACAAAGACTAAAAGTTGCTGGAGAATTCTCTGTATTTTATATTTAAGTTAATTGGCATGATTCATGCATATTTTAGCATAATGTAACTAATCCTTTTTTTACATTTAAGATCCAGCCCCACTGCCTGAATACAGCTACTGTGACAGAGTAATTATTGAATATAAATTAATCCTCTTAGAAATTAAAATTCCTTCAGCTTATATTTGCAGCATTATAAGTTGCCTTTAGGGTATTTTTTATTTACATCCGCCCCAACGTTAAGTTATATCGGACGGTGAATGAATTGGGTGAAATGATGCTCAAATGAGTCCAGGGTCCATGGAGCTTAGAGTTACCCGACATTCGTCTTTCAGGATAAGGGAAAACCCCGAAAAAAACCTTATCTAGGTAACTCACCCTGACCGAGATTCGAACTCGGGACCTCTTGCCTTTAGGGTATGATCTTGAATACTGTGGGAATACTTGAATCAGATGAGTTAAATAATGTTTCTAGTCTGTTTCAGTTTTCCAGCTTACTGTCCACATGCAGTAGGGTAATAGTTATTTTTCAAGTATATATTAAACCTAATAGAGGTTGACTATAAAACCTAGGAATTCAAACAACTGCAATATCACAAGTTGCCTTTGAATAATAATATCTCAGGTATTTGAGATAATTTGCAAGATTCATAATCAAATGAGAAACTTTAATATTTTCACAGTCATCTTGTCATGGTAGCTCAAGCAGTAAGAGCATTGCCCAGAGAACCAACAATTTGTGGTTTAAATAATGGGATTGCAATTTTCTAGTTTGATTCAACTGTCCAATGCCCCTATTAACAGAAAAACAAATATAAATTCAAGAAGCCATAACATAATATAAATACATATTTGTTCAGTAATACTTTTAAAAAAAAAGTATTGTTATTTGTCGCTAATGTAGAATGCATGATTCTAGTACTAGAGAGGTAACTAGGAAAACTTAAGCTTTTTTGCACATAAAGTAGACTGAGAAATCATATATACAGCAATTGCCATTGAAAATGATACATATGTGTGTTCACAGGAGCAGTTCCTGAACATGAAATTGAAAAAACTACAAAAGAAGCAAAAGAAAGGAAAATATGATGGACCTGCTCTCCCTGAGACCATAGTATTAGACATTCCTACTCCAAGGTGTGTATTTTCTTGAAAGTGTTAGAGAAGAAGCCAGATAATATAGTGTGAATACATCTTTAATTTAGATAAGATTTCTGCTATTCACTATTACTAGTGTACTTTAAATTAAAATATCGGCCACGAAAATAAAATATGAATATCTTCCATTATATTCTTTTTTGACTTCCAAAAATCAAAATATTGCTTTAATATGAGCAAGTGACCTAGAAATAATTCTGCAATCATTTTTACAATTCATGATATGTTGTTGTTGTTGTTGTTGTTGTTTTCAAATGCTAGGCTTTGGCAATGAAGCCATTAGCTCTCTTGCTCTCCAATATTTCTGTGTAGTGGGTCCAGCAGGTAGGGCTTCACAGGTTAGAAGATGTTCTTCAGTCATTTCCTCTTCTACAATTTATTATATTGTTTATAGAAAACCTAACAGAATGCATTGTTTAGTAAGGCTGATATTCTCAATGACACAATATTCTTAAAATATTTTATTTATGTGTAATGTCTCATTTCCTTAAATTATTCTCAATAAACTGCTTGAGCTTTTTTACGCTCTTGCCATCTGCTGTCCTGTCACACTTATAAAAATGCTGTCCAGAAATGAAAGTGATTGGCAGTTAAGGGTAAAGTGTTCTCAATATAATTTCCTGTCATGGAAGTGTTGAAAACAGTGTTGTAATAAATTAAATTTAAAATGAGTCGATTAATGACACTAAACAACACTTACTTTTAATTAATTGATGGAAATCAATCATTTCATCATGCTAAGGTTTTTGATAGTCAACATAAAAAATTCAATGCCACAGCCAGGATTTGAACCATGGATCTTCTGATTTCCGTCCAACCGCTCTAACCCATTGAACCACCATGGCCAACTTGTCGTCATGACATTAAACTCTCCATTTGTCTCGTATATTTCCCCGGTAAACCATTAGGGGCTCTCGCATTTGAGATACGCCCCATTCGAGATACGCCGTTTGTGGTGACTTACTATTGTAAGAACTTGAGTCCCAGGCTCCATCATTTAACTCTTATTATTTTAGGGGAAACATCGTTTAATAATTCCACTTTAGTTTTATTGTTATTTTGAAACATCAGTGGGAGTTTTAAAATAATGATTTAGTTGGATTGATAGAGTCGACATGAAAAATTCAATGCCACGGCTGGGATTTGAACCACGGATCTACTGGTTTCCATCCAGTCGCTCTTACCCAATGAGCTATCATGGCCAATTTGCCGTCATGACATTAAATTCTCAGGGAAAATATATGGGTCAGTTGGAGAATTTAATATCATGACGGCATAATCTCATGATAGCTCAATGGGTAAGAGTGACTGGACGGAAACCAGTACATCTGTGGTTCAAATCCCGGCCATGGCATTGAATTGTTCATGTCGACTATCAGTCCAATACCTTAGTATGTATATGGCTAGTGTGAAGAAATGAATAATTTCCATCAATTGACTTAAATTGATTCAGTGTTCTTTTACCTATACACAGAGCACATGCTCTGAAAAATATCTTGAGAAAATGATGGATGATGAAATCACAAACTCATTTATATTTCACATTAAATTTGACATCTCGCAACCATAACATGTACTGCACACACAGCTGCTTGTATCAAATGGTGAAACCAGAAACTTTTTGTATATATGGATTAAAGAATTATATTTCTGATTTTGATATAAATTTGCAACTTACTCAGTGCACCTTGTATTTGTTATTAGTTATAAAATAAACTAACTTCTTGGCCTATTAAAATCATGATACAATTTGTACTCTATTTGTATCTGTTTCAAAGTTGTTCCAATTATTGTCATTTTTTTGACAATTGAAATATTTCAGTTTTTATCTTCCAGCTCCTTTTAACAGTGAGTTTGAAAAGTGAGGAACAAGATAACTCAACATGCACCTAATGCTAACTAAATCACTAAAACAATCATTTTATACTCTTCATTCCCATTTTTCAGATGGAAACTGTTTGTTGAGATTATTTTGTTAAATTATAATCCAGTGTAAGTTTTATTAGATCAGTCAAGTAGACAAATGTGAGGTGTGCAGCTTTGTGGTATGCTATCAATTTAATATTCATGTGGTGACATTTTATTTTTTCACACAAACTGTGTGCCACAGGGCATCATGTATTCTTTCTGTCAGTTCTCTTAATTTATTATTATTATTATTATTATTATTATTATTATTATTATTATTATTATTATTATTATTATTATTATTATTATTATTATTATTATTATTATTATTATTATTATTATTAATATTATTATTATTAATATTATTATTATTATTATTATTATTATTATTATTATTATTATTATTATTATTATTATTATTATTATTATTATCATCATCATCATCATCATTATCATTATCATCATTATCATCATCATCATTATTATTATCATTATTATCATTATTATTATTATTATTATTATTATTATTATTATTATTATTATTATTATTATTATTATTATTATTATTATTATTATTATTATTATTAAAGATGTTGATTTGATTGCAGTATTTGGAACACACTGCCCTTTCAACTGCCACGTTGGGTGTTTTGGTTCATAGTGGTACTTTGTCCATCAAGTGTAACAATGTTGCGAGAATACTGGGCTGAACGCAGGAGGAGGAAAGAAGAGCAAGATCAGGAACAATGGTAAACCCTGGGCAAATATTTTACTAAATTTCCTTAACTATGAGAATGTATGGTATTAGTAAAATAATTGTAACATTAGTTACAAATATAACTATAAATATCTAGAAATAGTGTTCTCACATTGATTCTGAACTGGCTGGGTTTGGAAAAATTCATTCACAGCTGCAACTCATATGATGATTCATAGCACTCTTTGTAATCAGTTTTTCACACTATGCCTTAAATTTTAATTTTTTGAGGAACTAATTTCTGGAGTCATTGCTTCTATTTTCAACAAAAGGTCTGACATCTATTGTTGTTGCTTGCATGAACTTCTTTATCAAATTAACTAGTGAAATTTCAAAGTTTATTACTCGATCTTTATGTTTCCATATTAAGATGTTCTCCTACGTTGTCCATTTGTTATGGTTTATTACACCTTTTAATAATTTTGGATTTGGGTCAAGTTTATTGTTTTTGTAGCTAAAATGAAATGCTACTGCTGACTTGTCTTCCTGTTTTAATTCAATGTTTCTAAAATATTCTTTGACTCTGGTTTTTAGGTTTCTTTTAGTTTATGCTAAGTAGTACTTTTCAAAATCCTTACAACTTATTTGGTATATTTGGGATCTATTGACTGTTGGGATTTCATCTTTTGTTCTTGAACTCAACAATGTTAATACAGTAAAACCTGGATTCAGTGGAATCGAACAGAACTCATGAAAAACTTTTGTTTAAGACTGATTTCCATTTAACGAAGCTGTTTTTTCATTTCCCCTGATATAAAGCCATGTAGGAAAATAGTCAATCTTTCCTTGGAATATTTTCCTCCTGAACATTTCTCACCTCTTAAACACAGTGACTCATTCAGTAATGTGTGGAAGAGTAATCCCATCTTGTTGCTGTTTACTGTGTTTTCAGGCTTGTATCCTTCGATTATTGAAGGTAATTTAGCATTCCAATCAGTGATGATTTCAATGATAAGATCATTCGATAAACCACAAAGTTCATTAAAATGTATCTGATGTCTTTTGTGGAAACTCTCCACCTTTAGATGCTTTGAATTCAGTGTTGCCCAGTTTTTCAGCTACCTTTATAACATACTAGTGTAACATAGGCTCCAATATGCTGTGATTTTTTGCCCATTACGAACCACTATTTCATTAATGTCCTGGTTTTCAGTTTTTTTAAGTTCTCTCTTTATTTTTGCACTAGCGCAATTTTTCCACCACTTGAGAATTTCAGTTTTCTTCTTCAGAATCTTGTAAACTTGAGTTTTGCCTATGTTGAACACCTTCATGATCTACTTTACACTGAATTTATCTCTTTCACTAACATGAATATCCTTCACTCTCGTGGTAAGATCTAGTACAGTTCTTGTTTTCGAAGCCATGGTGACTCTAGAAAATAAACTACCTAAGTTTATACTTTTATGCTCTCTGTTATGCTTAACTATGCAGTCAAGAATGTGACAGGTTTCTCACTGTTTGTACCATCATTAGTGCACTCCCCTCCTAGATAGCTCAGGTGATGTTTCAACTGAAATATCACATCCTTAGAACAGACAATGCACATCTTCACTATGTACCTGAAAATGTTCTTATTCTGGAACTGGAGATTTTCCGTTAAAATGAGTATTTTTATTTCCGTAGCCTACGAAAGGCAGTTTCCATTTAATAAAGGGAATTTAGCATGTTTTTCATCCCTAAATTCATGGGACCATGAAATATTTCCATTTAAGATAGATTTCTGCTTAACCAGGGGTCTATTAAAGTCATTGTACATAATTGTACTGAGTATTTATAGGCAACAAGTTGACATTTTTTTCTCTAAAAATCTTTTTAAATTTGGGTGATACATGAATCTGCTGACTATGCTATTGCTAAGTTTTTCTTTGATGAATGTGCTTGCTATCTTAATGGCTTTCTTTAGCTTAGCTTTTTTTAATTTTTTTCAAATACCAAACTTTTATTGTATCCATTTTCTTCTGCTATGTAAAGTATGGCTTTTAGTCCCGTGTAGTATTCTGCTTTATCAATGGGTATGTTGACTAGTATGTGTGCAAGATTTCTTACTACATGTTTATGTGTAATCCAATTTAGCTATGATTTCTTATGCAATTTTTTACTGTGTTGGCTTCCTGTAAATTCCAATTTTATTTATGTATTGTTCCTGATGATATTTAGCTCCAAGAAAGAGAGTTTTCATTGACTTCCTTTTCTATTGAAAATTATATTTAAAAACTGATACCTTATTACACATAAACATGCAATAGTAAACAATCTGACACAGACTAGTTGGTATTCCCATGGATAAAGCAGAATACTGCAAGGAACAAAAAGCCATAGTTCACATAATTGAAGAAAATGGATTCAACAGAAGTCTGATTTTTTTTTTTTTTTTTTTTTTTTTTTTTAAGAAAATTAAAAGAGCTAAGGTAAAGAAAATCATTAAGGAAGTAAGCACATTCACCAAAGAAAAACATAGCAACAGCATATTCAGAAGTTTCACATACCACCCAAAAACATTTATTAAATTCTCAAAGATCCTTAGAGAAAAAAATAGATACTCAGTATTAACATTGTAAAATTCAAGAACAAAAAATGAAAGCCCAGCTATCAATAAATCTGGAATATACCAAATAAGTTGTAATGAGTGTGGAAAATTCCACTTAGGTCAAACCAAAAGAAATCTAAAAACTAGAGAGAGCATAGGCTTTCACGGCCTGAGTCATATAACTAGAAGTTATTTCTGGGCTGTTATAATGTGGTCTGCTGGAGTTAGAATTTCCAGATGTTTTGTCCACAACTGCGGCAGACATCTTCAGTGGTGCAGTCGTCACCTTAGAGAAGTTTGCATAGTGTCTGAAATGTTGACTGTCCAAGCTCTGTATTTATGACCCAAGCGACCTGCACCAGTCAGTCCAGATGGCAGATGGCAGGAGGTAGGGGCTGGGCTTCATCCATGGTGTTCTCCCTTCTGATTCATTTGCCTCAATTTCTCTCTCTCTCCTCTTCCCCCCCCCCCCCCCTCTTGCCTTTGATGACAGGATGCCAGCTGCTGTTGAATTTCAAAGCTGCTTCAAGTTCTGACATCAATGGTGTAGGGAGACATCTGAGAGGTTCTCGAGAACCAATTTGAAAATCACCTATTATTATAGCCAGCTCAAGTCGAGGCTGCAAGTTTCAGGGAAGATGCTGCATTACTTCAGTTTGGCATTTGAACAGTTGTCAAGTAAAGCTCTGGTGGACCTCCCACTAGCCACATGTCCTGGGAATCTGTCTACTCCTTTGTTGATGGAGTGCACAATACCGAGATATGAGAGCTTCTGATGCTCCTGATGTGTAAGATCATCCACGAGGCATTGGTGGTCGCAATCAAGAAATGAGGATGGAAGCAAACATGATCACGTTGCTTCTTTTGGACTGTGGAAAGAAGTCTAGGCAACCGTTTTGCACTAACCTTAATCATGTTTTGAATGTTCATGAGTAATTCAAAGGACTGTTGTTTTAAACTGTTGCATCGATCTTGCACTAGCAATTATACATGTTTTAAATGTTCATAATTCAAAGGACTGTTGTTTTAAAAAGGTCCAAACTTGCGGCTATTTCTTTAACTTAGAGATGCTGGTCTTCCATAATTTCTGCTTCCGCGAGACTGATGGTTTCAGGAATGAGCACTCCAAGAGCAGACCTGCATGTTCTTTGTCTTCAGTGCTTTCTTGATCCATACAAAGAAGGTTTGGCCCATTTTTTTTTTTTTACAGAATGGAGAACTGCTTCCTTGTACACACCATTAAATTGCTTTTTAATTTCATTTGGAGTAAATGCTTTTGTGTAAATCTTTTTGTGAACAGCTTAATATTTGAAGAGCTGCACGATACTCAGTTTTGAACATGTCAGAATCTGCCACACATAGCCTCCTATATGTGAAGTGAAAGTTATAACTGTAATTATTTACTTAACAGATAAGATATGACATAACAGGATTGTGTGTATGTGGTAATCCTTATCCATGAGGCCAGGAGCTTATGGAACTACTTTCATACATTGATCTTTCTAAAATCTAAATTATGTTTTAGCCATATTTCCCAGCATTAATCATGTATCGAAAGAAAAAATTATAGTAATAAATAATATGGCAATTGTATTATATGTACAGATTGACTGTAGACAAAAATAGTAAAGTTGTTGTTGTTGTTGTTGTTGTTGTTGTTGTTGTTGTTTTCAAATGCTAGGCTTTGGCAATGAAGCCATTAGCTCTCTTGCTCGTGGAATAGTGGCAATGGTGATGGTGACAGCAGTTGTTATGGCATATGCTAAATCTAAGCAACTCTTAATTCAATAAATTATAATAATCAGTAACTAATATGTCTCCTAAGATGGTAGTGAAGCATAATGTTACCTTAAGTCCATGTTGCCACACCCAGATCAAACGCAAGTAATCTGTTGAATCAACCAGTACTGGACAGTCACTGTTGTGTTGCAACTTATACTGCACTGCACTTGGCTTATTCACTGTCACTGTTAACAGAAGAGTTCATAACCATCACACTGACTGAACTCACTCATCTGGATCTAACATATAGTCAGTCATTTATAATATCCTTTGCAGGTCTGAGGAAGAGGAAGAGAGTGCAGAGCCTGAAGCTCGGGGGCCCAGAAGACGAAAGAATAAGACATTTATCTTGCCAGAAGTGACAGATAGAAGTCCTGAAGAAACAGAAGGATGTATACTGGATCCAGGTGAAGCCCCATCAAATGAAAGTGAACCACAAGTAAAACAAGAACCCTTATCTGGAGGGCTGTGGACAGATGATGATTTGGTAGAGCTTGTGCGTCTTGTAAAGAAGTTTCCACCAGGGTCTGCTTCAAGATGGGAGAAAATTGCAAGTACCATGAATCGTACAGTGGCAGAAGTGACACATATGGCTAAGAAAGTGAAAGAAGATGGTTACAGGGTTGCTCCTGCTACTGGAAGCTTTTCTGAAGAGCAGGAGCCTCCCAAAAAAGTGAAGACTAAAGGTGGTGTACATTCAACTGAAAGTGAAAGTGTACAGGAATGGACTCAGGTTCAGCAGAAGGCGCTAGAGGCAGCACTTACACGTTACCCCAAAGGTGCTGTCACAGATCGGTGGGACAAAATTGCTAAATGTGTTCCAGGTAAAACTAAGGTGAGTATGCATATATTTGATTTTGTTCTCACTAAAATAGGCAAACAACATAGCTTTATATGCTCTTTCCCAAAATAAACTTTATTTCTATTTGTAGAGTCCTTCAGTTCTTAATATTTGTGTAGCCATCAGTAATTATAGCCATTATTTGTATTAGCCATTGGCAGTTTGTCTAAACCAGCCACTTTTTGCGCTCTGTCACACCATGCTTCCTCTGTTAGTTGGTCTAATATTTCAAAAGTTTGCTTTCTTTTGGAAGACATCTTGTATAATGAATGCAAATAAATTAAACTTAGACAGAAGAAATATAAAAACACAAGAAATGGAAAACTTAGGGAATTATAGTTGTAAGAGTCTTCAATAATAGCAGGGAAATGTTTTTGAAAAGTTTTGGCAACTATGTAGGGAGGATACAGGAGAAATAGCAGTGGAAAATTGAGAAAAAAGAAGACCTTAGTGATAAAAGTCAGAATTGAGGACAAACATATAGGAATGGGAAGAAAAGAAAGAGAGGAATAGAGCTAATTATAATCAGATTCTATCAAAGAAGAATACAAGGACGGATATACTGTACCAAATAACTTGGTTGTTAAAGTGCTTGGGATCTGAAACAAGCAATTTCATATTGAATAGTTCTTTAGAATAAATGAATGAATTCCTGTATTTCCTGTAAGTGGAACATAGGGCCTTCTGAACCGCACAACCTCGAGGCCATAGGCAATGGGTTGAAGATCAGAGGTTTCCTGATCAGAGAGATTCTGGGATGAGTGATCAGCCCAATACCGGAAGTGAAAGTACGAGAGAGATGAGGTGATATGAAAGATGATGATATGGAGCAATCGGTGGAATACCGATGGGGGAAACCGGAGGACCCGGGGAAAACGTGCCCCAGCGCCATGTTGTCCACCACAAATCTCACTTTGCAGTCACCTGGAATCAAACCCGGTCACCTTGGTGAGAGCCAAGCAGTCTAACTACTCAACAATGATGTGGCCAGTTCTATAGAATAGTTATAGAATAGTTCCTCTGACGTATTGATGATAATTTCATAAATTGCATTTTCTATTACACCATCATTTCTCCAATATTGCATTTCCAGCTCTTGGACCTTCTTGCAGTATCCTCCCCAATCCGTTGCTTCTATAGCAAGTTTACGCAGATTTGTTACTGACATATCACCAGTAAAATTGCGTCCTCTGAAGACATTCTTTATTTATTCCCATTACAGTTCAACTGCATTTAAATCACAGTTAAACGATGGTGAACAAATAATAGTATGACCCCTTTCGAGAGCCATAACATCCACAGCATGAATCCCGCTTCAATGTGTCCAACAGTACTGTGGTGAGCACATTCTGGAGGGATGCATTGTTGAGCAGCATAGCAGACAAACACCAGGTATGATGTTTTGGAGCATCATTGATTACAGCAACTGATCTCACCTCCTATGAATTGAGGGCACTTTGAACAGTAACCAGCACCTAAAGAAGGTTGTAGAGCCTAAGATAATACCCCTACTTCAGGCATCTCTTCAGGCCACACTCAGCAGGACAATGTCCAGCCACATACTGCGAGCAATGAACAAATCTTCAAAGAGTGACAGGTACCATTGCTTCCCTGGCCTGCACGTTTACCTACATGTCGCCCATCAAATATGTCTGTTATATGGATATTCGGCACTTGGTGCATCAGTTGGTTTAGCTTAAGAAGCTAAATCCATAGCATCCCTAGCATGTCATTTGAGATTTTTAAGTGTATCAAGTTTACATATTCAGGTCACTCAGTGCTAATATGAATAAGAGCAATTTTTATGAGTTATTATAACAAGTCATCTTTGAGGTATGGTACTTAAGACATTAAGGTTGCCCTGGAGCCTTACTAGATAATATACTCGAATCAGACAAGAAGAGTTTCAATGCATGTTCACCATGATATATAAATAGCAAGTATCCTTTGAGCTAAGACAGTAAAATTGCCCTGCAAGTTTACCAGAATATGTGTTGGAAAGTAGGTTTTTGTTTCAAAGCATGGTCAAATCTGTTCTCCCTCTCCATCTCTCTTTTTGACTAAATCATAATAAAATTTGATGACTATTAGATAAACTGTTTTACAAATTTTCTGACATGTTTATATAACTAATTTATAATGTTAGATATCAATAACAAATCCAAAACCTTGTAACTCTCAGACCTCAGTTGATCTTTCAGTGGCGTGATATAACATCTATTAGAACAGTACTTTGTGCCAGAAGATACCAATTAAAACTTCACATAGCTCATGAAATATGAGCTGAATCTTTCCTTGAATCTTGCTTCCAGCAAGACCATAGGGCTAACTTCGGTCTCACCACTATTTTGGCAAAATGCAGTGGCTACTGGGAGCGCAGAGTTAAGGAGGCATTGGCTATCTCGGCAGAGAGAGTCACTCTTAACCGAGATGCTGGGCTACAATTTAGTGCAGCATGGAATCCTGCATTAAAACTCGAAAAAGAGAGACTCAGGAAACACAGATCTGGCTTACTGAGCAGCAACCAGAGCAGCAGTGTTTTCTGAGAGTTTGTTATATTCACCAACGCGAGCCCGCTCGCTGAGTATATATATGGGTCACCCCAGCCCTAAATCATTCAACATCCTGAAGATGGGAGAGATGTACGCTCCCGAAACGTCGGTCTCAACATCTGCTTACCTGGCTCGAAGCCCGAGAACGTCTAGAACAATCACATAGCTCATGTTTCTCAGCATCTAGTTCCAAAGTCCTCTTAATCTAAAACAATCAAGAACAAATAAGTGCAAAATTACATCAAATATCTTCAATATTACATAAAAATAACCTTAAAAATATGGATGCATTTTATTCAAAACAAAGCTTTATTCTCTTCTGATAATTGTTATTGGATTTAAGACACTTTTAGAGTTTTCAATATTAATTTTTGTTAACATTTTCAGTAAATATTTTTCATTTTTTGACAAAAGCCATAAAAAAGTGTGTAATAATGATAATTTCATCTATTTATATCCAATATTTTTTTCCAATTTGACATGCTTTTTTCTGGCCTGGAAACAAAGGACAATATTGATTATCTTTTATTGTGATTTAAAACTGATGCTCATTACAATAATTATTTCTTCACTGATGTTATACAAGCTAGTGATTTAGAGAGTGTAATAAAACTATATGTAAAATGTGCATGTTGCAGGAAGAATGCATGACTCGCTACAAGCAGCTGGTAGAAATGGTTAAAAAAAGAAAAGTGAATGGTGAATCTGTATCACAAGATACTCAAGATGGTGAAGTTTCTTAAAATATTGTGCTACTTAAGACCCAAAGGTATTGTGTAATAAATTATTTAATATTGTAATACTGTAAAACAAATGAACCACTTTATCCTATGTTTTATAAAGTGCAAATACAGTTGTTAATGTTGTAACTTTTATTAATACATTCTTATTTCACCTGTCTTCTCCGTTGCCCTTATCACTACAGCTGGTGATATATGGAAAGTGTAATTAATATTAGAGTATTATATAATTCTGTATTACTTTATCTATTACACATGTAGTAATCAGAGGAACTGTATTCCAACCAAAAAATTCGATAATGCGAGTTCACCAGAAATATATGTCTTGAGACTCCCCAAATTAAGCCTTTCAAAGCATAAAAGTGTCTGTTTACACATGGAAAGTGCCACTAACAAAGTTTGGTTAAATACTGAACTTAGTATTTAAGTTAAATATCTTCCAAGAACGCAACATAAAGATTTTCAAAAATATCTTTCCATTCCAAATTATCCTTTACATGAAAAAAGTTTAGAACTATGCTGCAGCAATTCTTTGATATGATAATTAGTTAATTCAGTAGCCAAAACACTACATTAAACATAAAGACATGTTTTAATATAAAAGAGAACGAAAACAAATCTCAACCACATTGAGAAATTGAAACAACAAGCAGGTATATGCAAATATAATAATTTGTAACTTAAAACTTAATTTATCTTATAAGAAATGATGAAACTTTTCACATCCTCAGCCAGAGTCATAAACAACCTCTGATATTGAATATTTGGGTGTAATTAATAATTCCCCTACTTACTATATTTTTCAAATGACAGCAATTTGTAGTAATGAAGACACCTGACACCAGGGAGCAAGGCACAGTCCATTCACACTGAAACAGTGAAAGCCAAGGAGAGAAGAAATATTGAAGGAATTAAAGGAGGCACATGCAAGAATTTCCAAGGCATTAAAGAGAGAAAAATGTGTAAGGGCAAAAGTTAGTAAAAATATGTGTGTCACAGTGATGGGAGGAGGAGTGTATACAGTGATGGGAGGAGGAGTGTATAGTGGTGCCATGAGTGAAAAATCTGAAGAGGTACTTCTGAAAGCAGTTTGGGAAAATACGGAGTTAACAGTTACGTTGTGGGAAGATACCACTGGTCAAAAACATGCAAAAGTAGAAAAAGTGGAAAGTGATCAAAGAAAGAAAGAAAGAAAGAAAGAAAGAACAAGAGCAATGTATCATATGAATAGACAGAATAAAGAAAGTTTTAGATTTATGTAGAAATATCAGGATCAAGGAAGGAGGTGATTGAAAAAATTATTAAATATCAATAATTTGGAAAAGATTAGCTTCAGGGAAGTTAAAGCAATATGAAACATTAGGACAAAGGCGAGGGATAAATGGAGAATGTAATGTGGCTAATAAAAAGCTAAGCAGCAGAGTGTAGAAAATAAAAGTGACAGAAGAAAGTGAAAATAAGGAAATAGAAAGTTAAATATTTGAGGAAGGAAAGGTGAAGTAATGAGAGAGTGGATTAAATGGAGCCTAAACAGCATATGTCAAATATATAAATTTTTGTAAAGTCTGTAAGTGCATTAGCTGTGCCATGGCTGAGTAGTTAGACTGCTTGGCTCTCACCAAGGAGGCCTGGGTTCAAACCCAGGTGGCTGCAAAGTGAGATTTGTAGTGGACAACATGGTGTTGGGCGGGTTTTCTCCAGGATCTCTGGTTTTCCCGGCCATCTCATTCCACCAGTGCTCCATCTTCATCTCATGCATCATCAGTGTCACCGCCTGTGGTGCCGCATGTAGTAAAAGCAGGCATTAAACACTACACCCTACACACATATAAGTGCATAGGGCTATCCATATGACACAAGGGCAGGAATCCAATCAAGGATAGCCTGAGATGTATTATGTTTACTACTCAATAGAGTTTAATTTACGATCACTATACCAGTACAGAAAGCAAACAAAGCAGCACCATTTACTTCTAAAGAAGCAGATGTTTCACTGATTGAACTGCTATTTTAAAATGTTTGCATGACAAAGTATTTATCGTAAAAACTATTTGTAGTCGGTTTATTGACACTTGTCACTTCTTTTATATTATTGAGAGACTAGTTTCATAGGCCATTGCCTCCAAACACACATTAAGTATATATCCTCCTGTTATACATAGTTTTACAAATAACTTCCATTTTCTGCTAATTTGTTTGTCAATTATAAATGAAGCTTTTATCACTTTTATTTATTCTAATTATTTATAGTTTTTGAAGAATTAACTTTCTCAAGTTTGACATAAACTATTTCATTAAAGGTTGTTTTTACACTTGCAGAATGTGCAAGTGAACAACAAAATGCTTGAATGAATTTATTTTTGATTGAATTTAGGACACTTATTTTCCATTTCTTTATAACTATTCTGTGCCGTATAAACAAAATTTCATTTAACTTCTGTACTTAAGTTTTTTTTTTTTTTTGTTTTTTTTTTTTTTGTTTCTCTTTATGTATGGGTGTAATTTACGCCCTCCAACGTTAAGTCATATCGGATGATGAATGAAATGCATGAAATTATGCTCAAATGAGCCAGAAGTCCATAGAGCGTAGAGTTACCTGACATTGGTCATTCAGGATAAGGGAAGAAACCTTATCCAGGTAACCCACCCTGACTGAGATTCGAACTCGGGACCTCACTTTAGCATTTTTTCTGGGTTTTATATCAGGAGCTATGTTAAACATGTCTTTTAATTTAGAATTGTTAGTCAATTTATCAGATTTTGTACTTAGTACATAAATAAATGCAGGGGCCTCTTACTGTGCTTTATTATGTTTTCAAAATGCTTTAATGAACTTTTTTTATTATTCTTAGAGTCAACATGAAAAACCTTTGTCTATATACGGCTAGTGTAAAGAAATGATTAATTTCCATCAATTAACTAAAATAATAAGAGTTAAATGATGAAGCCTGGGACTCAAGTACTTACGATAGTAAGTGTATCAAATTGTATATCTCGAATGTGAATTCCTATTGGTTTAACAGGGAAATATACAAGTCAAATGGAGAATTTGGTGTCATGATGGTGAGTTTGCCATGGGGGCTCGGTGGGTGGGAGCGGCTGGGCAGAGGCCGGGAGATTCATGGTTCAGGTCCTCTATACGGCTAGTGTGAAGAAATGATTAATTTCCATCAATTAACTAAAATGTTGTTACTCTCTTTTACATTTAAGGTCATGATTTTAATCTCATGGTGCAGGTTGATGATTGTTTCTGGATTTTTTTTTTTTTTTTTTTTTTAACCTAGATAGCATGTCATTAAGCATGTCTCTTTTCCTGAAATACGTTTTATTTGTATGCTATAAATTTCTTTCTCTTGAATGTGTCAATTTGTACAGTATGTTCTCATGTAGCATAATTTTTCTTCCACTCACTTTCTTTTCTCTCATACTTGTTTTGCTTTCTCCTAAACTCTCTCCTATGAATTTTACTTTGTCATGATTTGGAATCTAATTGTTTTATAATTTATCTTTGCTTTCCAAAAGTTTAAAATATTGCTTCTAATGATTAAATGTATGACTAATTTTGGAAGTACCCATTTTTATGAAATAAAATTTACATTCATTAACTCCGACTTCCAGGTTCATTCAATACCTAATGTGTTTTTCTCTTTTATCTGGGTTCTTGCAAATTTCTGCCCTTTCTACCTCTTGGTCCCAAGCCCGTTATGTTTGTTATCTTGTTCCTTAGGTAACCTCTGTAGAAATTAAATGTTTTATCTGATTGTTCCTGTCTGGCTTCAGGTTTGTATATGTTCTCAAGTTTTGATATCCTGCTTCTGCTTATTCATAGAAATCATTTGGTGATGTCTATTACTCATATTTTGCTCTTTGTTTACTTTACTATGTGATTTGTCAAGTCTCTCTTCTTTCAATGCTCCTCCATTCAAATTTTAATTGTGTATATTTAATCATGTGCAGCGGTTCATTGTATATGTATGTTGGAAGGCTGGCAAATTAATGTGGATGGTGAGATGATATGATTCTCACCTCTTTGACAATCTTGTCAAGTTCTGGATGTTCCTCACCTGCTCTTGTCCCTGTTGACTGCAAGAGATCTTACTTCCGGATTTGGCCTCGGTGGAGGAATTATATTATTTCTTTAAGGATGATAAAATAATTCTTTCCTTTGAAAAATGATGTTTTAATTCCTGTAAAATATTTATTTTCGCCAATACAAATATATTAGTGAAGTTGTCCATTTACAAATAATGCAATGTATTAATTAATTAATCTTCCCTTGCACACACACAAATCATGCATGGTAAATGCACAGTCAAACAATAATCCCTGTACAGTTTCAGAGAGACACTATAACATGTCTTTGTTCTCCAAAGGTCACGAGCAGAAAGATGCTTCATTAGTTAATTTTTCCTACTCCTTCGTTCACGTTGCTATCACAACCAAATAAACTTATCTTCTACTGGTTAACGTCAACATATTATGTAATGTCATTTTTACAACCACCAATATCAAAAATATTGCATCATATCACATTCACATTGCATCATCTCATGCCCCACTAAATTTCATACTTTCACTTCCATACATATTAACCTTTCCATGACAACTCCAAATTAATTTTAAAACTTGAAATAACCGTTTCACAGGTGTCCCATTAATTTCATTCATTTTTACTTTTTGTATCTGTTTGGTTTGCATTTTATTTCTCACATACTGTTAGAACTTCAATTACTTCCACAAAATCTACTGATTTAAGCCTGTTTGAACTGTATGTAGGAAATCTCTAGTTATACTTAAAATTAGTTCTGATTCTGACGTGCTTGATTCTAACAGTGTTTCTTTATTTGCAATTTTCATTAAACAGTCCATCAATGATAACACTTTTGATGTTCGTATTTTCTTGTGAGGTTAACACTAGCATGATTTTGTTTAGCAGGACCACAGTATCTCAACAAAAATAACTTGTAACTTGGAGGATTATGCACAGTTAATGTTAATATGAACTATTCTATGCTTTGTTTTTGTAGTTTTTTTAAGACTTTTCTTTACTATCACATACTGTAATTCATTTGCTATTCCTTTCACCTTGAAATATTCTCCTAATACATAACTTGGGATCATCCCCTTTCTCATCATGGTGTCTCATGTAAAATATGTTTGTATAATATGTGCATTTGTGTGCTTGCATGTGGGCAGGCGAGCGTGTACTCACATTTTATATTACATTCTCTTTGCACCAGCAATGCAGTCACAACCTTATTTAAGCTTTGCATATTTTCCTCTTCTTTTTGCAAGTTTGTAACTAAGTGTCGCTTGCTTTATTTTTTAGTTTGTTTTGGCTTTCACCAGTTAAAGTACCAATACATCGTTATGACTTAAATTACATGTCAGTTGATACATTATTCTTACAAGCTCTTGAGGCAACTTTATTATTTTATTATTATTATTATTATTATTATTATTATTATTATTATTATTATTATTATTATTATTATTATTATTATTATTATTATTATTATTATTATTATTATTATTATTATTATTATTATTATTATTATTATTATTATTATTATTATTATTATTATTATTATTATTATTATTATTATTATTATTATTATTATTATTATCATCATTATCATTATCATTATTATTATTATCATTATTAAAGTTCCAATCACAAACAGCCAATAGGACAACAGTGGCTGTGTTTGTCTGTACGTCATTATTTTCTTCTAAAAGAAAACATACTACAAAGGATGGTTGGGGTGCCATAGAGTAGTCAGAGCAAGATCTTCAGGTCTTCTCCAGCTTTCAGGATTAGCTGCTCTGGGCAATACTAGTACCATCCACTGCCAAGGGCACCGTAATGGCAGTGACCAGCAAATTTCCCTACTTCAGTATTAATATTTAGCACTGAACACTGGCCCCATTCTAGCTTTGTCGCTCGACCACGAAAGTATCTGCTACCTTCTCCACCATCATTAGCTGGACATTGATCCCTTACTAGCCCACACGATCAGGCATTTCTGTTGGTTTCATGACCATCCAGAAGCGGATTCCTCTTTTCTTCTCACTATTCTGTGTTCTTTTTGCTTCTTGTACTAGCGATAGGCTGACAAACAGCCTGCACTATAGCGGACTTGCAAGACAGCCAAAGGTAAGGGCTGCTGTTCTGAAACCTTGAGTCATCATTGCTCACAAAGCTGCCCCTCAGGAGGTCTGGTCAGCTGCAAGCAGCCAGTTGGCAACCCGCATTAACACTGACTAGTGTTGACAGCAACGATTCAGCACAGTACCACATTGATCACACCTGAAGTGGAAGAACCTGTGTATAAGCGCGACAGGCTCATGGTGCACGAGCACACGGGCTTACCCTGACCTAAAGTTACCACCGCAGGTAAATAACCATCCCCTAAACAAAAGAGTGTTGAAGCTATTGTCCATATTGCAGATATTCTGGATGTCTTCCATAATCACATGACGTAATGCGTCTCTTGGTCTTGCATGTGATAAACAGCTTCAAGGTTAAGCATACACCGCATTAAGTACACACACACATACCTTTAACGCCGTGACTTCAAGTTATACTGCTGCAGCATTTTATAGTTACTCACTGCAGTGCTCCCAAGTGGAGCGCAGAATCTTTAGACGTCTCGGCTGTGACTACGCCCTAACTGCATCCCTGATAACGCACTTTGGAGTGCCTGATAGATGCACTTTCGGTGACACAGCTAAGGAAATCTGTCCCATGCTACAAGGGCCCGAACACAGTACTCACGCCTTTTTTCTGATCCTTCTGGACAAGGTGCGCGACCAAAACACCCATCCTATCGACCTCCATTGTCGTGAATGTGGAGCGTTTTCATGCCAAGTAGGGACCGGTGAAAAGCCAGATGCATGGGGTGCCATCACTCTAGCACCACCAGCGTAAGCTCGCATGCCTTTGGCGCGCTCGTCCTCACATGCTGAGAGACTGCACTAAATGCCCCATGCAAAGCGTAAGTGCACCAAATTTAAGGAAGCGCACGTCATCATCTAAAAGGGCTGCGCAACGTTGTCTGTTATAGACAGCCGCCTCAAGGACGTCCCGCAGCGGCCACAGTCCGCTGTGGAGTATCCTGTACTGCTATCCTTAAACGAGGAGAAAGAACACTCCATAGGTCAAGTACAACAATGGGTTTCCCTGTAAATCAAACAGCACTATACGCTCAAGTGGGATCATGACGGTGTAACCCAACATTCCTGCGTCCTGCTAGCTACGGGGGAAAGACAGACATTCTAAACACAAAAAGAGTGGGAATGCGAAAAAGTCACGGCGCTGTAAATGAGAAGAAGACAGCTCCAGCAAAGCAAATCGGAAGCCTCGTGCCCTGTGGAAATGGGCCCGCCCAATAAGGCAGCATGACAACCACGCTGTGCAAGCCACTACACTGACGACCTCGTCATCTTAAACTCGGCCTCTGCCTCAGCCTTAGCAGATATAATGTCCCAGGCGAACCTAGAGAAATTTCAGGCCCTCTCCCTGTGGCAGCTAGCCGTATCTAAAAGCTGCAGATCAGCACTCCCTCCTGATACCTATGCAAAAGTATGCAATACTGTTCTCAACAGCTTTTGGAACAGCAGTTGTTCGCGGATTCCTCTAAGTAATGGCCTCCAGAGTAGTCCGAAGGACAGTTGCAGCTGTCTGCCCGAAACAAACGCACCCAGTGCTACTATCTCAAAACCGTAAGTTTGTACAGTCCTTCAGTTTGTACATTCTCATTGTCTGCATGGCCCATTTGAATACCAAACACCAGCTTTCTGTTGCTTAGTTACGTCAACCATAGATAATGTTGGATCTGCGGATGAGGTGGTGGTGCAACTATTTGGATTAAAAATCACGTTCTGCATATACCTTTCTCGCTCCCTCCATTTCAGCGCATGGAAGTTTGCGCAATTATGTGTGCCATTGGTGTGCTAGACACGCTGTTTATTATGACATACATCCCACCCTAACGGATCTACGAAGCAGATTGCACCATCCTAATGAACCTCAACCTAGTGGTACGTATCGCAGAAAACCTCAACGTGTAGCATGCACACTGGCCTATAGGCGTACAAGCAACATTAAGGGATGTGCCCTCTGCCGGCTTATCAGCATGCTAATCCGAATCTTATCACGCGTGGAACGAGATGGCCTACTTTTCATATGACGTGTAATAGGTCCGGATGAATTCAACATCATTACTATCAATTTTCCTTATATTTAGACATATGAGTAGTGAAATAACTGGATTCTGACCACAACCCAGTCCTGATAGGAGTCCATCATTGACATGCCAGCACTGCTTATTACAGGCTGAACATATGAGGATGACTGAGATGACCTGGATCTGAACCACCTCGTATCGGTTCCATCGAGACACTGGAAATGATGGTCATGGCCTTCTCCCAATACCTAAATGTGGTACGTGCACACATAAACCCTGAAACTATCCCCAATAAACCGCGAAAGCTGCTCATAGCCAAAGCAACTGTTCAGAACCTATTGCAGTGTTTCTGCCACCCCAAGATACAGGTAGTTCACGAGCAGTTCAAAACCCGACTAGGCATCTGCTTCATCCACATTATGAAGCGGGCTGTGAGAACGCATGTAAAATGTGAAGCATGCAGAAAAACAGCTCAGGAGGATAACCAGATCTCTTAGGTAAAAGGAACTTAATGCCAACATCACATCGCATTCGACTCGCACTTGAACCCCAATGGAAGAAAGCCGCTGACTTCGCCGACCAGCTTAGGGTCTCAGTTCGAGCTCCCGGGAAGAGCCTCAGCACAACCACTTTACTGAACTTTTGTAAGCGACAGTAGATAACCTCTATGAGGAACCTCTATCGCCATATTAGATAATCCATATTCCTATTATCAACCCCCAGTCAGGTGCCCTTCCAAATCCAATTCCTGAACTCTCCAAAAGTCCCCAGGATATAAGGCTGTCACGGCACCCATGCTCCAGAATCTTCCGCGAAAAGACGTGATTCAATTAATGCACGTTACAATGTGTCTGCATCTCCGTCACTTTCCAGCGTGTTGGAAGGAGGCTAGAGTGGTATAAATTTTGAAGCCCACAATGACCTCCCATCAGCCTACACTCGACCACTTGGCCGCGCCGTGGCTCAGTGGTTAGACTGCTTGGCTCTCACCAAGGCGGCCCGGGTTCGATCCCAGACGACCGCAAAGTGAGATGTGGTGGACAACACGGCGCTGGGGCGAGTTTTCTCCGGGACCTCCGGTTTCCCTCGCCATCTCATTCCACCGGTGCTCCATCTTCATCTCATGTATCATCAGTGTCACCGCCTGCGGTGCCGTATGTAGTAAAAGCGGGCGTTAAACACTACACATTTCATTTCTCGACCACTTAAAAAACGTTTGAACAGTGGCTACACCCCGCCTAAACCCTCTCTTTGAGGAGTGACATCTGCATCAGAATCATCCGTTCGTTTTTTTGACGGTGACGGTCCACAACCTTGTAGATGTTGCAATTGGCTGAGAGGACTGACCTGTACTTTCAGAAAAACTTCAGAACCGTCGCAGTACTCTTCGACGTGAAGAAGGCTTTTGTTGCCACGTGCATTAAGGCATGTTGTGCAAACTCAAGGAGTTGAAAATTCTTCTCCAGCAAGTCCATGTCATTTGTAAATGTAGAATTGTATTAGTCGGTAGAAGAGTTCTGCAAATTAAAGAAGAGAACCCCTAAATACTGGAGCCCTGCTGAATCGATATTTTATCTTCACTCCACACGTCGGGGCAGAGTTCGGCTTACACCAAGCCGCTCTCTGACAGTGGTATCAATTTTCCGATCGGTAGTGCCTGTCACGTCAGACTGCGTCTGTATAGTGCGTACTATAATTCTGCAAGGTGTAGGGTTCCGTAGCCTGTCCTACCATTTGCAGGCTAAATAAGAGGAAATATGATCTGTGATACGGACCGTTAGTTCCCATCCCACATCCTACATCCTAATCCGGCATAACCTACATAAAAGAACTGTTGGAGTCAGAGCTCGCATACTTATGCCAAAATTACGCCGCATCCTAACTGGCTGGTCAATACTGCCACAGATTTTCCTAGACATGGAAGAGTTACAACTTATCCAAGGATTCCTTGGGTTGGTAAAAGTCGACGCTTCATCTCCTCTTACCACTCTCTGTCAGATAAGACAGCTTCGGGTCTTGTCTGGGCTGTACACATGACAGTACGACAGTAATACTGATAACCCAACACAAGAAGTCCAGGAGAGGAATGTATAACTTAATCACTTTTGCTGCCCGCATGATGTTTATGTTCGTCGTCCAAATATGTTAAGGATGCTAAGTTCATATAAAATAGTGTTGTCACATAACACACCCATGTATAATACATATAACTGCGGTTACTTAAACGAGTATTAAATCTGGCAGCAGCAAGGGTGACAAATGAATTCTTACTCTCATTCATACACTTATTTCGTAGTGAACAGATGCACTATCAGAGCATATAAACAGTACAATCCCATCCCGCTCCTCAGGCTGCGATTGCCTTCTTGAATTCACAGTTCCTGCATTAAATCTGGCCGCAGCAAGGGTGACTCAAATGCATTCTCACTCTCATTCATACACTCATTTCGTAGTGAACAGATCCACTATCAGAGCATATAAACAGTACAATCCCATCTCGCTCCTCAGCCTTCTTGGATTCACAGTTCTCTCTTACAGATCCCGTTCCACTTGACTCACCGCAAGCGGCCGGCGATATTCGTCATTGACACCTTTTAGTTGGCTGCCAGAGACAAATGCAGATGCACTATCTGTGGTCTTCACGACACGCTAAAACGGGTATTGGGTAAGCAGCGCAACAGCGAATGCACTATAGTGCGGGCGGAGCGGGGAGAGAGGGGAAAGTAATCAGTGGGGTGATCAGTATAGGCTCGTTAGTTACCTGTGTATGGATATCTATTGTTCACGAAGGTCCTTTACCCCTACGTCATTTAACCCTTCATGGGAGCAGACCTATTTTTACACCATTTGATAATACTGTGCGGTGTTTAATATGTAATAAAGTCCTGAATGTGATACGAAAATATAATCTCCAGCGCCACTATGACACTTGTCATGCTAGTTATTACGACAAATTAGAAGGTGATGAATGAATCACAATGCTGGAGAGTTACAGACACCAGCAGACAGTTACAGTGCGGTTGTTGTTATTTTTTGTCTGTTGCGATTATTATTATTATTATTATTATTATTATTATTATTATTATTATTATTATTATTATTATTATTATTATTATTATTATTATTATTATTATTATTATTATTATTATTATTATTATTATTATTATTACTATTACTATTATTTTGTTTTATTATTTTGTTATTGCATTAATAAGACTGTCCTAGAGTATATTATATATTTGTGTTAGCATGTTAATTTCTTAGAGAAATGGCTGAATAACTAGTATCCTAGCCCGCCTCGGTAGCGTAGATGGTAGCATGTCTGCCTCACGTTCAAGAGGTCCCAAGTTCGGATCTCGGTCAGGGTGAGTTACCTAGATAAGGTTTCTTCCGGGGTTTCCACTTATCCTTCAAGACGAATGTCGGGTAACTCTAAGCTCCATGGACGCTGGACTCATTTGAGCATCATTTCACGCAATTCATTCACCGTCCGATATAACTTAACGTTGGGGTGGATGTAAATTAAAAAACTAGTATCCTAATTACATAAAATATAATTACTTATTTAAATAATGTAAACATTATGTGCTTCGATTGTCTCTTAAAGTGACTACGCAAAAACCACCACTACTCCACTGCTTACCCTGCTTACCCGTCAACAGTTCCGAGTGCACGAGCGTGCATGCGGGTAAGAGACGGCAGCATACCCTCCAACCGGAAAAACCCGTACCACGGCAGTGGCTTCTGTCTGCTGGGTGGTCAGCTGGATTCCATGCTCTACAATTGACTGCATCGTCTTCAAGTAGCTTTTAAGATAATGACGTCATTGTTTCACTTTTATCAATGATTTAGTATCAGACATAATTACTAAAGTATGGTAAAGCAGTAAATTTAAACAGATATTTCTACAGGCGTCTGCATCTCCTTCAAACTACACTCAAAGTAATTACATAATTCTGTTTCCCTTTTATCTGTGCTTTAATATAGATATAATTATGAAGACGGACATACCTATAGATGTTCGCGGTTTTTTGCCGTTTCTTGTTTTTTTAAGTAAAGCTTCATTGAATTCACACACGCATTATATATTGCAATGTAATACAGTTTCCCCAACCAGAAGATAATTTACCAATGTGAAATCAATCCTTTCTGGGACTCATTCCTGTTAGGGATATTTTATTTCCATTGCTACACACAGAACACCTACATTACCAAAGAGAGGTAAGTACGTGAGCATGTCTATACCACAAGGGCCTTGATGGACAGAAACTGAACAAAATTCAACAAAGAGATGAGAAGTGATGTATGGGTTTCATCATAAAGCATGCAGCATAATCCCGTACCATGTCACTTGTGAAGACTGGGTACATATACTTTGTAATTAACACTGCAGCAAACGCCCGTCCTTCATGCAAGAAAAAGCCAAAGTAATTACGCAACTCGTCTTAATGGACTAAATCAGTTTATTACAACTTCATGTGCACTTGTGCGCACTTCTCCATTTATTATGCCAAATTCATAGCTCCGCGATACGTGGAGCTCACTGCATGATATTGGATCTCAAAAATGAGTGTTAACTGTGAAGCGACAATTGGATATTTCCATGCGAATCTGTCGAAAGCACATCCTTTTCGTAGTATTTTTGTACGTCGGATCGCCATACCTTCTCGTCAATCCGGATTACCAGGTGTCACCAAGCCTGAGGAAGGTCAATCTTGCCTTGTGTCTATTGCAACTTTGTCGTTTTGTTGCCTCATTGAGAAATAGCTTAGTGGCAGGACGATGTGATGCAAAACCAACATCTTTTTAACGCTAACATATAGTGTTATAGGAGCAACCATTCTTAATAGCTTATCCAGAAAGACAGACCTGTGTGTTACATGTTGCTACAGATGTATTATTTTATCTTGACAGAAATCGTGCGCGGTAGGGATGAGTAGCAACTGTGGTAGGAATAGTGCACCTATCATCACAATGCGTCACACGCGTAAGATTACGAGAGGGGAGTGCGGTGGATAAGGTGTCTAAAAACAAATCTCACTCTCGAAACCAGTATTGCAGCTCTTATAAATTATGTTTTAATTCTTATTATGGTAGTAATATCCACGCTTTTGTTGGATCTTAAATAGTACATAGGCGTTTGGAACAAAATCCTATTCTCCCCCAGCAGGCATTATAACCAACTGTCGGCCTTTTAACATCGCTGCAGCGAATTCCGCTCCAGGCATATGGTGTAGTATGTGCTGAACTAAGTTTCATCCATATAAACTATATAAACTTCACTGTGATATCCCTGGATATTTCGTATATGGCCTGTTTGCACGTATGGTACGATGATCGATTACAATTTGTCTGTCACGCTTAGTTTTTTTTTACCTTCATATAAATCCTAGCTTCAAAACAGCTCTTCTTAATGTTCAGACACTGCCTTGGAAGTCAGTAGAATTTTGAAGTTTCATAAGCATTTTTTTTTCAGAGTTTGGTCTTTGTTTTTCTGTGTTTTAAAAATTATTCGCAGTTCGCCTAACTACACATGAATTAAGACGCCCAAATTCGATTTTGTGCATGTTCTTAATCTTCGTTTACTGAGCATAGAGAAGGACGTTGTTGCACTAGCACCAATGATTTTTCTTTCCTTAATAACTCACCCAAACTGCTTTCAGACATAACTGTTGCCTCAGAAGCCCTTTCCCAGGATTTTGTAGCAGAACCAGACTTTTGTTCCTTGTTTTATAAATCTATAGACATTGGTTATTACTTCTCGTGTTTTTAAATGTAGCACTTTATTTCCTAATGTGCTGCTAGGAGGCGTCATTTCTAAATGCTCTCTTGGAACCAGGAGACACGTACATTTTGAAACAAGCTGTAGTATCACCGAGTAACTCTGCACTTGTGTACTTGCTCGCAACTGATACACAACTGACCTGCCCTCCCCTCTAGTTGCAACCGTTCTGAAGTGGACTCTTCCAGATACCATTGCGCATCGCTCTCCATCTGTCAAGATATACAAATACATCTGTACCTCAGATCTGTTACTGGGTTTCGTCTTCAGCAAGAGTTGCTGCACTAGTCACCTGAACGCCAGCATAATTTGGCTCATGCAGCTTCTACCTTGTGATTCCGGTTTAGGCACTGCTTCATTGTTCTTCGGTTGCAAACTAATTCTCTGATTTACCAGGTGTCTTCACTATGATTAGCATGGCTTATAATTTCACCATTTTGAGTTGCAGTGAGCTCAATACAATCTCGTGAGTGTGGCATGATACTTAACTCTGATCAAGTCTTGAAAGTGAATGATTCAAATGCACTTCATTGAGTATTTCGCGCACCATTTTGTTCATGCGAAAGAAACACAAGGTAAAACGTTGAAATGAAAGGTATGACATGTTGGGAATTTGAACCGTAAACTTCGGCTCATTTGCCACAGCGTACATTTTACCACTGAACTACCATAACATATGTTAGAACTTGGGTTATATACAACACATGTTTTTCCCATTAAAACCGCCATTGCACTTGTTTATCGTGGTCTCGCATATACTCCAATTTCATAAATAATAGCTTGTCTGTATGAGAACAGCTGTAAATTGGTTCGTTACTTCGTCTTACAAAGGAAAATATTGAAATAAAAAGTATGACTACTTACTGGTTTTTAGAATCATGCATTCCTAGCTATTTGACACAGCGTGCGTTTTACCACTGAGCTACAACAGTTGTATATATATTTCAAATACTATAGTAATATCTTGCCACAGGATAAGTGTTCTAAATTTGTTCGCTACTGTGTCTAACAAACTAAAACAACAGGAACAACTGCTATGTCATGTTGTGGTTCGAAACATAAACCCTCGACTTGCTTTCACAGATTGAGTTTTGCCAGTGAGCTACGATTCTAATTAGTAGTGCATGATTTATATACAACATTGTGGTTGTTTTAAAAATCATAATTACGAGTTTTTCGTTTCCTTGTATATTCTCCAATCGCATGCAGCTAATAGCTCTGCTGCTAGAGATTGGCTACTTTCTAGGTGATATTTAGTCCATCTTTGGTCATACTGGCTTAATATAGCCACAGAAATCTTAGGAGTGACAGGCGACCACAACAGCACATATCTGCGGTCATGGTTGATTTGATTTTCATACCCCCTACTCATGGAACGGCTTGATTTATACTGACTCAGGAAAAGCATACATTTACTTAATTGAAACATACTATAAATTATACAAGATTATACACAATTTCCATCAAAATGAAGATAACTTCACGAGTTTAAGAGAATATTTTGGAGCACAAAATTTATATAGTGTTTTAATAAAAATTAGAGGATTTAATCGTGATATCAAACTAATGATTCAAAATCATTTAAGTAAAACGTATTCCCCACATAAGTATTCGTTATGGTATTTTAATTAAACTTGTTAGGCATATCCAAAATATCAAACGTTTTGAAAAATATTGTATATAAAACGTGATTTGGTTTGAAGAAATTGTATTGAAAAAAAATGTTTGTAACTAACTTCCTCCAACGTTAATATTGGACTACGAAGTAGGTGAAGTGAAGGCTGAATGAGCCCAGGGTCCGTAGAATTTACAATTTGTCGCATCTTTGGAAGGTCTGAACATAATTTCCAAGTTATGAATTCGGGTTACGCCGAACGCGGGGTTAGATCGCTTAGCGGTCACAAGACGGTCCGTGTTCGATCCCAGACGACCGCAAAGGGAGATTTATGTTGGACAAACAGCGCTGGGACGGGTTTTCTCCGAGATCTTCGACTTCTCCCAGCATTTCATTCCACCGGTGCAGCGGTGTCATCAGTGTCAACTCCTACGTAGTGAAAGTGGGCATTGAAAAACTGCACATAGCTACACAAGTTATGATTTCACAAGCATTGGCCATTCCTTGACTTGATTTCAATGCGATAGTCTCACAACAGGTATTTGTCACGTACTCTATATCAAATTTGTGGGTGAACTGTAACTCACCATATGCGTGGTAGAGTAGTAATATTAGTCAAGACTGTAGCAATGATGCTATGAAGATTTCTCATGGAAAGGAAAGTAGACTAAGGATATATTCTGTGGTCACAAAGTTTCTATACTAAATATTCATTCCAAATTATCAATGACATTTTGGTTCCCGTCGACATTGAGGAAAATCGTGGTTTGATTTACAGTTATAAACTCTTCTCCACATATTAACCATCCTGATGTATACTGGGTTCTTTCTGGTCATTTGAATGGTTTGTCTGTTCTCCAGCATAAAACAACCCAAATTCCACACTGTGGCCGCTTCGCCCTTAATGATGATCTACCAGGTGTTATGGACTATGAGGGATTTGTGACTAGCTTGAAAATTCCTGTTTCAGTTCCTGTGTAATAAAATGGACAATCGTTTCCATTGACTATCATAATCCCATGAAGAATTTTCTGAGCACTATTACCCTTCAAGTGAAGAAACTATACACGTGAGCCTTAATCTTCTCTATCGTATGCTTTAGTCAGTTCTGGCACTCACCATAAATAAATAAATTAATTAATTAAAAGATGAATAAATACCTGAATAGTTGACCTTTTAACACCAAGCGCTTAGGAGCCAATGATAAGACTGAAAACATTTGTTTAATATCGATTACAACTTACTGGCAATTATAAATTTACGATATCCCCTATATCATTCTAAGATGATAAATACTTAAACACTATTTTATAATAGATAGCTTCATTCTTTAAGGAAGACTCCATACTCATAATGGTTAATGCTAATTAACGCTCCACCACAGAAGCTAAAATTCCAAGCAAATTGCTCACAAGCAGAATATTAATGTTTTAATTAACGTCTTCCAAGCAGGACATCGATGAGTGGTTGGCTGAACACAATATCAAAAACTGATACGATGACACACTCACTTTCTTAGCTGTTTGAGTTGCTTGTACGCACAACCTAGAACACAAGTAATGCACGAATAGGATAAGCCAGTTAATGAAAATGGGCCAGGAAATATTGCACTATCCCAATACCATTGTGAATACAAGTTTATTCAGTAAATTAAGGCCAAAATTAGGATAAAGGCTCCGCACATGGCAGCACTCTTGTGAGGCAGCTGATTCACACCGGCCGCTAGTTAGATGTGTAGAAATAGGATTAAGTAGTTCGGTTTTACCTAGCTTATTTTAGTGCCTGGGAATATTTGGTGTAAAGAAAAGTGATTCCCTGTTCACGCTAGGTTGCCCAATGAGTCTTTGAGCAGTCGTAGCCAGTTCTACGACGAGGAACTTTATGGTCATTTTGACCAAGAGTGTTCACCAGTTGACTGAAGTGGGTGTCTAGCTTATTGTTATTTCTCCCAATATGCCTGCAATATATGGGAGACGGAATAGGTGTGAAGGATTTGTGACGGAAATCTGCGTTCAGTATCATAGATCATCCGTGGTGTCCTGTTTTTCACAGTATGCAGTCTAAGAATGGCGGTAGCAGCCGCCGATCTCCAGATTTTGCATCCACACAAGTTCAGAAGCGGGATAACCGCCCGATTGGGTGCAGTTTAAGGTATGTATATGGGTTTAAAAATTGGGCACAACTTTGTGAGTACTGCGTATTACATATATTACATTACATCTTAACAAGAGCATGTGGAACATGTCAAACTATTTATGCAATATTTGCAAAATAATTTACAAGATTAATATTATATACAGAAATAATTTATCAATTACATACATCAAGTGCTGTTGAATTCATTAACAGTATAGAATGAATCAGGCAGATGTTCCTGTAGTTTAACTTTGAATACTTTATTCTTATATGTTCTGAACCCATTTGGTAACATATTAAATATCCTAATACATTGGTAATGCATTCCCTTTTGCAAACATGTGAGGTTAGTTTATGGTACTTGGAGTTCGAATCTGGAAATTGCACACATGTGAGTTTAGTTTATGGTATATGGAGTTCGAATCTGGAAATTGTATTGTAATTGTATATGTCAGAATTAGTAATAAAGTAACTTTTATTTTCATATAAAAGGTTATCAATGTGTATATGCAAGGTTATCCGGTATCGGTTAAGAGATAATACTTCTAAGCTTTTGAACATGCTTTCACGCAATGTTCCTGCATGAGAGGATTATATAATACTGAGGGCCTTCTTTCGTAAGTTGAAAATTTCCTTTGAATCTGCAGAACTTCCCCAAATTATTTCATTACCGATCTTAAGTATGCAAAATAGGCTAACTTTAGTGTATGAACGTCAGTGAAGGCGAAGAGAAGTTGTACTGCTAGCATGCAAAACTCAGTTTGGGAACAATTTCATCTATGTGGGTTTTTCAGTACGAGTGCTTGTCGATTTGTACACCTGGGAATTTAGAAGCACTTGGATCTTGAACATTTATGTCGATTTCAAAGTTATGAGGTTGGGTATTCCCATAATGAATATTTCTTTTATCAACATTTAGCTTCATACCACTGGTATTGAACCAAGACTGCATTAATGTTATTTGAAATGAGATTTCAGTGAGTAAATCCAAGTTTTATGCGATATTAAGTGTGTTTGTGTTTGTGTGTGTGTGTGTGTGTGTGTGTGTGTGTGTGTGTGTGTGTGTGTGTGTGTGTGTGTGTGTGTGTGTGTAGTGTTTAATGAACGCTATTCTACATGCGGCATCGCAGGCACTGACACTGTGATACGTGAGATGAAGATGGAGCACCGGTGGAATGAGATGGTGGGGGAAGCCGGAGATCCCGGAGGAAACCTACACCTTGTTACCCACTGCGCATCTCACTGCGGTCGTCTAGGATCGAGCCGGGCCATCTTGGCGAGAGTCGAACGGTCTAACCACTCAGCCACGGTGCGGCCAATAGCGACATTAATAGTGTTGTATCTTCAGAAAATAGGAATACCTGTGTAAACCTCTGTTTGGTGCTAGCTCATTCGTAAAACGGTCATAAAATAGAACCTTGAGGAACTCCCCGTTTAATAACTTCACTCTTCGAATAACTAAGTATGTTTGAATTAAGTGTACATATTTTAACTTTATGAAATTCTAATTTTTCTAATTAGATGGTCTACACAATCAAAGGCACTAGGCAAGGCGCAGAATATCCCGCTTAATTGTTTTCCTTCATTTAATGATTCTAATAACCTATTAGGGAATTTATAGATAGCAATATCGATAGATATTTTCCTTCTAAATTGAACAGTTCTGGAACAATGGTATTATTCGATTTTAGGTACTGTTATCTAAAATGTTTTAAAATATCGGTAACATGGATATCGATAGTTATTTAATTTAATATTTTCTCATTTGTATGTAGAAGTTTTGCAACTGAGAATTTTAGTCGATCAGCACATATTGGTATTATTCGATTTTAGGTACTGGTATCAAAAATGTTTGAAAATATCGGTAATATGCATATCGGTCGATAGTTATTTAATTTGATATTTTCTCATTTGTATGTAGAGGTTTTGCAACTGAGAATTTTAGTCGATCAGCACATATTGGTATTATTCGATTTTAGGTACTGGTATCAAAAATGTTTGAAAATATCGGTAATATGCATATCGGTCGATAGTTATTTAATTTGATATTTTCTCATTTGTATGTAGAGGTTTTGCAACTGAGAATTTTAGTCGATCAGCACATATTCCATATTCCTTACTTTTCATTTTTGAGCTATACGTCTCTCTCTCTCTTTCTCTCTCCCTCTCCCTCTCTCTCCCTCCCTCAGACACGATCACACGGACGCACGTGCGCATAGACCAAAAAATTTATTTTCTGTAAAATCTTGATATTACATCCTTTTTTTTTGTAGAAGGTAATATTTCCTCTACTTTATTTGTAGCGGAGAAAGTAAAAATGCCTTAAGGTTTCCATACTTTGAAATGAAGAAATGCATCGTAAATGTATTTAAGGTATTTGGGGTTTTAAATGTTGCCAAGATCAAATGCAGAAATATAATTTTACTCTTACGAAGAATAAACGGACTGAGACTGATAACGGAAACGGTGTATATCCGATAAATGTAGAGTTTCAGGCGAATACAAATTTTATTTGTGCGTGTAAAATATTTTCTACGTTTTCAAAACAGATGAAGCGATACAAAGGATACATGTATGCTGATAACCAGAAGAGTAATGTGTCGATGTTAAAATGGATAGATATTAATGCCGTTATTTATGTTTAGCTCCTGACAAAGAATTGCTTGTAGATTTTGTGGTATTATTGGAAATTAAATAAAAATAAAAATGTTAAACTGTTCGTGTGTTGCTTGAAAGTGTAGTGGTAATTAAAAAGGAAGACAAGAAATATATGAATATGTTCATGTATAAAGAGAACGGTGGCCAATGAGACGGATTAAACATCCCGAAACATGTTTTGCGGTGAAAAATTTAGTATCTGTAGCTGGACGACAGGTTTGGACAAGTATTGTTTTAATTCATAAGTTGTGTTAGTGGATTAAATAATTATTGGCAAAGAAGCACTACTATTCTTTCAGTAATTTGGGAATAATAAAGTACGTCGATCCGGTATCACGTCACAGAGACAAGATTCGTGTTCACTGACTGAAGTCAAGCCGGGGGAAGAAAGTTAATTTCTTTAATAAATCCGACATATAAGTTAAAAAGTAATATCAGCATATCCCAACTCTCCAAGACCTAAATACAACATTAAAATACAAGATTATTTATAACCAGTCGGCGATCCATCTCGGCGCCAACATCAAACGAAAAAGTATGTAAACCCAAGCCTTCAATTACAGTATAATGCAAATTACAATAATAAATCTGAAACTAATAGCTGTCTGCTGAAACGTGTATTCACAGAATTCATTAGGACATTTGCCTAGCTAGACCTTATTTTCATTTCTAAAAGTTCGGAATTCTAATTGAGATTCGAACTTCTTGAATGTGAGGCAGACAAGAAGAGTTGGACTGACTTTGTATAACTCCCATATTATTCTTCATATTACACTCGTAAGAATATGCAACAAAGAACTTGACACACATACGTTTCCTCCCTTCCTCCCTCCCTTCCTCCCTTCCTCCCTCCCTCCCTCCCTTCCTTCCTTCCTCCCTTCCTTCCTCCCTGCCTGCCTGCCTGCCTGCCTCCCTCCCTCCTTCATTCCCACCCTCCTTCCTTCCTTCCCTCCCTCCTTCCTTCCCTCCTTCCTTCTTTCCCTCCTTCCTTCCCTCCTTCCCTCCTTCCCTCCTTCCTTCCTGCCTTCCTTCCTGCCTTCCTGCCTTCTTGCCTGCCTCCCTCCCTTCCTTCTCTCTCTCTCTCTCTCTCTCTCTCTCTCTCTCTCTCTTTCTTACTTTCTTTCTTTCTTTCTTTCTAGTGTTTCTGTTCTGACTCCGAGGGCGCGACTACATACCCTCACAAATAAATACTTGCTTGTTTATTTATTTATTCACTTTAACGTTTTCCCATCCAACTGCTGTTAAGTTTTATTGCTTTGAACTAAGAGTTTAAGATAGCTGTTCCTCCGGTCTAAGCACAAATGACCTTATGACAGAGTACACACACACAATTTGATCATTGTTGTTAGAAACGTAGAGACCTTTTTCTCATTGTCACATTCGTAACTCTCGAGGTGCATTTTCTCTCTTTCATACGTAAAATCTAACTAAAGGTTGAAACATTTTTGGTTTCTGCTTGGAGGAGGGTTGAAGCCTCTGCCCACACTATTGATCATTTGACTTCATGTTAATAATTTAACTGGCATAATTATAACTATGTAGAGGAATGAAAAGTAAATTAACTCTTCAGGTCTATTCTCCTATCCGTGAATCGAACAATAGTGACAATAATTAACTCTCTCGATTTTCAAAAACATTTTAATTATTTACTTATCGTATTAATTAATTACTTGTAGCACGCTGGAGTATTTGTACTCCCGTCCATTATTTCATTGGATGTTCCAAAACCCACGTTTTTCTTGCCAACACCTAGAAAACATTCTCACATTTTTGTGCACAACATTCTTGCAAGTTCTCATTCAAATGATTCGTCCTGTGGATTCGTCTCATTCATGTAATCGAGATCAACATTTGCAGAAATTATCTAATTGCATATTTTCTTTTAAGTACAAGGGGGATATGCATATACGGAGGGCTTAATAAACATAGTCAAAGCTTTTAAGAACCGATCTTATCATATGAGCTGGCTTTGTAACTTCATTCTTTGGATTGTCAACAGATTAAAAAAAGCGAATCACAACCTTCTGTTTGAGAATTATTTGATAATGCAAACCAATGGTAAATGGAATCTCGGAATTGGTTAGCTCCACAAAAATAACGTACTTGTATGTATTATGTGCTTTAACAAGATCTCAAATTTGTGTAGTAAGATTTTTCTCTTATGGTTCACCATCCATTCAAAATTTATTGAACGATAAGTACCTCGGGTTTTATTCTCAGAAAATGCAAGATATACGTTTCATCTGGCATTAAATATATTCAGCAATATAACATTTTAATTAAAATCGTTAAGAGAATTAAAATTTTTGAATAAAATTGAATGTAACTAATAGTTTGAGGGGGGGGGGGAGATTTTATATTGTATTTTTTTTAAGTCATGTAGGACGATAAATGGAATGGGTGAAATGATGCTCAAATTGCCTAGGGTCCATGGTCCCAACATTCGTCATTTTGTTTTAGGATAAGGGAAAACTCCGGAAAAAAAAAAAAAACTTTATGCGGGTCACAGAACATATAACAGGTAATTCACCCTGACCGAGATTCGAACTCGGGACCACTTAATTTGTAAGTCTTCTTGTTACATGATTGGAAGTTGCTCAAATATCAATTTTGGAATTTAGTTGACTTTTCGTTTTGGGTTATGTTGTTCATAGACGCACAGAGAAATGGATACACACTGACTGTGAACCTTTCTTTAAAAATGTTTCTCATTTTTATTCCAATGAAATATGATATCGAATTTTTTGGCAGAGTGCAAAGTAAAGGTGATCGAGAAAAAAAAATTAAACTATTACATGAGGTTGGTGTGACTGGAAATGATATTAAAGGAGGAAACGCCTCCTTTAAATTGATATGGTGTTCTGCTGGTTCTGTGCTCACAACCACAGATTAACGCACAACATTGGGCTGGCGGCCAACGAACCGAAACACTGAGTAGTACAAAATGGCGCAGAGGTTCAACACTTCGCAGCCAACGCCAAATTCGGTTCCTCCTCAGCAGCGATATCCTCCCCCACCTGTACCGCCTTTACGACAATATGCTGGACCAAGTTTTCCGGTAAATTTTTGTATAATGTTTTGTAGTTATTAATAACTCTACCAAAGCTGAATGAACCAATATAACCTCAAACTGACAGATACACTGTACTGTAAATAACGTTTGCATGTTAGTTATAATTCATTTTGTAGTATGATTATAACAGTTGAAACCAGGATTACGCTCAGACATTTGAAATTATTATGGGGATTAAGAATACTTAATAAGATAGCGTGTAAAACATCCCGTTTGTTTACTTTGCTTCACCAATCCTAATCACAATTTCTTTGCTGCATAACATACATTTTTGGTCGTGATACTGTCTCACATGCTTAATATAAAGAATTATAAAATGTTTAATAAACATTTGAAAAGGGGTGGCAGACGAAACGTTTGTAACTTAGAAGTTAGTAGTAAATAAGCCTGAGTGATGTAAAACCACTGGTTAAGTAACTCCTAAGGATTTTCTGCATGTTTTGATGTAGTAATGATTGTATCATTTATCATAATTATTGTTATCATTTAAACGTTTTGGGCTTGCATACTTTGATCTGCATTATATCTGTGTATTATCGTAATTGTATTATCACAGTATGAGTAAGCCTTCCTAGAGTCATTGTTAGGTTAGTCAACTGTGCAGCATTGAAATAAGGGACACTAAACAAAAATAAAGGATGTACGCGAAATAGTAAAAAAAAAAAAAAAAAAAAATAATGGTTGAATATAGAACCACAGACTTACTGTTTTACATTACTAACAAGAATAATGTAAGAAAACAATTAAGGAACTGTAAATTGAATGTTTTATTTTCTTCCCCAAGTTGGAATTCATTGTTCATTAATGTTTCCAGGAATATTTCACGTCACATTTAATTGCTTTCATCATTTTTTATCACACTTAGTTCTTTGCAAGACATATGATTTATACTAATCAAAAGTTTGCTCCCCATTAGAGAATTTGAACATCTGCTTCTTGTATTTGTACATTTGTTCAACAAATGTGTTGGAACATGCAACACTCAAAATAAGTGGCACTAACTTCTTGAATTGTTTTTTTGTTAGCTGCACAAATTTTCTGTAAAATAACAATCCATGTTTGTACCATACTTATTTCATTTCCACAAATTTCATGTAAATCATCTTTAAAGATGCGAAGTTCTTCAGATAATTCTTTCATATTAAAGTTATTTGTCAACTGAAACAGTTCCAGTGCTTGTTCCCACTCCTAAAATCATAATGTATTCTCGAGGTTTATTATTTTTAGAAAACTCATAAGCATGTCAGATGTGCTTTTTCTATTTAGAAATATATTAAACATAATGGAAGTAATTTTAGTTAATTGATGGAAATTAATCATTTCTCCACACTAGCCGTATATAGGCTAAGGTTTTTGATAGATAGAGTCAACATGAAAAATTCAATGCCATGGCCGGGATGGCATGTTGACTCTATCAAAAACCTTAGCCTATATACGGCTAGTGTGGAGAAATTATCAATTTCCATCAATTAACTAAAATAATAAGAGTTAAATGATGAAGCCTGTGACTTAAGTACTTACGATAGTAAGTCGCCACAAAAAACAATGTATCTTGGATGCAAGGGCCCCTAGTGGTCTACCGGGGAAATATATGAGTCAAATGGAGAATTTAATGTCAGGACGGCACATTGGCCATGGCAGCTCAAAGGTTAAGAGCGACTGGACAGAAACCAGGAGATCCGTGGTTCAAATCCCGGCCATTGCATTGAATTTTTCATGACTCTATAATGGAAGCAATTTTTGATTGCATTTTTTTCTGGCATTACTTGCAATTAAACAGTACAGATCTTCATGCTTGAGGCTTTTACAAAGTCTTCAACATGTTTTAGGGCTGGTATATTCATAATTATTTCTGCTTTGGTTCTACCACATAAAACTCGTTTTGCAATTTTAGAATTATCACTTATAACAACCATAACTTGTTTCAGTCCTTGTTACAATAGCTAAAATTATGTTTGACAATATGAAACACAAGGGATAATTCTGCAGCAGAAATAAGGTTATTTTTAAGGATTTAGTGAGTTTCTTAGATTGAAATTGTTAAAAAAATTATTTTAATTTTTTACATTGGCAATTATCAGGATCATATCAAAGCAGCCAGTGTGTTACAATTTCATCCATTTGGAGTCATTTTACATGTAACTAAATCTGCTGACATGGGACTGTTGCTTTTAAGCACACTTAACCATTGGTCTGGGCCAGGTTTGAAACCATGACCTTGGGATCAGTGTGTCAGTGTGTTACTAATTGAGCCACCTAGAGTGAAGTTGTGAACGAACTCCTAGCATGTTGCTTCAGATCTGATTCATATCCATTAGAGGTGAATATAATTCTATTGCACCCTGTGCATGTGGCTTTGAAATTATTGCCATACACCAGTTTTACCCAAGTATAGTTTTTTAAATTAATTTCCTCCAACTTTAATTAACACCAGGATTCAAGAATGTTGCATATGAACCATTGATAGAGTCAAGCAAAATTTTACTACCCCACTGCATATAAAATTGGGGCTTATGAAGAATTTTGTAAAAGCTTTAGATGTGAATGGTTTGGCATTCACTTACTTATGTGAAACATTCCCAAGGCTCAGTTATGAAAAAGTGAAAGCAGGCATATTTGTTGGATCTCAAATCAGGGAACTTTTCAAAGATCACCAGTTTGAAACAGTTCCCACCTGGACTTCTTCCCTCCAAATTGTGGTGACGTCAGCAATGAACATGGTGAGCGATTTCATCAGGACATTTCAGTGATGGAACAAAGGTACAAAGGGAAATGGAATGCTGCTATGTTAGCCGATTATTGCTGAATGGTAAAAAGAGATATTCCTGAAGCAGAATATCATAGACAGTGCAAAAGAAGTCGCCAATAATTTTTTTTCGATGCTTTCGTTTTTCATATTTTATTGTAACTTACATATAATAAGTGATAACTTGGAAACAAAAGCCAACCAATCAATTTAAGTATCATTTTCGTGTTCAGTGACCTAAAAAACATAAGAAAACTGAATTCTTTTTACCGTAACATTCAACTTTTCAAAATTTGTAGAACAGTGTAATTGGTTGAAGATGAAGTCACTCTTAGATTGGATTGGTCAGTATAAAATACCTAGTCTATGAAGAGAATAGTAATTGAAAGAAAAACCAAGTATTGTACCTGAATTAAATGTCCTCCATAATAGATATTTATAATGCAACAATAACTAATGCTAAGGTATACCTGTTGCCGAGAAACCCACATTTGTTAGGTAATGTTGGCCAGATTAGCCATTTAGTAAGCTAAGTCATTCACCTGCCTCCTTTTCTTTCTGAAGAGGAGATAGTGTGAGGTATTTTTAAGAATTTGCTCAAAATATAATGGATCACAAAATTATTTAAAATCAATATTTTAGTTGCAGCAACGGCCAGGCTTCAACCCACCACCTGCAATCGGTACATCTCCTGGACCAAACATGATGCCTCGACCACAGCAACAAGCTCCTTACACACCAATGCGACAAGGACCCATAAATCCTCCTACTTCTGCTAAGCGTCCTGCTGATTCAAGACCTCCACCTCCACAACAAAAGAAGTTAGTGATAAGTACTTTGTCTCAATGGTAGTTACGAGACAAACTGTTTTTTGTCACCACCTATTTTAAACGTAATGTGTAAGACAATTCCATATTTTGACTTGTCTAGAGAAATGCTTTTGGAATGCCTGAATTCTCATAATTGTAAGTATAATTATATGAAATAAAAATTTAGTGCAATAAATTGGATATAAAGATGGAATACAGTAGTATCAACTTGCTGATTGACTATCGCGTGTCTGCTATTGTTCTGCCAGCAGGATGTAATTTTGTTTGAAGCTCAGGCACATGACAAGTGACTTATATTATGACCATTTTTAGAACTTAGAAGGTTTCTAAGTCAGCATTATGTGCTGACAATGTGTTTTCAACACAGATCTTTAGGAAACCTAGGTAACCAAGTAATTGAATTTATTTGTCATGACCTCATAGTTGTAATGCATGTATTTAGTACATTTTTTATTTCTCCACAAATATGTGGCTAAAGATGATCAAAACAAATTCAGTATTTAATCTTTGAAATGCATTGCATTTTGCCTGTGCATGATTGGGTGTGCCACACCCCACTTTGCTCTTAAATAAACTCTGTGCGTAAAGCATATATAACACAGAAGATGCTGAAAATGTTGCTGCCTTCGGCTAAACAAGCATTATATCAGAAGAACACATTCTGATTCATATAATTAGGTTGAGCTTCTGTAATGTTTTGTATTTCATTTCTAATATTTTATTTTAGTTCTTCCAGTGTATGAGGATTTGTCTTGTAAACTTTGTCTTTCAGGTTACCCCACAAGTAAATATCACACACTGTTTGATTGGGGGAGCAAGAGGGCCATACACCAGACTAATCACTCTACCTTCAAATACTTCTCTAATTTTATTCATGGACTCCTCTGTTATATGAGCAGTAGCATAATCTTGTTGAAACCACCCATGTGATTTCTGTTCATCTGTCAGTTCATGATAATACGAGGTGAAAATGTCATTTTGGTACCTCTCTGCACTTACAGTCTGCTTGTAGAATATTGGAATTGTGTGTCCAGCGCTAACAGCACACCAAGCTCCAACTTTCTGATCATAATGAGGGATTTCTTGAATGCGATGTGGATTTTCATAAATCCAGTACCGACTTTTATGAGTGTTGATACGTTCACTGAGATGGATACACGTCTTATTGGAAAAGAACAGAAATTGTGGATCAATTAAACCATCAATCACTAATGAAAGAAACCATCCACAATAGTGCATTTGTGATACTGGGTCACCTTATTTTAAAGCATGGACACTTGTACAGTTATACAATTTTAATTTTAATAATTCAGTTGCTGTGCACATGAAGTGAGGATTAGTACTACCAGTGTACAGGAATTCTGATGATTGCTAAGTGGAAAGCATAAAACCCACTATTGCTGAACAATTAATAATGATGATACCAATTGTCTAATGTAATTTTATGAAAGGTATCAGCAAATGGTAGCTGAAGACAAATAATTTGTGATGAAGGTAATGTGGTTGGATAAAGCTGAGTTCAAACTAAATGGATATGTGAATTGGCACAACTGCATCTACTGCACACCAGTACATCTGTGTGTTCACGTGGATAAGGCAGCTAATTGGTTTTTTAGGTTTTGTTGTATGAGCTCATCATATATTACAGTTGGAACGGCAACGGACGGACGGATCTCATACGACACTGCCTTGAAAATAAGTTCTTTAGCTTCAAAGACAAAATATACCAACAAACAGAAGGCATGCCATGGGTTCGCCATTATCACCAGTAGTAGCCAACCTCTTCCTTGAAGCCTTCAAAACCTCTGCAATCGACACAGCAGATTTAAAACTGGCCCTCTGGCTCAGATATGTTGACGATAAGTTTGTAATCTGGCCACATGGAAGAGACAAGATCTTGGATTTTCAGAACCACTTGAATAGCTTGCATCCTAACATCCAGTTCACCATGGAACTGGAAGAAAACGGCAAACTACCCTTCCTGGACGTGCTAATAGAAAGAGAGGGAACGAAACTGAAGTTCTCAGTATATCGAAAACCAACACACACAGACAGATACCTAGACGCCACATCTCATCATCCGCCATTTATTAAACGAGCAGTAGCCAACACACTCTTACACAGGGCCATCCGTATATGTGATCCAGAGAAACTACCTGATGAATTAAACCATTTAAAACAAGTTTTGGAAGCCAATGGATATCCAAAAAGCTATATAAAACACCTACAAAAGAAGAACAAGACACAAAAAGAAACCAAAACCAAGACCACAGCATGGCTGCCTTATCTAAAAGGAACATCTGAGAAAATATCAAAACTACTTAAGAAACATAACATCCAAAGTAGATATCAGTCCACCAGAAAACTGTCATTCATGCGACCGGTTAAAGATAAACAAGACCCTCTGAATAATGCAGAAATATATAAAATTGACTGTGACTGTGGTGCATCATATGTGGGACAAATGGGCAGGTCAGTGAAGGTCAGACGACAAGAACACATAAGCCAAAAATTAAATCAACCCAAAAAATCAGCACTCACAGAACACGCCATAAACACAGGACACCATATAGATTTTGATCAAGTGAAATTGGTGGCTAAATGTAATAGCTATAGACAAAGAATGATTAGAGAAAGCATTGAAATATTCAAAACACATAATAGTTTAAATAGAGACAACGGCAGACCTCTGCACACTGTCTGGCAGACACTGATAAGCGCACGCGGATTGGGCACAGCATCAGCCAATAGGAGTAAGTGGGCGTGCTGACCGCCAGAACCTTTGAGGGATAAATAAACGCGCATCGTCTCCACCAGCACAGTTGCTATGGAGCTGTCAGGGAAGAAGAAGTCCTGAAGAAGCCCCACATAGTTGGGACGAAACATCGACCAGAGGAACATCAAAGATGCGGTCCTACCCGGAAGACCCAGTTACAATATAGAGTTCTGCCTTTCCAAACCTTGGGCTGCATGTGGCTAGTATGAAAGAACAATTAATTTCCATTAATTGACCTAGCAGTGGTGGACTATAAAGCGCAGAACTTAAGTTACCTACATGCTGTAATTTGCCATTAAGGTAGTGGTCTTGTGCATGACTTCTCTAGTGGTTTGAAAACTGTGAGTCAGAGAATGGTTGCCATGTATAACTCAATGGTTAAGAGCAACTGACAGACTGGGAGTTCCTGGTTCAAATCTGAGCTATGGCATTGAATTTTCAGTCTGACTACCTATTCAAATCTAGCCTTACACACGGCTAGTGTGGAAGAACAATTAATTTCCATCAATTGACTTAATAGTGTTTAGAATTGTGAAGCATGGGACTTCAGTACTTACAGTATAGTAAGACACTACAAAAGGTATATAACCTTATTGTATTTGAGTGATTCAAAGGGAAAAATATGAGTCAGAGAATTTAGTATTATGTTGGCATGTTGTCATGATAGCTCAATGGTTAAGAGCAACTGCCTGAGAAAATCCATGATTCAAATCCAGCTATAGCATTGAATTTTTCAGTCTGACTCGACCTGTCCAAACCCCAGGATTTCTTTCTTACACATTTTGCCAAGAAAATAGCAAATCACTGGATAACTGTGAAATATGCTGTAGTAACAAAACACTATAAAATAAATAAGGAAAAATGTTTTCTTGCAAAATAAGCACAGACATAGTTAAAACTGCTCTTTAGATGTGTCTTATGAAATATAACCTTTCTGCTTATTCTAAAAAGTGCAGAAGAACTTAAGTATTTTGTTTAGAAATTTGTACTTTAATAATAAATACAATGTAAGTGGCTTATTTAGATGACTGTTCTAATGTGCCTCATTATAAGAACACGAATCATCTTCATTTTGAAACTTAAGCCTACACTGATATAATTTTGTTCCTTAAAGATCCATGGTTGAAAACACCTAACCCCTATTTGCTATGCAGAGAAAGAAACATAGTAAGGAGTGAGTTTAAACAGAGAGAAAAAGAATTATTACTAATCCCTTTATTTGAATTTTCAGTGAGTTTTCACATTCTACTAGCAAGAAGAAAAAGAAGCTTGCAGACAAAATACTGCCACAGAAAGTGAGAGATCTAGTTCCTGAATCTCAAGCTTACATGGATTTACTTGCATTTGAAAGAAAATTAGATTCAACCATAATGAGAAAAAGACTGGATATTCAGGTAAGTGATATTTCTTCTGCAACTTTTTTTTCATCTTATCATTATCTGCTAGGTTGGCTAGAAGAACAGTTTAAAGTCTGGTCTGCAGTAAGTGAGAGCAGGAAGCTAAATGAGAAAACATATTGAAAGATTTGGGACTAAGGGATTTTAATAACTGAATAAAATCCAAAGTTCCTAAGGAAACTTGTCCATAAACTATACATTGTGCCTAGTCAACAGTTTTAAATATGGAACAGCAAATTTGATAACAATTAGTTTCAAAATTATAATAAGTTTGATGACTTTTACATAACTGGTAAACTGTAAGAGATGGACAAAATCAATCCAAAGCTCTGTGAAATACACAAATTATGGCAAATGCATTTATGTGGAAGAACAATTTGAATAAGTTCTCTTTCTACTCTTGTAATAATAATAACAAAAAAAAAAATTTTTTTTCTCTCTCTCTACTTTACAACCATTGGTAAACATCTGCATTTTATGACATCTCCATTGCACTTTTTATTCAGAAAAGTTATGCCACTTTCAGTAAAACCCTATCTTTCACAGATTCTTTGTTTTCAATTTCATTTTCTGAATGCATATTTGAAAGGAGTATTCATTTATGTTCTTATTTGCGTAGCAACTTGAGGCTCAAGAAATTTTATTTATTAATAATTTCTAATCATGTAAGAAATTTATTAAATAAAATGTAGAATTGAAGTAATTTTGTTGGTACATGAATTTATGATTTCAGGAAGCCCTTAAAAGGCCTATGAAACAAAAAAGAAAACTCAGGATCTTTATTTCAAACACCTTCTATCCTGCAAAGGAGCCAGCTGAGGGAGAAGAAGGAAGTGTTGCATCATGGGAATTGAGAGTTGAAGGAAGATTACTGGAAGATAGTAAAAATGACCCTAATAAGGTGATTGGAAAAATGTTATTAAATAGCATGCTATATTAGCAGATTGGAATATGAAACATGTAACTGTCAGTCTTCTGGATACATTCTACAGTGTTACTTTTAAGGGATTTGTTTCTCATGTCATAGTTGACACAAATTAAACAGCCTTCCGCATAATCTTGCATGCTGAAATATTGTATTTGTTTGAAATATACTGTATATTATACTGTACTGTATTTATACTGTATATTGTCTGAAAATATAATTTGGCTAAACATTCATATAGAATTGGTATATACAAGACCCCTATTTTTCCACTGTGATCGAATATGAAAATGAACTACAATCATCTTAAAAAATGTGCATCAGTTTGCAATATACAAAATTACTATGAAGAATATTGGTGTGTAAGAAAGCTAATGACTTCATTGTTAACCGTTGGGTATTACAATATATTTCTCTGCCCTGACAACATGGGAGAACATATTCATGTGCAAAAATAAGAACCGAGTAATGAACTTTGAAATCCCACCAATAGATAATTTGACGAAGAAGTTCATAGTTACACTGCCAGAGAGAAGAGATCAGATGACAACAGATGAAGTTGGAAAGAGGTTGAAAATGGAGGCAGTGGCTTCCAAAACTAGTCCCTCAATAGTAAAAATGTAAGTGACGGAAGTGTCAGAAGAACCGACCACCAATAGTTTTTTCACTTAATTTTGATGTCACTGTTACTAAATTCCTCCAATCATGCATACTGTATCTATCTTTTTCTACAAGTGTAGCAATTACATATTTTTCATAACCAACCCTAAAAGATCAGTTTTTGCCACAAGGAACAAACAACATTATGCCTGGAAGTTTGGTATACACACCTGCATCGCTACATGGAGAAGGGAGAAGATTTCTTGAATCACATATTGACTTGTGATGAAACATGGGTGCATCATTACACCCTAGAGTCAAAGCAAGCAAGCATGGAGTGACAGCAAGGAGATGAAGCAGGTCCGGTCAAGGTCAGAACATGTCCATCTGCTGGAAAGATTCTTGCAACCATTTTCTGCAACTCTGCAGGCATTTTGTTGGATTTTCTTCACAAAGGACAATTAATGCAGTCTATTACTGTCATGAATGAAGCAAAAGCTGCATACTGCAACAAGCGATGCCAGCAACTGATCCGAAATGTCATTCTTCTCCATGACAATGCTAGGTCACATACTGCTGCTTTAGGAAAAACGGAGAAAATGCATTGAACACCTTTGGAACACACTCCATACAATCCAGATTTATCATCCTGGGACTACCATTTGTTTGGCCCACTCATCAAGACCTATGAGGACAGTGGTTTGATGATGAGCAAGTGTAGAAGAGTTTGTGCGCAATTGGCTCCGCATGCATCTTTCGTTCTATAAGGATGGCATCAAAAACTTAACCAATCCAATGGAGAAAATGTGTATGGAACGCATGACACTATGTAGAAAAGCAATCTGTATATGAGTAGTTTTGTTTGTTGATGGAATAAATTTTAGAAAATAATTCCTGTTTATAATTGATCTGCCCTCATAGATTAAATTAAAGATTCAAATTAATAATGATTGGTTTTACAACATTTTTTAGACAGATAAAGTACATTTCTCTCTTAATCCCTTCAGCACAAGACATTTCAATTATTAAATGCTGTAAAAATACTTTATAAGTACATATTCATATCTTCTATATTTATTACATTTTAACAAAACAGAAACTGGTTTAAAGCCCATTAAAGGCATTATACAAATACAATATCATTAGAGTAGAGATTATATTTACAAATCATTGAAATTTCACTATTTGGTTTCACTGTTGCAAAAGCCATTGTTTGAGTCGAATGCATCTGATTTATCAATTTTGTTTTGTATGCATACAAACAATAAATATAGCTGCGTAAGCAAGTTCTCTGGTTCAAGGTTTTAGGGTTCACCTTATGCTACCAAGCGATTATCATTGTATATGTTATGTCACACACACGCTGTAAAGAAAGAAGCCTCTCTATCAGCATCTTTATGTGCCTTTTAAGGGTATTTCACAACCACAGTTTATGGTAGTCCAATGCAGCTGTAGCTTTCACTCAGTTATTTATATTCTCTTGGGGTTCACAGGGATTTACTTTAGCTATTGGGAATTAAATTTAATAGCACATTTGAAATTGTTAAGCTCAGTGCTAACCATGGCTTATCCTAATAGTGTAGGATTTTTTTATGTGCTCAAGGCCACATATTTTAAGTTAAAAATGAGCATTTTCTTTACTATTATTACTTATAGAATGTATTTGATTGAAAATGTAGTCTAAATTCAATTACTGAATATACTGAGAACATTTCTGACTTAAAATGAAATCATTTTGCTTTTGCAGGTTAAAAGGAAATTTTCTTCATTTTTCAAGAGCTTAGTCATTGAATTGGACAAAGACTTGTATGGACCAGACAACCATCTTGTGGAGTGGCATAGAACTCCTACTACACAAGAAACAGATGGCTTTCAGGTTTGTTACTTATAGCTCTTGCTTTCTTAAATATTTCTATGGATGAACAGATAGATATTCTTTTATGGACATGTATATGAAAGTAGCTTTTTAGTTTTATTGGATATCCCTTATTTCAGTATATGTTTTGTGAAATAACCTAAATAAATCATGTGCATCCCTAAAAATTAATAATTGAGGCTTTCTTTGTTCTTTTAGTTTTATGTGTTAGAATTAATTTTTATATTAAAATATTAAATATGTATATTATTCCTTGTACTAAATATAGATGGTATTTAATGAATGTGTTAGAATAATGTAACATAATGGAAGGCTTTGGGTTAAGATTCAGTTTGTTACCCCCATTACAGGTGAAACGTCCTGGTGATAAAAATGTAAGATGCACTATTCTCTTATTACTGGATTATCAGCCTTTGCAGTTCAAGTTAGATCCCCGTTTGGCTCGACTTCTTGGAGTGCACACTCAGACTCGTCCTGTCATCATCAGTGCCCTCTGGCAGTACATAAAGACTCATAGACTGCAGGTAACGTGCATTTTGTTTAACCAAAGATACATAATAGGGACGTATAGTAGTCCTTGTTTCCTTTTTTGAAAAGTGCTGTTATTTGTCTATAAAAATGCCATTTTTCCTCAAGAGCAATGCAATTTTTTGTATTCTCTGCACATAACTGGTGTTAAATTTACATTTTTTCAGAAAGTTAAAAAATCTTTGGTGCATGAAACTAAATAATATCAGGAACACTACTTAAATCCTAAACGCTTTCAGACTGTTATGCCGCTAGCATATGTAGATAAATACGAATGGTATGAAACATATTAGGCTGCAAACAAATGGCTAACAATCAAGAGTGGAATTCAGCTTATATAGGTATTAAACTAGAGAATCTTAAACTTTCAAATGAAAAAATACCAACTGTGTTCAAACTGCTGCTTTTGTAAGTTAGTAATTATAGCATGGAAATCTGGTTCTGAATTTTCTTTCTACATTTGCATAGGTATTCATATTGGCATAAGAGGCTACAGCAAACTTTGTGTATGAAGATATTGTTCCAATAAGGGTTTTCATAATGTTCACAGAATCACTGAAAGTCAATGTTTTAATTGCAGCTCTTAGATGCTGTAAACCTAAAATTCTTGAGACAGAATCAATTTAGTATAAGAAGACATTAACTTCCAGTTTGAACTGAAAGCGTTTGAAAATGAATGCTACATCTTCCATGTAAATTGCATGAACCCATTCGTAATGAGTAAGGACTCTGTTTCAATGAAGCATAAATAAATATAATTTTGAGTCAAACGAGTACTCCATGCTCCATATATTGCTAGTATTTTCCTAGAACATGTTTCATTATGACCTTCCTAACATCCTCAGCTAATGTTGACTGTTGAATTTTGACTTGGTGAACTCCTTGGAGGCAATAGGGCATGTTGGTTTTTTGATGAACTTGAAGTTCGGGTTCTCTTCAAAGCTGGAGTCGAAATTGAAGAGTTTTCCTTCATATTTCTTTATATCTTTTCCCATGTGGTTAATGCAGTTGGACCCTGAACACCAATAATGTATTTCTTGTTCTATATTGTGATTCTCATTCCAAAAATGATATGCTACTGCCAATTTGTCTATTTCTTTTTTTTAATCTTCCTCCAGTTACCTATCTCTTCGTCACACTTTCTCAAAACCTCTCCACAGCTTCTCACAACTGTATTGTAATTATCTTTCCCTTTTTGCAATTTGTGCAGCTGTATTACATATGCTCATATCTTTTCTTCTATCTCTCATGGATGCATTCCATTCTTTCTTTTCTGCAATTTATCCATAATAGCCATATTTTTGTCTTGCTGAAATGCCCCTACATCTTGATATCCTCTCTCAATTCTCACCCTTTTTCTAATCCCTTGCATTCCCACACTTGTTTCACTCTGCTATTCCCTGATCCTTTGTATCTGCTCACTTGTTTCACCCTGCTACTTCATGATCTCGATTCCCTTTCTTGTTTCACTCTGTACTTGCTGTAATGCAATTTCATTTTTCCGTTTTTTTGTTTCTTCACTCCACTGACCGCCATTTCTGAGATTTTTCCCTCTTCTCTTCCTTTTGCACTATTCATCATTTCCCCTCTGTCAATGCACACTGCAGTTACTCCACATGTTTTTTGGATATTCATACTGGATATCAAAGTCAGCTTGTTTGAGTCTGCTGCATCAATACTTGTATGCTGTACATCTTGGTTGTTGCTTATGCCGTCTCTCTGCTCAGCTGTTTTTTATAAATGCATCAAATACTTGTTTTCTTGCCTCACTTCTTTCTTCAATTAGCCTCCTCCTGTGTTTTCTTTGCTCATAAGGTAAATCTTTATTGATATAGATGTTCCTTTTAGCTTTTTTGCTTATTTTAATACTGCTTATTTTAATTTATTTTAAATATTTTTTTAATATTTTAATAATAAAAATTCCTTATTGCTGAATTCCACCAATATATTTCTTTTGCCTTCCAATTTTCCAGTTCTAAATGTACCTCACAGTTCAAAGCCTCTCATACTGATCCCTAATTTCTTCATTAATGTTGTTGTTTTCAAATGCTAGGCTTTGGCAATGAAGCCATTAGCTCTCTTGCTCTCCAATATTTCTGTGTAGTGGGTCCGGCAGGTAGGGCTTCACAGGTTAAAAGATGTTCTTCAGTCATTTCCTCTTCTTTGTTGGTGTCCACTTAAAAAACTGTTACATTTATGCTACTTAAAACATAACAGGTCCTTCAGATAAATTTTCCGGAGGTAAAATAGTCCCCCGTTCGGATCTCCGAGTGGGGACATCTGCAGGACGTCAGTTATAGAACACCCTCAAAATTCTCCAATGGAATTTCTTCATTAATAATTCCAGTACCTTCTTTTTGCTCTTCTACACCAGAAATTATTATGTTATCTTTTTACGAAGTCTTCCATACTCTCCATTCTTCTTTCCATTCTTACCACCTTCGTTTCTATCCTCTCCAGCTCTGTAGTTATAATCTGTAACTCAATGTTATCCCACTTCTCCATTCTTGTTTAAATCTCATTGCCAAACCATTGTTTCTTGTAACTTCTCCCGTCTGCTTTGCTGTTGCTATGTCACTTTGACCCTTTTTCCACACTTCTGCAGGAACAGCTCTACCTCATGTCCGTTCTCCTCTATTGCCAGTTTAGTACTCCAGTTTTAAGTAAATGTGGCTAAGGCAGTTAGCCATTTTGATGAACACAGTCACCAAATGTTTCAGCTTGAGCTTCAATTATCTGAAACTTAGTACATTTAGAAATCACAGAATGCATTAAAAATGTATGTATGCCAGTTCTGAAAATTAGAAAGAAAAAATGAACTCATAGAATTTAGCAAGTCACAGAATAAAATTTAATGCTGCAAATGTGAATCAGAAGCTTAGAATTTTGCAATGTATAGATAAGAATTTTGGTGGGGTAATTGTGAAGTGGGTTGGACTTGCTTGATAAAAGAGTATGTATTTTTAAAATTCATGTTTTTTCCTCTTGTATGTCTCATGTCTTACAGAAGTATTTTATTGTGATTGATTATTGGCAGTCCATGGCACCTAAAGACCATACTAAGAGAATTTTCCATTTAGCATTTAGCAACATACAGGAATTAATTTGGGCAAGTGTATACATTCTTTTATTATTGAGAATAATAAACAAATGTAACAGAACATTTTAATGCTGGAATTACTGACTTATAAGATAAGTAATTTTATAAAGAAATGTTATGCTGCTTCTTTGCATGCTTCTCATTGTTATAATGAAAATGGTGATTTAAAGCATAAGGCTATTAAATACATCAGAAGTTAGCTGGTTGAATACTTCAAAGTTGCAACTTATTGTGTTAGGTTAAGAAACAATTGCTTCAACAGCTCTTTTATTAAACTCTTTTAAAGTTATTACTAAAGTAATGTAACTACTTGCACCCATCGATACATACCATAAGAAAAAGATCCATAATTTGGTACTTTAGCAGCAGCGGCTGTAGTAGTGTAAAGATAGAAATATGGGAGACTATAAAAAGGGAGTGATGTTATCAACTGATGTTATCACTCTGCTAGTTAAATTACGTAGGATAATGCTTAAATGGTTCACTAAATTCTATTGCTTACTTAGGCATTCAGGTGGTATTCTCAGCTATTTTTTTATTTTCAATAATGTTGTCAATGTTTTTGTGATCTCTTTAGGATTTCTAATAAATTTAACAGTATGAATTATTTGTAATAGAAATTTGTAAAATTCAGTCATATTTCATCATTTAGATGTTTGTACTTACATCGTGTTCATTCTGTTCACTACATCAATGATTGTTAAAATATGAAGGGGGGGGGGGGGAGTAAAATGAGACTGAGCACTTGGATGGATCCTGGCATGTGCTGAATAATTAGGGAGCTCGTATTTTAAGCAAATGTGAATGGTGTAAAACATATTCTATTACACACAAAAAAAAAAAAAAGCATCCTGTTTACCTTTGTATTACATGATAGTTCACGTAAATGTGTTGTTTTCTAGGATGCCCATGAAAGGGAATTCATCAACTGTGATAAATATTTGGAACAAATATTTTCTTGCCAGAGGATGAAATTTGCTGAAATTCCTCAACGTCTGAATCCACTATTGCACCCACCTGATCCGATTGTTATAAATCACATAATAAGGTATGTTAAAAGTAAAGAATAGCTGCTTTGTTTTAGGGCCTGAATACATCACTACCTGCACCACTATATACTTGTGCATGTATGTTACATTTAAGAGCTGATTATGAAAAGTAAGAAATTGAGCAATATTGGGTGACCTTTCAAGAAATTATAGGAACTCATTAATGCGTATAACAGTTTTCTTTTTAAAAAAAATATAAGAAAAGTCAACAAGTAAATCTTCACATTTTTAATGGAAATAATCTTTTCTTCCACACTAGCCGTGTGTAGGATAAGGTTTGAATGAGTAGAGCCAGACTGAAACATTTAATGCCATAGCCGGGATTTGAATCACAGATCTCCCGCATTCTGTGCGGTTGCTCTAACCAACTGAGCTACTATGGCCAACATGCCGACATGACATTAAATTTTCCAACTGACTCATATGTTTTCCGGTAGACCACTAGGGGTTCTCATGTGCAATGAGAGTGGGAGATCTGTGGTTCAAATCCCGGCTATGGCATTGAATTTTTCAGTCTGGCTCTACTCATTCAAACTTCACATTTTTGTATAAGAATTTGAACATAGTGTGAATAGTGATAAATCAACTTTAAATTAAATTTAAAGGGAGTCGATCAATGACACTTGCCCACATCAATAGTTTAGCACACAGACTGGTCAACATCCCTCTCACAGCAGAAGAATACAAAACAGAATACAACACAATTATTGAAATAGCACAAAAAAATGACTTTCCCAAATCATTAGTAGACAAACAAGTGAACTTAGCAAAAAAGAAGAAGCTAATAAAGGAAACCACAACCCTCTCAGCTACAGAAACTAATATGATTTTCAAAAAATTCTCTTACCATCCATGGGCCTATGATAAATTTAAAAAAAAGTCTTCAAAAAACAAAACATTCAACTAGCACCAGTCAACCATTTCTCCTTAATAAACCTAATTTGCTCAAACATCAAAGATGCCATTCCATCTAACAAAAAATCTGGTATATATTAAATTGAATGCAGTGACTGCAGTCAAACTTATATTGGAAAAACCAAAAGAAATTTAGAAACAAGAGCAAAGGAACACTTTAGAATCATAATATATAAACAATTAGAAAAATCAGCAGTCGCCACGCATTTTTGGGAAAAAAACCACAACATAAATCCAGAACCAAAACTACTAAAACATACATCAGGAAAACAAGAACTATCCCCATGGGAACAAATCTTCATTTCAAAAAATAGGAACAAAGTATTCAGTTTCGACATCCCCCAGAAAGATTTGTTCAGCAAGTTCCTTGAACCGCCACCAGAAGGGACCTTTGACAAAATATCGTCAACTACACCAATGAGAACCAGTCGATGGCCGGCTGAGGATGGAGGTAAAGTCTCTGAAACATGTTCCGGAAAAATTTAAAAGTAAGTGTTTTTTAGTGTCATTAATTGACTCCCTTTAAATTTAATTTATTATAACAACACTGTTTTCAACACTTCCAAGAAAGGAAATAATAAATCAGTTTGTCAGTGTTTAAATGTATGTATTTATTCACTGCAATTGGGTACTACCCGGTGGCAGAGTTAAGAATACAGATCAAATTACAAATACTAGATTTACAATAACACAATATACAATTCAAACATGATATTATTTTACAATACAAACATGATATTAATTTACTTTAGTCACTTAAAACATATCTAATTACTTCTCTATTTACATATTATATACCATTATAATTCAAAAGTTAAACTATAAACCATCTAGATTTTTTCTAAATTTCTTCAGCGACAGGGGACAGCCCTGAAAGACTGCTACAGGCAATTCATTCCATTCTTCAATGGTTCTATTAACAAAAGAAAATTTTCCTACGTCGGTTCTGTATCTTCTACACTTAATTTTATACCTATGATCGTTTCGTCCATAATAATCCGGAATATCTAACCTTACACTAACATCCACCCATGCCTTTACACCAGCATTAGCTTTGAATAATGCTACCAACCTATGTTTTTTACGCCTAATTCTTAATTTCTCCCATTTAGTCTCATCTCCTTTTATAGGCCCAAAACACTTGCCTCCTTTTATGAATTTTATTGCCCTCTTCTGTATTTTTTCTAATGGATCGATTTGGTTAGCTCTATATGGGTCCCAGCATGCTACTCCATATTCCATAACCGGCCGCACTAAGGCCTTGTAGGCAATTTCCCTGGACCTAGCCCTCCCGTTTTTCAATATTCTCGTTACGAAATGTAATGCCTTCCACGCATTCCTAGATGTGGAATTTACTTGTTCGTCCCGTTCTAAACTTGTTCTAAATATAATGCTGCATCTTATAGTGTTTTAAATTAAAGTAATTTGGTGAAAAATGTGATTTTAATACCACTTCACAAAGTTTAAATCTTGCAAAATAATGTAAATTTTACTAAAAAATATCAGATGAGCCCATATTGTTATAATCACAAGAATTTTCAAAAGGGCTATTGAAAGATTTTAACATAGAGTCAACTTGAAAAATTCAATGCCAAAACCTTAGCTTATATATGGCTAGTGTGAAGAAATTATTACTTTCCATCAATTAACTTAGATTTTAACATGTTTGAGAAAGTCCCTACTGAGCTCAGCATTCATTCATATTTTGGATTCCAAGAAAGAACTTCACAGCCTTAATCACTTATATAGGGCTGCCTTGGTGATTAAACTCTGTTAGCCTTCAGGACTTGTTACTATTATGTTCTGCATTAGGATTTTGAGTGTAAGGTGCATACAGACAAGCATGCCACAATTGGATTTGTCACATTTTGTTTCATTTCAGAGATATTTGAGGTTGCAGAGCTAGGTGGGACACTCAGTATACCTATTTAAACTGTGTTGGGAATCTTTCTTTTTTTTCATAATTGTTTATTTGAATTACTTTTACATTAAATGTACGGGGTACAGAAAATTTGAAGCAGAGGGTCAGTACCAAAATAAGCATTTTTACTGCAGTGTATGCATCATTAAGTTAATGTTTGAGTCTCCAACTGTGAAACCTCAAGTTAGAAGTAAACTAAATGGAATAAAATTGATATTATAATTTCGAGGTTGAAGTATTTAGAAAAGTTTATGTGCTTACTCAGGAATACTTTTATTTCAGTGTGGAAGGGGCAGAACAGAAACAGACAGCATGTTACGATATTGATGTTGAAGTAGATGATACTCTGAAAACACAGATGAATAATTTCTTGCTATCCACGGCTAGCCAGCAGGAAATACAGGTAACATGAATTATTTAAGTGTTTAAATGAAATATAATGCTCTGAGTAGTTTATTACATAATAACACTATAATATTGCTCAGGTAAAGGTAACACAACAATTGATGGCCTGTCACAGGCAGCAGTTTTCCTTTCTGTCTAACAAGGAATGTTAAGACTTAGCAGTCACAATTGTAAAATGTTATTAAAATTATAATAAACATTTTATGTTAAAAACCTTATGTGTCAAATACTAGCTGATAATGCAGAGTAAACAATCCTTCATGTAACTGGTTTTGCATCTTGCAGCTGGCAAAGTTGGCTGTTGTATCAGCAGTGCAGGTGACAGAGTTCCTCAGTGAATATAAAGGGTGGGCCATGGGAACCTGACAATTTTTAAAATAGAATATATAAGATTAATTTTAAAATGTTAACTGTGTAACATTGCAGTAGGTTATTCAATGCCATTTGAGGATGTGCCATTTTTTAAATAGGCCTTCTCTAAATGGCCTTCACTACTTAGTATACATTATTGTAGTCTGTGATGCCGATTCTGTATTACTGATTGCAACATTTCATATAATATGACTGTAATTTCCTCCTGTATGGCCTCCTTGATCTCATTAATGTTCCTTGTTTTTTAATATACACTTGAGATTTTAGGTAGCCCAAAAGGAAGTAGTCGCATCTGGAGATTGTGCGAGCCACGGAATATCTCCTCTTCTTGAAATTACTTTGTTTGGAAATATTTCTTTAACCATTGCAATGTGCACATTTTGCAATATGGAGTATTGAAACTTGTTGAAACCAGATGGTGTTGAGATCGGTTCCATGATAATGTAACTCAGGAATAAGGAATTCCCCTAACATCTCTAGTACTGAGCTGAGGTCACTGTCACAGCTCATTATTCTCTTCAATTGATTCCTACGATTCCTAAACTCGCAGCGCCACATCAGACTGTTACATGTGGACTATGAACAGGGTACATAAATAACTGTTGTGGATTTGAATCACTTCAGTAGTGAAAATTTGACCATATCATTTTTATTCATACCATTTAAATAAAAATGAGCCTCATCCCGCATTGACAGGACCATATCATTATAAAGGTTCACAAAGTTCACAGAATGTAATTTCATTAGCCGTAATATCACAATTTTTAACTCTTGAACTACTACTATCTTGTAGGGATGCAAACATAAATCTTTGTGTAGAATTCTCGTAAAACTTGTCCGTGAAAACCATAAGGCAAACAGTGTTTTCTTGTTGAGTGACTAGAACTCCCTGTTTCTTCTTCACTGCAGAAGCTTTTGCTCAGATTTTCTGTATCCATAACATGATAGTGTTTCTGCTAGGAACATTGTCATGATGTGGGGCATTAAAATAGCAATGTAATAATCATGTAATGACAACTGAGTCACCATTTTTAAGAAAAGTTTGCACCACAAAAGCACGATGTTTAGCATTCCATTGTAATCATTTTTATAACAATGGCAAATGTTGGTCTTGCTGATGATATCTCGCTCATTCATTTATTTGTCATATTTACCAACTTATTTAAACTTGAAAATTGTTGGGTTCCTATGGTCCACCCTGTAGTATTATTTTTTCTTTAAGTTATTTTCACAGTAGTTAAGAAGAAAAGCGAATTAATTATATATGTTAAGCAAGGATATGCTGGAATTGCCTCCCTTCATTTCCAACCATTTCAGACACCTGCTCTCTCTCTCTCTCTCACACACACACACACACGCACACGCACACGCACACGCACACGCACACGCACACGCACACGCACACGCACACGCACACGCACACACTTTCGGTGTCCTTGTTATTTGTTTGTATTTTTCAATATTCAACTTTTCAAGAGAAATTATTCGTTTTTTCATATCTTGGGCATCTAAAGATAATGGAATTTCGTAGCCATCATATGGTGATCAGCTTTAAAGGATTTAATTATCTCTGTATACCTATTTTCCCCTTGCACCGATAAGAAAATTAGTAATAAGATGTTAATCAAGAAGTAGATAGCTTATTTAGGTTAATTGATAGAAATTAATCATTTCTTCACACTAGCTGTATATAGGCTAAGGATTTAGATAAATAGAGTCAACCTGAAAAATTCATTACCATGGCCAGGATTTGAACCACGGATCTCCTGGTTAATTATTTAAGCAGATAGCTGTTAACATGTTAACCTGAAGTAGATAGATGAATAAGTATTTGTAAGAATAGTTTGTATAACAGTAGAGAAAATCATGTGAATGCAAAATAATATATTTTTAAATTGTTACTATTTTCTTATGCTGCAGAGCTTGGATAACAAGATACATGAAACTGTTGAAACAATAAATCAACTCAAGACCAATCGTGAATTTTTTCTGAGCTTTGCAAAGGATCCACAGCAGTTCATTAACAAGTGGATTATATCACAAACCAGAGATCTTAAGGTAAGTATGTATTAAGAGTAAGAGATAGGTTGGGGGGGGGGGGGGGGAGGAAATTAAGCATTCAGGCAAAGGGCTGTTTTTAACCATCAATATTGCTGGACATTTTTCAAGGGGTGGAGCAGTAGAACATGTATGTATACTGAAAGCCCTAGTGTGACTAGATTTTCAAAATATTTGTTTTTGTTATTATAAAAAGTGTTATATTTTTATGCTATTTCCCATTGTTTTTTAAATTTCTTTTTTCTCCAAAAAGTGTCATTCTAGGAGTGCTTGCAACTAATGCAAATGATCTTTCAGATTTTCCTATAATACCTTATATAAATAACTGTATATATATAATTAACAGATAAGAAATATTTATACATCTCTGATATAATGGAGCATTTCTTAAATGATTCCACATGCGAGAATTACTTTGATCATTTTTATATCTACAGTGCATAAATAAGCTATTACTTTAATTATTTTAAATGAATCCTTGTCAAATTGCACTTCAATAAAATATGTGTTCGATTGTGTTTAAATTATACAGTTATACTTTATTAACATTTTTTAACTCCAAAATAGTCTAAATTAAAATAATTAAAAATTACTTCATTTAAATACAAATAACATTTTTACATATTGGTATCAAATTACATTTTTAGGAGTCAACTAAAGTTTAATTTAAATAATTCAGTTCATTGGTTTAATACTCTAACAGTTTGAATTTTGGAATTATAGGAGGATGTTATAAATTTGAGCCGTTTTAATTGCAAGCAATGGTGTTCTGAATTTTAAAATTTGAACAGTGTAACAAATTAGGCCTGCAAAAGGTTCTGTTTTGTTTCAAAAAGTGCATGGCTAATGTTCCTTCTATTTCTGAATATTTGAGACAGAATAGCCTAATAAGTTCTCTAGTAGAGAAACTCATTTACAGAAATAACATGAAAAAAATTAGTTGAGTGTTTGAAAAAATATTTGTGTCTATACTGTGTTTTCATAAAGGTAGGTTTAAAATTATAAAACAATATAATGACATGCTTTTGTCGAATATAATATTTTTGTGACATATTATGTAACAGCAACATAGTTGTACAAGGTGCTAAACCTTTAAAAAATTATTGATTGTAAATGATGCCTGTCCTCTACTAGATCCAGAAATTTAAAATTTTGCTGTCATAGAAACATGGAATTTTAAAGTTCAGTAGTGTACTACTGCTGCTAACATTCTTTTTACTAGCTAGTTTATGGTTAATTTACCCTTTTGTCCACTGAACTAAAAGTATTCAATTTTTGTAATTTTATTTTGTTTCATACAGACAATGACAGACGTGGTTGGCAATCCAGAAGAAGAAAGACGTTCAGACTTCTTTTATCAGCCATGGGCTCAAGAAGCTGTATGCCGCTACTTCTACACTAAAGTGCAGCAGAAACGAGCTGAGCTTGAGCAAGCACTTGGGATACGCAATGCATAGAGTTTTAGTTAGTCATGACCAATTATAGCAATAATAACTTTCTCGATGAAGCACACCATTTACTTGAATAACTTTGAATTTTCTAGTTACAGAAGTGTCCTAAAAATGACTGCCTAATACGCTTTATTGTGAAACGTTTATGATCAAATATTGAATTCCTTTGGTAAAAGTAAGTGACAGCACAGTTTCACAGACATTTCTGTCAATTTACAGCAGTGTAAGAATATATTCATTCTCTCTAGTTTTGGTCATTACTGTGTTTATCATTGCTTTTATGATTGATTGCCTGTGTTTATCATTGTGAAAGAGGATTCCATGGTAAAATGTAGAAGTTAGTGCAAAGCAGAGATGGAGCTCCTTTGTCACTATTCTTAGAGAGACAATGTTTTTTGCAATGCTTACCTGACTAAATAAACTTCATTTTTTAGAATCCTCATTTCATTACTAATGTGTAAGCCTTGTATGGCTTTATTCCTTAATTGCATACTATAACTTGTAAGATAATTTCTCAGACTGATTTTAATACTTCAAAAAGTTATTCAGCTCGTGAGATACAACACAATCTTAGGCATGTTCTTAGATTGGCCATAAAGGACCATAAATGTAGATCCTGAAAGTTTGCAGTTAATGAATATCTGAATAAATTAACTGCAGAAAATTGTTTAGGGTGCATTTTTAGACTGTGTTTCTTGTATTAAGATTTTTCCAACACAAATTCTGGAAAATATGCCATTTACAAAAAATAAAACTTAAGAAAAGATGCCATCTAATTTTCCTGAAATCATTGAGATCATGTTGAAGCATAATTAGTTTCTTGATGTATTCTGGGTGATATTTTGAATATAGGGGCCAGAAATCAATAAATACCTGCATAAGTTCAAATAGATAAGGACATCCTTCCAAATACGAACCCCAGCATGGGAAAGTAATTATGTTTGGAAAATACTATACACTGTATGTACTAAAAGTTCCAACTCCTCAAAATTCCTCAAAGCACACATACAACAAAAAATAAGATCCCAAAGTTTAACAAAATATAACAAAAATTTTGGGAGAGTTCTCAGGGAAAAGCTAATCACAATTTCTCTCCCTTCTGTCATACTTTCTACTTCTTTACACCTTCCTTCTTCCTCTCCCTCCTCTATTTCAGTCTGGCTCCCAAAATTATGGGTTCAAACCCGATAGAAGGCAGTGGATTTTATCTGGCATAAAAAACCTTAGCATGGCTTTCTTAGGAAGGGAGGTAAAGCCAGTGCTACCATGTTGTAGATTTACAGCATGTAAAAGAACCTCAAACCTGATAAATAGGCCTCTGAGTAAATTAAGTAGTCTTTCATGCTCAATATGGAAAGGACGCTGAGAACCAAAGTAGTTAAAGAGTAGAATGTTTACATTTTTGGAACACTATAGTGAAGTGAAACATAATTAAATTCAAGATGAGTTGTATTTAATTAGTTAGAGTTTCCATAAATAAACAAAAAGATTATAAGAACTACCCTAATATCCATATTGCTCACTATCGTACACTCACATATTGCTATCATTCAGCAAGTCCGTCTTTTAATTTCATAATGTTAATTTTATGTCTTTTGATTTCACTAATTAAGATTCAATCCCATAATGATCTGTACTTTTCAGCATATAGGTTGTGTATATTTCCACTGAGCTACAATGCACTTTTATCAACAAGCCTTTTAAAAACTAATTACATATTTTGTTGCATCAGTATGATGTCAAAATTTATTTTATAATATGCCAAAAAGGCTTGAATATTCAAGACTATACTGTGCTTCCTGCAAATAACTCATTTAAATGAAGGCCATTCCAGAGGTATATGCAAGGTTATGAAGTCCCACACACTTAAAACAATTTTTGAAGTATGTGACTGATTAATATAAAACTCAGTGTATGAGGATAGTCATGTACAGGGAAGTCAACAATTATATCAGTGATAATATTGCTTTCAGTTTAACCAAAGTGAAGTTATTTTAAATGTTACAACCGCATGTTTTTACAGAATCAGATAGTCCTCCTTTTTAAATTTTCATAGTATTCTAATAAATTTTCAGTAAGTATTGACACAGGCAATTTTGTGCAATTCGTTAACTGTTAGATAAAAAAAAAAGTTGTAGTCTTAATGATCAAAAGTTTTCTTTTTCTTTCTCTCTATAATTTCTTTGTTAATATCCATGAAAGCATGTTTATTTTTACAGATTAATTTGCTGATTTATAGAATTGACTCATATCAAGTTTGTTAAACAATGTTCTATCCATTAAAAATTGTTCAATAAGTCGACTGAGACACTTTGTACCTCACATACTTCTATTTTCTTTCAACACTTTTTGCCTCCACTTGAAGGCATTATCAAGACGGTGTCAACTGGCTAGAAGTTTGGTATCCCAGAAGATGATGGTTGTCTGGTGATGAGACATCTGGTAGGGATTCAAATATTTTCTTCCAATGGAATTTTAAAATTCATTAAATGTGCTTCAAATTTCTTTATAAAAGTTTCTCCCAGATGTTTAATTTGTGATTCATGTGAAGTGATTTTAGTATAGATAGAGTCAAACTTTAAAATTCAATGCCACTGCCAGAATTTGAATCATGGATCTCCGGTTTCCGTCCGATCGCTCTTAACCATTGACCTACCATGGCCAATGTGCTGTCATGACATTAAATCCTCCAATTGACTCACATTTCGTCTCGGTAAACCACTAATGGCTCTCGTATTCGAGATACACACCGTTTGTGGCGACTTACCATTGTACTTGTCCTAGGCTTCATCATTAAACCTTTATTATTAGGTTAATTGATGGAAATTAATCATTCCTTCACACTAGCCATGTGTAGGCTAAGGTTTTGGATAGATAGAATCAAACTGAAAAATTCAGTTCCACGGCTGAGATTTGAATCACGGATCTCCTGATTTCCGTAGTACTGGTTTTAGTATTTGGGTTTTCCAACTTGTTCCAATTTGCTTTTTTAAACTCTGTCCATTGTTTCATTTAAAGAAAAGGATTCTCATTTTAATATTAGTTGGTTATGGAAATGGAACAAATTCATTATAAACTGTGTATCTTTTTAATAATATGCATTTGGATTATGCTCCAGTTCCACATAAAATAGTGACAAGAATTGTAAGAAAATCTACTGAAACTGGAAGTGCAAAGGACATAACATACCAAGATGATGTTGATAGAAAAGTGTAACATGAAAATAGTTCATCGGATGTTCTCCATGTGTAAGAAAATCAAAAGTGTTTGCAATAAATTTGTTGTTAGAATCTTATATGAGTCAAAATTCCTTGATTAACATTTTTAAATGTGCCAAGCAACATTCTTATGAAGTTCAACTTATGCATGAATTTTCATATGACGATCCTGATAGAATGCAGTTTTGTGAATTATTAAAAGAGTACATTAACAACAATCCAATTTTCAAGGAAAAGCTGTATCTGAAGAGATTTCTCAGCAACTGTTGATACTGGTCAGACATAAATCTGCAATGGATGGAGAACCATATGCAGTATTCACAGAAATTGAAAGTTTGGACTGGTATTGCTTATTCCTTTCTTCTTAAGAAAAATGTTAAATGCAACAAGATACTTGGACTTGCTGTGAAATCAAGTGGTACTGGCCATTACAAACTGGTTTCTACTCCCTGTCGATCATCAACTATCCAAAAATTATATTTTCCCAACAAAGTGTCTTTCCAGTTCACTTTGGACAGATTGTGATTACTTCGATCAGGATATTCAACAACATTAAATTGGTAGGGGAAGTCACATAGAGTGGCCAGCAAGATTTGGGGTTACCTTTGGACTTCTTTTTATGGGGTTATCAAAAGTAGTGGTGTACTGAGGCAGACCCAACAACTTAAGAAGACTTAGAGCATCGAATAATGGAAGTGATGATAAATATTGTTAAATCCTTATTTATACATTTCTTGAATTGTTTCTGTAATTGATTATCTTGTCCAGCAGCTAAGGGCTACCACTTGTAACACAAGAGTTTAGTGGATGGGCTACCTTTGCTTGTTCTTTTATTCGTCTTTTTCATTTCTTTTTCTCTATTGTGGGTACTTCTAAAAGGAATTTTTGAGTTATTGTACATGATTATCTCCTTACACCGAATTTTGTGTTAACTAGCCAATGCTTTAAGCAGGACTTTTAACTAGTTCTGTATATTTAACTATGTACAAGTCAAAGTAAAATTGAAAGAAGTGTAGAGACAGTGAAGCACAACTTAGCACAAAAGTGAATCAAGAAGATATTGACACACTGCTTCACTCACACTGTTACAGTGTTGGTTACAACAGTGTGAGTGAAGCAGTGTGTCAATATCTTCTGTATTCACTTTTGTGCTATATACAAGTATTTTTTCTGAAAAGGTAAATTGGAATTAACACTGTGAAGTATGTAATAATTAAAATTATACTATGAATTGACTAAGACACTCTGTGCTTGAGATACCACAAATTTTCACCTCCACTTTAAGGTATTATCAAGAAGCCAGTCGACAATTTCTTGATAATGCCTTCAAGTAGAGACAAAATGCAGCGAAAGTAAATTTGTAATTCTTGAAGTACAGAGTGTCCCAGTTGACTCAAAGTATAATGTTAAGTATTTTTTCATTTGGCTAATCTTCTGTTGCTAATTCTGGTGTGAACTTAATCAGAAATACTGCCTAGAAAATGAAATAACTGTACCACAATTACTTAAGATGTCTTTTTAGAGTTGACATGATAATTTTCTGAGCATGTACACACACAACCAGAGTTGAGTGCCAACAAATGCATGATTCAAATTTGCTATATTGCCGATGTTTTAACTTCTTCTTTGCCTTTCACATATGTAAATAGAAATGCCGATGCAAAGCATTTTTGAAATTGGTTGCTGTTTTATTTAAGATTTATATAGATACAGTGCTACGATTTAGGTGCAATTGTCGCGCGATGGCACGCGTAATAGTTGCAGGATTTTTCTCAGTGCACCGCAACACATCTTCCTCATTCGCAGGAGTCTGTGGCCATCATGGCCATCCTTGAACTTTCTGCTCGTCTATCTAAGGAGAAATGGTTGGGGTTTTTGTAGGAGAACAGCAGAATATTCTTTGTGCTAATTGCAATGGATGTGCATTCCAACATTTGCTTTGACATTAACTTGCTCAAATGAAGCACCACAACAAGAAACTTTGTCGGTTTAATTTTGGGATATTCTGTATATTTGGCTAATGTTTCATTACTGTTCTGGTCATAAATCTAAGCTTATGTAATCCTCAAAAAGTGAAACATAATAGCTTAAGAGTGCCTTGTAAAGTTGATGTGAGCCCAGTAATCCACCCATCACTTTTAGGATGCTTTCTTTTATAGAATATAGCGTTTGACCAGAGGCCAGTACCAAAGTAACTGAGGGACTGAAATCCACTGTTTTTTATTTCTTTGCCTTCTGCACATGTAAATAGAAATATTGACTTAAAGCAGTTTTAAAAGTGGTTGCTAATTAAAGTACATACATATAACCTAAACTCCCAAGTGTCGGTTTATTAAGGTTATATATTAGGGAAAAGAAAAACTAAACCTAATCTAACCAAACCTCCAAGGAAAAAATAAACTCAACTTATGTAAAGAAAAGTAAACATAGCATAACCCAAAATAACATAAATTTTCATAACATAAATTAACATAATGTAACACGACAATGTAATGAATGTAATCTAACATTAACAGCAACCCCAAAGTAAATTAACATAATATGTTTTAACATACTGAAAAAGTAATATAAGTTACGTAACTTAAGTATAAGTAAACATACATTAAGTAACATAAATTAATATAACACAACCCAATGTGATGTTATGTAAGTTAATGTGTAATGTAACCTAAGGTAACAAATTATTGTAATTAACCTAATCTATCCTCAATCTAACCAACCCCAATCATGATAAGGTGTTAAAAGCAAAGTGTAAAATTTGAACATATTGAAACCTGATTGAGAAAATAAAACTATTGGAGCATTTTTTCATTTGTAATTGTGTACCATTTAAATGCCCATTAAATAATTTGGAGGTTACAATTACCTTGAGATGTCAAGGGGTTCGTGCGCGGAAGTTTGGACATAAATAACAATAATGTTCGCCAGTACTTTTATATTTGGTGCTTCCTATAACCTTTTTGTAAAAGACCTATGAAATTGTGTGTATTTGTGTGTATATTGAGAGACAAATCAAAATGTGATTAGAAGGCGATAATAGACCAACTGAATAAATTTTACTTAAGATGCAAGATGTGTCATTGTATTTAGGTATTTATTTTATAAAGGTTACGTAAAATTAGATTAGTTTGAAGTAGGTGAGTATATTCTGCAGCTCTTGTTTGCAGTGTTTTGAGTATAGGTAACATTTAATGCCACTATTTTTATGGATTCTGTCAATATTTGTCCTGTCCAAATACATGTTATTCATAACAGCTTTGTCTTTTACTCTCTGTGTCACATGTTATAAGATTATCAATGAGTATTTAGAAATAAGTTATTAAATAATTTTCAGATTTCAGAGGTAGCATGTAATATTAACACCAGAATCCTCCAGTATTGATCTGCCTTGGCTCTAATATATTTCACTGTTCACATATTTGGGATTTAACTTGCTTTATAATATTCCACTGTTGAAATTCTTTATTATACCTGTTTGTTCTGCCTTTAGATTATGCAACTTTTTTTTGTTTGTTAATACTTATTATGGTACACAAATATAATTATTTATAACAAAAACTTCACTTATCTGTAAAGAAATTGATGTAAATTTCAATAAGATGATTTCATAAACATTTTTTACATCATCAGTTATACAATCTTGTCAATGTTATGGTCACCATTACTGCTAGAATTACCAGATTTTGAAAATAAAGTAAATTTAAAGATAAAATCGATTGTTGATATATCAAAATTCATTAAGTGATTTCTATTTTTTAAAATAAATAATTTTTCCCAAACCATTAAATCTATTGGACCATTTAATTGTTTTAATAATTTAACTTCTGGATTTATTTCATGGTTAAATGACCAAAAATGATCTGCTACAGCCGATTTATCAGTGTGTTTATACCTAATATTTCGATAATATTCTTTTATTCTGGTTTCTAAATTACATTTAGTCTTTCCAGTATAAACCTGATTACAATCTAAACAGTTAAATTGATGCTAGATATTTTACTATCAGGAACTTTATCTTTTTTAGAGAAATGCACATTAAATTTAAAGGGAGTCGATTAATGACAATGTAGTACATTTTTAATGTATTTATTTTGAGGAACCAAAGTTATAACAAATTATTTAAAAAATTTTTGTAAATGTTTACTAACCCTAGGGTGGTAAGTAAATTTTTTAAAATTATAATCATCTTTTATTTTTTTTATGGGTAGAAATATATTAACAGTTTTTTGATATTTAAATTTTTCAATCTTTTTGTGTATAAAGTCATTAAAACCATTAATTAAGGCAGTATTAATAATGTGTTTATATTCTCTACTAAATTCTTCTGTATTCAGGATATATTTATTAACCTATAAATCAAACTATTACAAACATCAAATTTATGTGAAAAAGGGTTAAAACTTTTAATTTTTATGTAATTATCAATATGAACAGATTTCCTATAAATACCAAAGTTTAGTTATTGTTATTTCTTATTACCTTTAGATCTAAAAAGGGAAGACATCCATTAATTTCATTTCAAATGTGAAATTTATAGCTTTATCTTGTAAATTTAGTACTTTTAAAACATAATTTATGTGTTTATCATGAACAATAGCAAAAATATCAACATATCTATAACAATTTAGGGTAATTGATGGAAATTCATCATTTCTTTACACTAGCCGTATATAGGCTAAGGTTTTAGATAGATAGAGTCAACAATTAACCTAAATATTGAGCTAAATGATGAAGCCTTGAACTCTGTTACTTACAATAGTAAGTCGCCACAAACAGTGTATCTCGGATGCGAGAGCTCCTAGTGGTTTACTAGGAAAATATATGAGTCAGTTGGAGAATTTAATGTCAGGACAGCATGTTGGTCATGGTAGCTCAATGGGTAAGAGTGATTGGACGGAAACCAGGAGATCCGTGGTTCAAATCCCGGCCATGGCATTGAATTTTTCATGTTGACTCTATATATCTATAACAAGTTTAAGAAAGTAAAGGGAATTCTTTAGTGACTTGCATTTCAAAAAAGTTCATAAAAAGATCAGCAGAAAAAGTGAAAGATACAGGCATACTGTAATTTTAAAGTAGAAGCTTTTTACTTTCTCTGTTATGTCTTTATAGTGAGTAGGAAAAGTATTGCATTCCACCCAAAAATTTGATACTAATATTTCAGTGGAAATACATGTGTTTAGGACTCCTGAATTAATAAAAATTGTTTGTCCTTGCATATGTATGTATGTATGTGAACAGCATAATTAAAAAACAAAAAAGTGGGTTAAATATGAAACTTGATATTTAAGTTCAACTTCCAAGTATGTGATATGAAAGTTTTCAAGAAAATTCCCCCATCCCAGATTAACGTTAACATTTACATGGAACATTTAAAAAAGAATTAATTTTATCAAAAATGGCTGTAACAATTTTATTAAAATATATGTTTATGATATTTTCATGACAAATGAAATGTGTATCTTGCATTTTCTGTGAATGTCCTCTGAAATTTTAATTCTGAATGACTGTTGTATAACTCGGAAACTATAAGAGATAGACAAAATCTTGGTGCACGAAAGATGCACATCTTATTAAAACACACAATTTATATTTAATGCTCTTTTTTTTGGTGGGGAGGTGGTGGGAGATTTTCTGGTTCTGCCCTTAAAGCCTTTTTTCAGCAGTAGGTAAATGGAAGCAGCAACCACTTCTCTGAGAAGCTCAGCTCCCAACAATGAACTTCTGGCTATGAAGAGATCTGTAAATTTATGAAGCAATTGAACACTTGTGGCATATGTTAGAAGCAGAAAGCGTTGCCATATTTGTTGCTTTACCATATTCGTGTAGTATTTGTTGCTTCACTGTAACTAGCTTCATTTTTTATGAAATCACTAGATAGTTTATTTTATGCATCTCTGTTCAGGGAAGATACAGTCAGTAGCAAATTAAATACTGTAGATGCAGAAGGGCTTTTCAATTACACACAATAACTTAGCACTGAGTAAAATAATTTTGTCTTTAATCACATTTTCATTTTTCTATGCCTTATATAACTTTGTCCTCTGTGGAGTCACTATCACTGTTATCCTTGACACTACTTTCCGTCCCTTTGTCTTCAATTATAGTACTTTTAATTCTTCCATTAGTCGTCTTTTTCCAGTACTCCTGTTCTGTTTCAGCTACTTGCATAAATTTTCTCATTCCATTTGCCCAAATTTCTCAAATTATCTGTGGGATAATATTTCAACGTCTTTCATTGTAAATGTTACATTTGTGCAAGTACATTTCAATTATTTGACAGCTGTCTATATTCTGTAGGATTCAGATCCAGATGGTAGGAAGGAAGCAAGCGGTAAAGTTGCTTACTCATGTCCTGGTCAGTCAAAAAGTTCTTCTGAGTTAGCTTGTTTAGCTAGAATTAGTTCATATGATTTTGTTGGAAATTAATCATTCTTCCACTAGCCATGTGCAGGCTAAGATTTGGGTAGATATAGTCAGACTGATAAATTCAGTGCCATAGCCAGGCTTTGAACCACAGATCTTCTGGTGTGTCTGGTTGCTCTTAACCATTGAGCTACCATGCCAACATGCCAGCAGACATTAAATTCTCCAACTGACTTGTAATATCCTGGTAAACCACTGGGGATTCTCGTATACAAACATATGCACCGTTTGCAGTGACTTACAATGCAGTAAGTACTTAGTCCCAGGCTTCATAGTTACCTTTATTTGATGGTAATTAATCATTCTTCCACACTAGCCATGTGCTAAGATTAACACACTAGCACGTGAGTTAAGTTACAAGTTTTGAAAGGTATGACTCAATTTTAGTCTTCCAGGTAGAGTCAGACTGAAAAAGTCAATGCCATCTGTGCTGCAAATCAGACCTTGGGAACTGTGTGACTGCAATAGATAGGTCTTGTCTTCTTATTGAACTATTTGGTATTCCTCAGCTCTGTATTTTCAAAGACTAGTGAGATAATTCTCGTGCAGAAAGCATATGTTATGTCTTTCAGTTAGCAACACCTGTTGCTTCTTGTCATTTTTTATTTAAAACCTAATCACTTTACACACTGTCACAGTTGTCAATTTGTGTTATGCTTTTGGTCATCTATGTCCTTCTTCCAGGAGTTCTGAAACATATTTCGTCCACTTCATCTTTTTGTTATTCTTGCAAAATTCTGTGGGAGACTCTGGTGCCTGCTGCAACTCTTTCTTGCACTTTCTGAATTTATGTGAAATGATCAGGAGAGTATGATCTTTACGGAATGTCCTTTCTTCAGGTATATACATGTATTAGCAATCAACCACAAGTGTAGCTATGATGCAACTTTCCTGTTAACTTTGACATTACAGGAGGCAGTATTACATAAACTCAACACATACAAAGACATGTGTTACAATATTTCACAGTCATTCCGCAAGATGATTTACGCAGCATATTGCATCAACTAAAAGAAGTGATAAATTCTCTGAATAAGTTCAAAGTTTGAAGAGACAGAAGGGAAAGATGATTAGATCTGAGCTCACTGACTATTCTCTGTGAAGGTCAATGTTCTTAACCAATGCACAACTTGTAATGTCCTTTCTTGTATCAACATGTAGTCTAACCCTGAGGACTTGGTGGCACTAAATCTTAGGAGCATGATGCTGAGCTCCACCAGCTACCTAGACCAGCACTTCTGTCTTCTATCTGATAATGCATTATCCAAGTACTGTGATACTTCTGCTAATGGACTATGTCCTTTTGTCACTCATCCTTTTTTACAGACAAATCTTTCTCCCTTCATGCCCACCTCGGTAGCGTGGTGGTAGAGTGTCTGCCTCACGTTCAAGAGGTCCTGAGTTCGAATCTCGGTCAGGGTGAGTTACCTGGATAAGGTTTTTTCCAGGGTTTTCCCTTATCCTGAAAGACGAATGTCGGGAAACTCTAAGCTCTACGGACCCTGGGTTCATTTGAGCATCATTTTGCCCATTCCATTCATCATCCGATATGACTTAATGTTGGAGGACGTAAAATTAAAAAAAAAAAAAAAAAAAAATCTCCCTTCATAAGTTTCCCTATGTGTCCCTTAGCCACCTGTGGAAACAAAAGCTTTCCAGAGATTTCTTTGGCCAAGTATTTGCAAGGACTGCTGCCTCTGGGCACAAATTTGTCAACCCATCAACGGGCATACTGTGACATCTACAGATATCAAGTTCCACCAGAGCGCTTCCTTGATGTCCACATTGACACCGGCACTCTCCTCCCATCTCTTTAGGTAACTGCTACTTCATGATACTACTTCCAGAGGCATTTCTTTTCTGGATATCGCTACAGAAATGGTAGCAAGAATATTTCTAACTGGCTTGATTTTACATTTCATATGTCTTCAACAGGTCACCACTGATCAGGTTATCCAGTTCACCTCCCATCTCTTCCAAATGCTACCTAAGTGTTGCATTATCCAGCTTAACAAGGCCAGCAGTTGTGCACCCTTAATCCCCATATCATCATCATCATCATCATCATCATCATCATCATCATCATCATCATCATCATCATCATCATCATCATCATCATCTTAACAAGGCTACGGCATACCACTCAGCTCTATTTACTTGTGGAGAGATTACGTCAATCTTCCAAGGGCTACCTTGATGTGCCATGAAGATGCCAGCTGGAGCTATTCCTCATTCTGCTGAGTTACCACATGGCCTTCAAAGACCTCAGACAGGTGTACAGAGGATTTTTGCAGATCGCTGGAGAGTTTGCTTAACCTGCTTCTGTACCAACTGACACTTTTCAAGTCCTTATAGCCCTAAGGAAGAGAATAGAAGAATTGTGACTAAAGTCAGCTAGCTCATCATCCATTTCTGTTCACAGCAACTCATCCTTTCCTTCTTGAAGAGTACTCCTATAGTGGTGTACAATCATCCTGCACTGGACCTGATAAAATACTTGACTGCATTGACAGAACTTCAGCATTGTTATCAGAAACAAAGCAGTACTGTATATACAAATATAATAATTTGTAATTTTAAACTTCACTTACCTTATAAGAAATGAAAGTTTTCTTATTAATTGCTTAGGATCGCGATTTCATGAAAAAATCTTTCACATCTTCAGCCAAAGCCTCAAACAGCCTCGTCAGCCTGTTGTCTGTTGTTCCCTGCAGTCTTTTCTCTGGTGGTGCAACTATGAACTTTTTTTATCAAATAATCGACTGGTGGGATTTCACAAAATATTACTTTGTCTTTATATTTCCGTATTAAGATGTTCTGCCACATTATTGGTTTGAATTTGGGTCAAGGTCATAGTTATTCCCCAAGTAATTGCTACTGCTGACTTTCTTCCTGTTTCAATTTGATATTTTAAATGTTCTTTGACTGTGGTTTTTAGGTTTCTTTTAGGTTGCCCTGTGTAGAATTTTTCACAACCCTTGCAGCATATTTGGTATATTCCAGATCGATTGATTGATGGGATTTCATTTTTTTTTATTTTTTAAATTTTACATTTTAATACTCAGTATTTATTTGTAGGTGCCAAGATGATCTGTTTTGTTCTTTAAAGATCTTTTTGAATTAAATGTTTTGGGCTGGTTTATAAATCATCTGAATATACTGATACTTTCTTTTTCTTTAGCGAATGTGCTTGCTTCCTTAATAATTTTCTTTAGCTTAGCTTTTTAATTTTCTTAAATACCACATTTTTGTTAATATATTGTTTAGTTTTATTAACCCATCTGTGTATATTATCTTTGGTACCCATACCCACAAAATTTCATGCTATACCTATTTATTAGAAAATTGTCATCCACTTGACAATCACTATTTTACCACTGTTACTATCTTCATTAGAATAATGTCTCTCTTTTTGATAATTTCTTTGTGACAAATTAATAGTGGATTTTCTGATCTGTTAACTTTTAATATTGCCTGTGATTGCAGTACCATTTGAATCTATTGCTTTGAATAAGTTATAAATAGCAAAATAATTGTCGAAGACAACTAAATGACTTTTCCTATTAAGCATTCACATAAATGAAATACAGTGGTAGTTCCCAAACCAAATTGTCTTTTGCACTCTGGCCTCTATTTTAATAGTTGAGCCCCATTAAATCAAATAATACACAATGCCATTCTTACCAGCTAATACAAACGTTTTGATTCCCAACAGATTCAGTTTACTGTTGATATATCGATTAGCTAAAAATGTTCTTTTTGAATGGAACCAACTGCGCTGGGGTGGGTTTTCTCCGGGATCTCTGGTTTCCCCCGCCATCTCATTCCACCGGTGCTCCATCTTCATCTCATGTATCATCAGTGTCATCGCCTGCGATGCCGTATGTAGTAAAAGCGGGCGTTAAGCACTACACATTTCATGGAACCAACTGCTCAACAATAAATTGGATTGTAATTCAGAGCTGTTCCCCTCTAAAAGTGCATCATAGATAGATCTTACCTTCCAAAACTTACATAGCAGTTATTTGGTTTTTCAAGATTGACATAAAATAGTAAGTTTCTCAGTTTATAAAATCAGTTTAAGTTCATATTTTCAGTGAAAAGCTTTGAGCCCCAGAGTAGTATTCTAGGAGGCGCATACTGGTAAGCCTAAACACACTGCAAATATATGAAGGCCAAATGCAACTGATATTTTGTCAACATTGATGGGCAAGTGTGTAATTTCATAAATACTGGTCTTTTCAGTAAATATTTCAAACATAGACATGGAAATATATTGTAGGAAACAGATCACAGGTTATTCAAGTTCAGTTATATTGGAAATTATATCCTGAAAATTTTCCTGAAAATGCACATTTTGATATTGTGTGGGTGTTAGATTATCCATGTATACCTGTCATTAGTTACCAAATTGTCATCATCTTCTGTGTCAGCTGCAGTTTATTCTAGCAGCTGCTCTGTAGCAGTCATTTTTATTTAGAAAAAAAATTAAGAAAGAAAAGTAGGTACTTAAACAGAATACTTTACAATTCTGATACTTTAAAAAAAAAAAAAAAAAATAAATAAATAAATAAAAAAAAAAAGGTTTGTTTTACTTACATTGTGCATCATATTTAACAATTACATTCCTTTCTGATGCATATTGTTCTTCACCTACCATATCAGAAAAGTAGCATTTAGCATGATTTGTACTGTCTTGTCTTGATCAGTGATTAGAACCATTTAAAATATTATTGGAATTAATAATTAATTTGGTTATAATTATCCAATGGTCAACACTTATAAATGCTCCATGTTTATGTTAACTACAAATATATTCTAGTTTCCTCAAAAGATGACAGCCAAAACTTTTCAGAGAGTAATAACACTTAGCATAGGCCAGCTATGCTAGACTAGCTATTTCATAAAATATAGTGGAGTATTTAAAATAATTCATAGCAATAAAGTTAGTGTGTACATATTTACAACGAAAGATTTAATACCCAAGAATTTCAATTTAATTGTAGACATACTGTGTTTTGGTGGTTTACTCTAAGGGTAGAGTTCTCTGCATGCTGTTTTTATCCTTGTATGACGACCATAAGTTTGTAGTATGTTATTGAATTGACTACATTTGCAATTGAGTTTAAGTGTATATGTTTTTGTGTAACAGTATTTATTTTCTCTGAGAGGCAGTGAACATACCTACCTTTTCCTTTTGAAGTTATTTTTTTGTGAAAATGCAGTGAAGTTATTTTAGCACTTATACGATGCAAAAAAATTGATTTTATTACTTTAACTTCACTTCTAGCTTCCCTATAAAAAGAACTTTTGCATATAAATCTCTTCCTTTATTGTTAAAATGCAAGTACTCATGTTTAAGACTGCTGATGTCCACTTCATTTGCATCGGAGTACACCAAAGACTTTTAATATTACCTTTTTATTTGTTTTCCAGATTTGTTTTGTTAACACATGAATTATAGTTCAAGATTTTCTTCACTTCTTGTCTTTGCAGAACTTGGTTTGTGGCATTCATAGTACTTTATCTCATTCCCGTACATTATGTGCACTAGCTACAATTTTTATATCTTTTCATAGATTTTTGTGCAGGTCTCTTAAACAACTATCCCCATAAATTGTGATTTTTATGCTGCTCTTGTTTATTTTATTTTTTATTTACTCAAAGTTCTTTTACACTTTTTGAGTATCCTCTTCTGCTAGGACAGCGAATTTGTTTTCAGTCATGGGCACGTGATATGTACTGTCACTGTTCAATTTTCTGATGTATGTTGTTTGGATCCTGTTTCAGAGTGGAGTTTTAATTGAACATTTTCTGTCACAAATATTATTTCTGAGGTTCTTCATTCAGCTTTTTGTTTATATATCTATTAGCTTGTGTAGTGATGTGATGCACATCATTGTTGTGTAGTTCTTGCCTGTTGATTTCTTCTCTTTTGTAGCTGGCTGTTATGTGCACTTTTAGTATTCATTGTACTCTTGTTTATGCACTTTCTGTGATTTTTTTGTACATTTTATACTTGTTTTGTTGGGTTTTTGCATATGTATTATTTATACACTACTATGAATAGCCATATCAGCCATCATCTCTTAATGTTCATAGTATGAATTTGTATTCATTCAAGATAAAAATAATGTTTCTTTTTCTGCAAAAAGATTTATATTTTAATTACTAGAATAGTTTCAGTATTGTTAGTGAATATTTATTCTAGATAAAAAATAGTAAATTGTAAATAAAGAGTATTGTTTCCTCTGAAAGTAATACAAAATGGATATCAGTTTGCTTCTCTTATTTCTTACTTTCTCTATTTACTTTGAAGTTAAGATTTTCAAAATTCAATCCAACGACCTCTTCAGATGACAGTTGTATAAAACTTTTATGTCTGTACTTGCTTTAGGACTGATAGGTGTCTGTGCTTACACTGAAAGTGCTTACTTTCTTCTTTTTCTTCATTATCACTAATGGGGGAAGCTGGCTGCCACTATTTTTTCTATGACAAAGTCCTTCTTGACTGTTTCTCTGCAGTTACAATATTATTCACCCACAGAAAGTCTTCAGTAGTGCAGTTTGGTTGCAATATTTCCCATGTAGCAGTCCTTTTTGACCTCCTCCTGACCCTTCTCTTTCTCCTGCTGGCAACTGAGAATAGGTATAATTCTTGAAGAATCCTGCTTTCAAGTAGCAATCTGTGGTTATAGTCTGCTTGACACACTTCCAAGATTTTCTATTAATGTGGAGTGTATTCAGGATTTAAACTTAAAAACATACAGGATCATTTTCAGTATATATCAGGAACAGCATTTGCTGAACCATATTTTTTCTTTGAAGCACTTTAAAAGAATTTATAGCCCTAACTCCATAGACTACAGCTTGTTTATGCAGTTATGTGGAAGAAGTTCCAGCTTTACATTCCTCATCAATATACATCAGTGGAATTTACAGGACAGTGAATTGATAGAAACAAAGAACTTCCTATTTTGTGTTCCCAATTTTGCAATCAAGTGCTGTCAAGAAAGATCTGAGGGCATCCAATTTTTTGGTTGCCATCATACATCAAACAACTTCACACTTTTTGAAACAAGGCATTTTAGGTTTCCCTATTTTAAAAGAGTGTAGTTTTTCAGAGCCATTAGCATTGGTTCCTAATTCAACTGTAAGACTCATTGCATTTATCACTTATAATTACCAAACTTTTGTAGGGCAAGACACTAAAATGTTCTAATTTTGTTGAAAATGATGTACCTTATTTCCTATTTCTGGGTCAGCTCCTTTAATCTTCCATTGATTCACACTTCCATATTCTCTTTGCTAACAGATTCAGATTCAGATTTTATTCTGCCATTTGCAACATGTTTTACAAAGCATCGTCAAAAGTAACACTACAATTACATTTTTACAGTATTCAATCCTTTGCAAACATTGTTATGGCTTTGTTGTAATGTTGTTGTAATGTTATGGCTTTTTCTGAATCAGTTGATCCAGCCATTGGATGTGCTACAATTTTTAATATTAGGAATGTTGTCCACCTTAAGAACACATCATCAATTGGAATGCATGCTGCTCTTGAAGTTTCAGACCATCTGTTTACTATTTTCTCCAGATCCTCATATTTTAAACATGTTACCTATTTTTATTTTTTGAAGTTTGACCTGTGTTCTGAAGCACTGGATCTAATGTTTACTCTGTTTTTGACTATTGAGTTCAACAGTGGCATGGCATGGATGATTCATAAGTGTTGTCGGTTGCTTCAGACTTAATCTGGAGAGTGCAGTCATGAATTCTGATCCATACTATATAGGTTATATGCAATTGTATAACATAAAACAAACACAAATATATAAATAAAAATTATAGCGACATACTTTATTTAAAATGTATTTAAAATCTCTCCAATTTACAGTGCCTATTTGCATTTCTGTTCAGTGCACCAATTCTTCTCCAACAGAAAGCATCAATGACAGAGTTTTCAAATGTTGCTTACTGTTGCTTTTTAAATTTATTAAGCAACCCCTTTTCCACTGATAACAAGTACAGATATGAAAGTCTATTTTGAGTTTGAGTGTTTCTTAGATAAGTGTGTATCCTGCAGAGTGCAGAAAAAGAATTGTTCTGCTGGCGCACTGGGGGCAGGAATAGTCAAAATTAATCCATGACATTTATACACTTGTGGCAAAGCTTCTTTAAGTCCCATAACATACAACTCTTGGTGAACTTCGTCTACTGGTTTGTTTCAAAATTCAGGGGAAGAGTACAAATAACAGAGTTCTTTTCTTAATTGCACTATGTTGAAGTACTGTCCATAATAATTAAAAAGAAAAGTCTTAAACGCACTCTCAGGGAAAGTCTTGTGGTACTCTGCATATGAAGTACTGTCCAACAATGATAGGATCTGTACTTGATGTATATGTGAGAATCTGTTGATTATTTGGCCAAGTATCATATCTAAGATATAAAATATTGGTCTATACAATGATTTTGTGTCATTTTCTCCTTTAGCCGTCTTGACCTCTTTGCAGGTATTGGCGTTTCATAGCAATCTTGATCAGATTCTATCATTTACCAAATTAATTTATCAAAATTTTCAAGCAAGTCATTCATACTGTTTTTGATGTCATTGATTTTCTTTCTTTGTGCAGAAAGTAAAATCAAATATCTTTTTCTGAAAAATTTTAAATAAAGAATCAGACTTAAGTATAAGCAAAAACACAAAGTGTAAGAATCTGAAATCAAAGCTTAGGAGGTTCTGGTACCTCTACTAATTGACTGTTAAACTTTATGCTCTCCAGCTATCACGGCCCCACTGTCATAAGTTTGTGCTATGAGTTTCGCACCAGATTTGAGTTCCTCTATTAGTTTGAACAAATGCTTGTACAAACTAACTGCTGTGTGGTCACTATTGATGTCATAAAACACTACAAATCTTACTAAAATTAGGCAAGTGAGTCAACCTTGTATATACTTTTCTCCACTTACAAGTTTTTTATGAAGACTAGTTTCTGGGGACTTCTCCCCTATTGTCAGCTCTGTGGTAGACTGATGATGCATCCGGTGTCTGCATCTGGCTTGGTGTTGTGCTGCCATCTAACGTCCTGGTAAGTCTGATGACGTCATCTACCGCGGGAATTTCAAAATTCATCAAGAGGTCCTGTTTTTTCGTAATAAATATGTTTTCCCAAATCTGTAGTTCCAGAGGTTTCTTTGCCTGTTTGATCAGTTCTATTTCTTGTTTTATGTTGTGATTCTCAGACCAAAAGTGATGTGCTACGGCCGACTTGTCCATTTGTTTGAATTTCATATTTCTGAAGTGTTCTTTCATTCTTGTTCCTAGATTCCTTTTGGTCTTACCAATGTATATCTTGTCACAATCCTGGCAACTCATTTGGTAAATGCCTGATAATTGAGTTTTCGGTGTGCTATTTTTTAGAGGGTGGTTTAGTAAGTTGCGGATGTTGTGTTTGTTTTGAGGGGCTAATTTTATGTTGAAGCTCGTAAATATCTTTTCAAATTTTTTGAAGTATTTTGGATGAAATGTAAATTTTCCATATCTGGTGTTTGGGTTTTCTAGTTTTTTAACGTAGTAATGTCCTTTAAGTATTTGTTTCTTTTGTGTCTATAGATCAGTTTTTTGATGAAATTTGTGTTATAGTTGTTCAGTTCGCCAACCTGGTGTATGTGAGCGTACTCCTGTTCATATTCTGTTTTTGTTAGTGGAATGTTGATTAATCTGTGAACTAAACTATGGAATACTGCATATTGATGTTGTACTGGGTTGAATGGGTTGCATTTAATGTCATTGTCAACATGTGTTGCTTTTCGGTATATTCCAAATTGTAATCCAGTTGCCGAACTGGACAACTATAACACAAATTTCATCAAAAAACTGATCTATAGACACAAAAGAAACAAATACTTAAAGGACATTACTACGTTAAAAAAACTAGAAAACCCAAACACCAGATATGGAAAATTTACATTTCATCCAAAATACTTCAAAAAATTTGAAAAGATATTTAAGAGCTTCAACATAAAATTAGCCCCTCAAAACAAACACAACATCCGCAACTTACTAAACCACCCTCTAAAAAATAGCACACCGAAAACTCAATTATCAGGCATTTACCAAATGAGTTGCCAGGATTGTGACAAGATATACATTGGTAAGACCAAAAGGAATCTAGGAACAAGAATGAAAGAACACTTCAGAAATATGAAATTCAAACAAATGGACAAGTCGGCCGTAGCACATCACTTTTGGTCTGAGAATCACAACATAAAACAAGAAATAGAACTGATCAAACAGGCAAAGAAACCTCTGGAACTACAGATTTGGGAAAACATATTTATTACGAAAAAACAGGACCTCTTGATGAATTTTGAAATTCCTGCGGTAGATGACGTCATCAGACTTACCAGGACGTTAGATGGCAGCACAACACCAAGCCAGATGCAGACACCGGATGCATCATCAGTCTACCACAGAGCTGACGATAGGGGAGAAGTCCCCAGAAACTAGTCTTCATAAAAAACTTGTAAGTGGAGAAAAGTATATACAAGGTTGACTCACTTGCCTAATTTTAGTAACAATGGCACTCCACTTTCTGAAATACTTCTTTTTATTCTATACTACAAATCTTTCTTCAACCCATCCTTCTGGTGTGACATAACAAAGAACCGTTGATATTTAAGATTTATTTGATGCATCAGTGGTTTACTCCATGATTACTGATATAAAACTTATCTCACTCACTTCATTCTTTATTTCATTAATCAAAACACGTGAAATGTACTCAGTAATGTCATTCTGAATGTCATTTGCTGTTCCTAAAAACATAGTCACAGTTCAAAGATATTCCTCTAACTTATCATCTGTTTGAGCAATTAGGTGTAAAAGCTCTACAAGTTTTATATCAGTAATCATGGAGGAAACCACTGATATATCAAATAAATCTTGAACTATCAGTGGTTCCTCATTATATCACACCAGAGGGGTGGGTTGAAGAAAGATTTGTAGTGTTTTGTGGCATCAATAGTGACCGCACAGCAGTTAATTTGTATAAACGTTTGGACTAATGGAGGAATTCAAATCTGGCATGAAATTCATAGCACAAACATATGATGGTGGGGTTGTGATGGCCGGAGAGCATAAAGTTTAACAGTCAATTGTTAGAGAGAAAGATGAACAAGCTTTATGCATTGCTATATCCTCAAGCTTAATTTGGTTTTGACACAATCAACCAGTCAGGTAAAGAAGTGTAGAGTATTTTTTTCCAAAGTGTCAGGACTGTCTACATTTTTTTTTCAAAATTGTCCAAAAGAACAGAAGCTTTAGACAATGAAGTAAAAAAAATGTATTCCAGCAGTGTCTACCACAAGATGGAACTACAAAATTAGAATGATTGACGTCATTTTCAGTTTGAAGACTGAACTTGCTGCCTTATTTAGATTAATGGAAGAACATGATGAATGGGATGCTGAAACAAGAACTTCTGCATCAGGCTACCACCAAAACCTCCTAAGCTTTGATTTCAGATTCTTACATTTTGTGTTTCTGCTTGTACTTCCAAAATCTGATTCTTTGTTTAAGATTTTTCAGAAAAATATATTTGATACCGCTTTCGGCAAACAAAATATCAATGACATCAAAAAACAGTATGAAAGACTGGCTTGAAAATTTTGATGAATTAATTTGGTAAAGGATAGAATCTAATCAAGATTGCTATGAAATGCCAATACCTGCAAAGTGGTCGAGACAGCTAAAGGAGAAAATGACACAAAATCATTGTATAGACGAATATTTTATATCATAGATATGATACTTGGCCAAATAACCAACAGATTTTCCATATACACCCAAGTACAGATCCTATCATTGTTGGACAGTGCTTCATACGGGAACACCACAAGTCATTCAACTTTCCAATACAGCAATTATGAAAGAGGAAATTATACATACTATTTATAAGAATTAAGTATATTTAGAATGCTAATAACTGCCAGTGTACCGGTGTACCAGAATTCTGTCTTACTGTAGTTCTTACTTGCCACTAAGCATATCAGAAAAATGTATTATAAAAGAGTCTTATGATGGTCCACACTGGAATATGCTAGTGGTGGATAGTAAAGTCAAAGGCAAGGGATCATTACAGCTCCTTAAATTGCCATTTGACAAATGTAGACAAATTATAACAGGAATAAAAGTTTAAATTTATTCTGTGTAGTTTAGAAAGGCATGTTCCTGTCTCAAATGTTTTTCAAGGAGACGAAAAGGAAGAAGTAAGGTAATGTGATAATAACTTCATCTAAATACAGGTGCTCTGCATATTACAACATTACTTGTTGACTTGCATCTGAAAACATGTGAGCTAGGAACATAATTATGATATAGGAGGATAATTTCTAGGTATTAAATTGATAAACATAATATAATGCATCATTCCATTTGTATGACATGTGGAAGAGGGAGTTAAATCCATGAAGTGTGGTTCTGTAGGCAGCTTGAATCTCAAAACTGCCATATCTTGAATATTATTTCTAAGTGCCTTATCTCAGGACTAAAAAATTTCAGCATAGGAGCTTTTTTGGAAGGAAGGTAAGATCATTTATTACCTGCAAAATAGATATGCCAGAGAAATCTAATTTTTTTTAATGGATGTGATCTTAGCCCCCTCTTCCTTTATTATATTAATGTATTAATAAGTAAACATTCAGTTGCATCTCTGAAGCTTGAGTAAAGCACAGATAAGCTATAAAGTTATGAGTGGAGGAAGAACAGTGATAAGTGGTTCAAGAAGAAAAACAGTCATTTGGAAACACTGAATAAGAAGGAACTGCTTCCTAAGAGGTACAATAGATACAATGCTAAATGCAGAAAATGATACGAGATGAAAGACTTTTAAAATATAGGGTTTTATACTATGATTTGTTAAATTGACAAGCATTTTAAAACATTAAATGTCATCGCTTTTGCAAAATCTGCTGTATGTAATTATTTTAGAAAATGAGATTTTTATACTTTAAAGTTTTGTAGTAAGATGTTTAGATGATCGTTTGAAATAATATTAGTTTTAATGTTCAAAAGTTGGCTTTGCAAACTGATCAGGAAACTCAAGATCTCATTTCCCTCTCTGTGCATGAAACACAAAGTGTTATACTGTGATTGTTTTATATTTTAGTGTCTGTGAAGTAGCTTATTCTTATAAGAGGAAAGTAGGTGTTACAAATGATGGTCGTTAATATTTGTAAGGTGGTGATGTTTAGAAGTTCTTGTTTGAAGGCTAATGCTGGGGATAAAAAGTACTCATTTAATGTATAGGTTATACACCTTATCTGATTGAGACATAATGTGATTTGGAAAATCCAGTGAAATTTTGGCAGACCAGATATAATATTTTAGGATGCACATAAATAAAATGAAAGTAGCACATTCTTTGAATGGATGTGCAAAGCTCTTTCAAAAGAAAGTGGAATATTTCTCAACACATTGTCAGATCATGTTTGCCAGTGATTGTTTATAAGTAGTATTCATAAAAGTTTATGAAATTATATTTCTCATGAAATATTTTTATTAAAATATGATCTAATAAACTACTTAATTGCTACTAACTATAAACTATAACAGCACTTACTGACAGGAATCTTATCATATCTGAGGTTTATGCTCAGCAATGGTGTTTGAAAGTATTTTATTAATGCAACATTCTTTGTATAAAGGAATAAATTGTGCAGAATGTCTAAGTTACCTTTATCATATCCTGGAAGTGTGTGGTACTGAAATGACTGTATGTCTTCTCTGCATTATATAAATGAACTATGTATGTCAAAGGCATGTGAATTAAATTTTGTGATGGTGATGGTGTTTTGTAGATTGTCATGTTTAATATAACTGAGCACTGCTCTCAATGAGATCTTGAGAATGAAAAACAGATAGCTATGTAGCCATTAAGATGCAATGGAAAGTAGAATAAATTTATGAAGTTTTTGTTGATATTTCTGAATTTTCTTGAAATGGTCATATGCTTTACACTCTTAATATTTAAGTGCTTGTTAAAAGAAGAAGCTAAAAATTGCTTCTCCTGAAAAATTATTTTTTCCACACATAGCAGATTTTGCAAGAGTAACTATTATTGATATTGGACTTTAGTATTCAGTGGTAGAATTGTAATTTATATAACTGCTAAAGAGAATTATGCGTTTCCAAACAGACAGTTGACAGATGAGTTCAGAGTTTGAATATAAAACATAAATGATGCTGTAATAAGAGCTGAAGCTTTCCTGGCCGCGTGAATATTCCAATTTTCTCAGGCTTCAAGCCAGGTGTAGATGTGGTGATGTAAAGACGTTTTGGGAGCATGCATTGTTCCCGTTTTCAGGATATGCTGAATGACTATAGTCATAGAAGTCATTCAGCATATCCTGAAGACGGGATCAATGTATGCTCCCAAAACGTCTTTACATCACCACATCTACACCTGGCTTGAAGCCCGAGAAAACTTGGAATATAAATGATGCTTTCTTGGCAGTTGTGTAACAATTTTCTCCATATTATGTAATAATTATGTCATTTTGATTGAAATTTCAGTTCTATTCATTGTTTGGTAGATATACCACTCATTATACAATTATATAAATTCAACTGCGTAAGCTTTCATGCCATGTCATCACATAGGAAATGATTATCAGGGCTTGTAGGCTGTGGTCCAGTGGAAGCCTGATACCAGATGTTTTGTTAAAAACTGCAACAAATATCTTCATTAGCATAGCCATAGTCTTCTCTTCTAGGTCCTGACAACAACCGCTATGTAGCCTTTGGGAAATGAAATGTCTGGATGTGTGTTTGGAGAAATTTAGTAACAGTGACATCAAGGTTAATCGTAAAAACTATTTGTAGTCGGTTTATTGATACTCGTCACTTACTTTTCTTATTTTATTGACGGACTAGTTTCAAAGACCATTGCCATTGGAGAGGTTGAAAATGGAGGCAATGGCCTTTGAAACTAGTCCCTCAATAATATAAGAAAAGTAAGTGATGAGTGTCAATAAACCGACTACAAATATTAAATTATAGATGAGTCGTATTTATTACACATCACCTTTACTTACGTACCTATATTTAGGACAAGTTTCACGAACTATCGTTTGCGTCATCGGCTCTAATACGACTCTAGTGTGACTCTAGAGCTCTAATCGGCTCTAGAGTCGCATTAGACCCGATGATGCGAACATGTCCTCAATATAGGTGCGTAAGTGAAGCTGATGTGTAATAAATATGACTCATCTATAATTTAATAATTGTTTCGCTTCACTGTGGTGTTCCAATACAGTTAAATTTCGACTACAAATAGTTTTTACGAAATGTCTGGAAGAAGAAATTCCTCTAGACAATGGCCCAGAAGCCTGCACTATCATTCCATATGTGATTATATAAATATTTAAATGTTGTAATTTGTTTTCTGAAAATTTGATTCAGAAAGCTTTTAGCATTAGGCTAGATTTTTTAAAGGCAGCTGTACAAATGAAACTAAATTCAATAGAACTTAAGGATTAAGTAATTTTCAAGGTCTTAGAAAATTCAAGTTCCAAGGTTTCATTGAGAGAGCTCCATGTTTAACTATGCACTAAGCAATACTTGTTGTGATACTTTCTGCTATGCAGACTTTACAAATATGCACTTCGATGTGCAACACAGCCGTTGAAATTAGAGCTGCTTGTTGCATAGGCATAGCTTTTGTTTATAAAGCTTTAATATATAGTTAAAATTTTTGACTTGCCCAATCTAAGATAAGAAAATGCTATATTAGCAGTAAAGGTGAGTGACTCAGTGTAATATTCCTAATATTTTAAGCTAATATTATAGAATGTATGTCATCACATCAATGTATGTGTTATATAGTGTTCATTATAACATTTATTACATTTTACTTAATAAATGCCTTCTTCATAATGAAAACCATATTTATATGTTAGCTGGTTTCACTATTAGATTAACAGTGGATTAATTTTATGTACAAATTACAAGAGTGTTAATTCCAACAATATCAGCAAGGAACAAGAATCAGAGCAACTCATATAAAGCTTCACTGTTTTAATTAGTAATTTCTTATTAAAATTACTGGTAACATACACAGTATGTTTGTTCCAAAGTGTATGTTACAGATGTATCATGCCATTAAATAAATTTTGTGCAATGTCTGCAGATGTAATAGTGTTTCTGTCCAGTAAACTGAAGAGCTAAAATTCAATCTTGGTTGGAGGAATTGGCTGCATAAGGTTTTTCTTTTGAAGACTTTCCCTTACACGAGAAAACAGATTTGAGTAACTTGAAATCCATCCCTTTTGAACATTCCTTATTCATTTTTTTTTATGCCTGACTTTCTAGCATGGTGTTAGCATGTCTGCCTCATATTCAAGAGGTCCCGAGTTAAAATCTAGGTCAGAATGAATTATCTGGATAAGTTATATGTATTTTGAGGAATTTAGTAACAGTAATGTCAAAATTAATCGCAAAAACTATTTGTAGTTGGTGTATTGATACTCATCACTTACTTTTTTATATTAATGAGAGACTAGTTTCAAAGCCAATTGTCTCCATTTTCAATCTCTTTCCAACTGGCACCTGTTGTCTGCTCTCTCTCTCTCTCTCTCTCTCTCTCTCTCTCTCTCTCTCTCTCTCTCTCTCTCTGGTGATGGAACTACGAACTTCTTTGTCAAATTATCTACTGGTGGGATTTCAAAGTTCATTATGCAATCCTTATTTTTCCATATGAATATGCTCTCCCATGTCAATTTATTTTGGTTTATCACTCCTTTTAATAATTTTGGATTTGGATCAATGTCATGATTTTCATTCCAAAAATGAAATGCTACTGCTGACTTATCTTCTTGTTTCAATCTAATGTTCCTAAAATGCTACATAGGTCAAACTAAAAGAAATCTAAAAACCAGAATCAAAGAGCATTTTAGAAACATTAGATTGAAACAAGAAGATAAGTCAGCAGTAACATTTCATTTTTGGAACAAAAATCATGACATTGATCCAAATCCAAAATTATTAAAAGGAGTGATAAACCAAAATAAATTGACAACATGGGAGAACATATTAATATGGAAAAATAAGGATTGCGTGATGAACTTTGAAATCCCACCAGTAGATAATTTGACAAAAAAGTTCATAGTTCCACCAGAGAGAGAGAGAGAGAGAGAGAGAGTGCAGACAACAGATGCCAGTTGGAAAGAGATTGAAAATGGAGGCGATTGCCATTGAAACTAGTCTCTCATTAATATAAAAAAGTAAGTGACGAGTATCAATAAACCAACTACAAATAGTTTTTGCAATTTATCTGGATAAGGTTTTTCCAGGGTTTTCCCTCATTCCGTAAAGGTGAATGTTAGGTAGCTCTAACCTCAATGGACCCTGGGTTCATTTGAGCATCATTTCATTCATTTCATTAATCATCCAATATTACTTACGTTAGGAGATGTTAATTTTTTTAAGAAAATATCATTATTTTACTCATCCTCTGCATAAATCTGAGGGACATAGACCTATAAAAAAGAAGAGCAAAATTAAGGAAAAGCCCTCAAAAAAGATCAATCATATTAATTGTATCTTCCAGTATTAGGTTAATCACTCATTCTGGAATCTCTCGGATCAGGAAACGTCTGATCCTCATACCTGTTGCCTGCTGGCCTTGAGGTTGCATGGTTCAGAAGGTCCTATGTTCCACTTAAAAGGAAAGAAAGGAATTAATTCATATTAATTGTGTGTGTTGAATTCAAATTTGAAAGTCTGACAAGAACAAATTGGGGAATGATGAAGGAAATATATGATTGACAGAAATAGAGTTAGATACATCAGTGAGTATTGTAAAGCAGCTGTTATGCCAATATTATATGGGGGTTGGCACTGGGCATTTGGAACCATAAATATAACTTGCATACTTACGCATATAAACACAAAAAGCACTATGCATGATTGGAGGACTTTAGTAACAGTGATGTCAAAATTAATCAGAAAAACTGTTTGTAGTCGGTTTCCCAAAATTTGAAAGTGCAAATTTAAAAAACTCTTTAGATCTGGTAGAAAAACTCATAAAGATATAAATTTGTACAAAAATGACAGACTGGTTTCATTTGATGTCACATCTTTATTCCCAAGATGCAAACAGAAAAATTACAAACACTAATAAAAATGGCTAACTACAATAGAAATGGAAAAGTAGAAGCAGAAGAATACATCTAAAAAAATTATGTATTGAACAAAACTTCTTCAGTTTTAGTGGGGAAAACTACAAGCAGAAATCAGGTTTATCAATGGGCAACCTACTTTCACCTTTTTTGGCAAACTTATTTATGAGTGTATTTGAAATACAAATTAAAAAGCCTCCCCATGGATCTTCAAAGTTTGGTATAGATATGTTGACAAAATCTTTGCAATAGTGCCTTATAAATATTTAGATACAGCATTAAAATTAATCTACAAGAAAGGACAATCAAATTAGCAATAGAAAAGGAAATCAATGGACAACTCTCTTTCTTGGATGTAAACATCATCAGGAATATTACAAAAATAACATTTGGAATTTACTCGAAGTCAACACATTCAGAAAATTGCATAAAAAAATAACAGCTGCAACCCAGTTATACATAAATGTGCAATAATAAACAGTCTTTATACACTGACTAATAATATACCCATGGATTAAGCAGAGTACGTCAAAGAACAAAAAGCCATACTACACTTAGCAGAAGAAAATGGATACAACAAAAGTCTGGTGTTCAAAAAAATTAGAAAAGCTAAACTAAAGAAAACCATTAAGGAAGCAACCACATTTACAAAAGAAAAAGAAAGCAACAGCATATTCAGTGCATTCATATATCAATCAAAAACATTTAATAAATTAAAAAAGATCTTTAAGTTACAAAATATCATCTTGACACCTACTAATAGACACTCAGTTTTAAAATTTCTAAATTCAAAAGCAAATGATGAAATCCTATCAATTAACAGATCCGGAATATAGAAAATAAGTTATAATGCCTGCCTCGGTAGCGTGGTGGTAGCGTGTCTGCCTCACGTTCAAGAGGTCCCGAGTTCGATGCTCGGTCAGGGTGAGTTACTGGTTAAGGTTTTCCCCAGGGTTTTCCCTTATCCTAATAGACGAATGTCGGGTAGCTCTAAGCTCTATGGACCCTGGGCTCATTTGAGCATCATTTCACCCATTCCATTCATCGTCCGATATGACAACGTTGGGGGACGTAAATTACAAAAAAAAAAAAAAAAAAAAAAAAAAAAAAAAAAAGGTAAAAATTCTGAAAAATGCTACATAGGTCAAACTAAAAGAAATCTAAAAACCGCAGTCAAAGAACACTTTAGAAACATTAAAATGAAACAAGAAGATAAGTCAGCAGTAGCATTTCCAGTTTTGAAAAAAAAAAAAATCATGACATTGATCCAAATCCAAAATTATTAAAAGGAATAAACTGACAACATGGGAGATCATATTCATATGGAAAAATAAGGACCAAGTAATGAACTTTGAAATCCCACCAGTAAATAATTTGACAAAGAAGTTCATAGTTTCACCATCAGAGAGAGGAGAGCAGACGACAATAGATGCTAGTTGGAGAGAGTTTGAAAATGGAGGCAATGGCTTCCGAAACTGGTCTCTGAATAATATAAAAATTTAAGTGACGAAGTAATGATGATGGTGATGATGATGAAGATGATAATTTGACTTATTTTGTCCATGTCACATCTCAATAACATCAATTAAATAATTCCAACATTTAAATAAAAGTGAAAGCCCACTGTGCTTCCCAGCTCCCATTTTTCAATAGTGCTATTTAATCGCTCGGATCATCGAGTGGATTAGTTTCACTTTCAACGAGTGAACATGTGACCTCGGTGTTTACAACTGCGTAAACACTTGTGTATTCCTTAGCTCAAGACCAAATTCCAGTTGTCCTCCAGTCATGTGTCTTGAGTGAGACAAAGAACGCGAGTAACCCACGTTACTGCCATTCTGCATATTCCGCGTGACAGACCCGAAAGTTGTTTGCTTGACCGTGACCAACAGCCACGTGCATTTACACAACTTGAGCAGCTGATCACTTTGCATCCAACTCAGGTGGCCGGTTGCTTGAAAAATCCGCTGTTAAACACAAACAACCAGCGTGAATTTATCGCTAAACAAGTGCTTCGTAGATCACTCACAATTTTTCTTAACTTGAAAAATTCAAATATAAATCCATTTCAAAATCATCGCACTGTCACATCTAGAATTGCACCGGTTTCTATGCATTTTACAAACTATTATTCGACAGTGTGTATTCTTATTCATTCCACAAAAACTCCCATATGAATAAAAAATCAAGATTAATTAAAACAAAATGACGAATAGATGAACACAGGCTATAACCAGTTTGAGAGAAATCTACACTTCTTTTGCACATCATTCAGTCACATTAAATGGTTTAATAACACTAGCCAACATGAAATTTACCTCCCCGAAGATAATACGTGTTTTTTTGTCCATTTTCAAGTGTAGATTCTGAAAATGATACTAAAAATAGCACATCACACCACAATTTGTAGATATTTTATATAAAGTGCGATTCATATAAACCTGAGCCATCTCAATAGGCCATAATTTCTCTTTGATCGCTCGTAGAATTTTAATGATCTCTGTGGCTCTGGGAGAATAGACAACGCCTACAATTGCTGACAGTTGACAGTCGTATTAGACTTATTACTTAATATGTTCTGTGGTATTAGATGTGCCATTTTCTTTGATACGTCTGTAGACACCGACGTTTATATGGCTGTCTTCAATACATTTGTGGAGCAGCTGAATGATGTCGAATTGAGAGAAGGTTATTTCCAGCAAGATGGAGCAACGTTCCATACGTTTAATGAAACCATGGGAACTTGTAACCAGTTTCTTTGATAATCGAATAGTCTCAAAAGGTCTGTGCCCCTCCCCAAGATCCCCTGACCTAACCTCACCGGAGTTTTTCTTGTATCTGTATCTAAAAATAGAGTGTACAAGAATAGGCCACGGACAATTGATGTTCTCAAGGAATCCATTCAAACCGAAATAAGTAACATTGGCGAGGATACTCTCCGTAAAACTTCAGAGAATGTGGTGAGATGAATGCAAACATGTATGGATGCTGATGGAGGACACTTTCAAGATTTTATGAGATATAAATAGTGTAATTTAATCTCCCAATTGTGTATTATATTCTCCTACGTGTGTCCTGTTATTGGTTCTAAAGTTATGGCCTATTGAAATGGTTCAGGTTTATATGGATCACATTGTACATTATCAAAAACGAATTTCCTTACCAGCCGGTAACACGCGTGTTGCCCACCCTTGTCCTTCATAATTAAAAAATGTAAAGAAGAAAACATGCTGCACAATTTAACCAGGACTCTACTTCAAAAGATCCTGACTTCCAACCAAAACTTCCGAAAGTAAAAGACATTTTGCAGTGCAAGTAGATTTGAATGAATTGACAAGCGACTGAAGTTTGTCAAAAGAAGAATCTGAACCTTTAGGTTTCAGGCTGCAACAATGGAAATTGTGTACACAAATTACAGAATTTTAAAATACACATCAGGAATTTGGAAACTATTTTTCATTAGAAGAGAATATGTGTTTCTGTATAAACATCAAAGGTTTAATGAGAGAGCTAGGAATTGAGGATAATCCAGATGACTGGGGATTGTTTATAGATTCACCAAAGTTCAGCTTAAAGGACCTGTTACTTCATAATGGTAACAAACTTCCATCTATTCCAGTTTTCCATTCTGTGTATCTTAAAGAAAGTTATGAACGTATGGCCAAGATTGTAGTTACATGTTTTAAAATATGAGGTTCCTTTTGATAAATATATGGTGATCTTAAAGTAATTGGTTTGCTGGTTGGATTACAAGGGGATTCACAAAACACTGTGTTTTGTTTTTGTGGGACAACGTGTTATGTAAAAGCATTATGTGGTAGAATAGTGGGACAAGCAGCAGGAATGTGTCCCAGGAAAGAGTAATGTAAAACAAACACCATTCGTTCAGCCTTATAAGATCCTTCTCCCTCCCTGACGTATAAAACTTGGGCTGATGAATTCTGTTAGGGCGCTCAATAAGGATGGTAGTGGATTTGCATATTTGCAAGGCAAGTATCTACAGTTAATTAATTAGAGTCAACTTGAAAAATTCAATGCCACGGCCGGGATTTGAGCCACGAATCTCCTGGTTTCCATCCAGCCGCGCTAACCCTTGAGCTACCATGGCTAACGTGTCGACATGACATTAAACTTTCCAATTGACTTATCTTTTCCCGGTAAATCACTTAGAGTTCTCATATTCGAGAAACACATTTGTGGCATTTGTTCTGAAGCTTTCCTGGCGACGTATATGTTCTAGACGTTCTCGGGCTTCGAGCCAGGTCGATGTAGAGTCATCGACGTTTCAGGAGTGTGCATCGCTCGAAGCCCGAGAACGTCTAGAACACATTTGTGGCACTTACTAAGTACTTAAATACCAGGACTTTTAACATTGGACTCTTAAAGTTAAATTTATATTGAGGAATTAATTCTTTCTTAAATGATCAGAATTTATCCTTTTAAATACAACAAGAGTTCAATGATAAAAATCTTGGTATTTAAGTACTTACAATGATAAGTCGTCACAAATGTGACGAAAATGATAGCTCTAAGGGGTTTAGCGAGAAAATATGAGTCAATTGGAGAGATTAATGTCACGTCGGCATGTTGGCCATGGAGTTAGAGCGACTGGAGGAAATCAGGAGATCAGTGTTTGAAATACCGGCCGTGGCATTGAATTTTTCAGTTTGACTCTTATTAATTAAAACATCCACATACATGAGTTGTATTTAAATCATTTAAGAAAGAATTAATTCCTCAATATAAACTTTCCACTGTTAACTTACGTAAAATTGAAAACATGAATTTTTGTTGGACCTCAATCCGAAAACTCGTGAGGACGAAATGTTGGAAAAACCGTTACAAGTGGTGGAATTAGCAGCTTGACAATGATTTACTCATATAAATGCATGGGTTGTAGAAGGGATTTGAAAATCCATTTCCCCCATTCACATTTGGGCCTTTTTTTAACGGTAAATCTGGGTGTTAGTGATGATCAAGGAGAACGTTTCATCAGGGCATTTCTGTTATGTAGAAGAGGTACCAAGGTCATAAAGACCTAGTAATAATTGGAGATTATTGTTGGTTTCTTGTGAGGGGAAGCAGACAGGAGTACAAGAGGCAATCACATGCTACCAGCCCGCCTCGATAGCGTAGATTTTGTTGTTGTTGTTGTAATTTACGTCCTGCAACGTTAAGTCGTATCGGACGGTGAATGAAATTGGTGAAATGATGCTCAAATGAGTCCGGGGTCCATGGAGCTTAGAGTTACCTGACATTCGTCTTTCAGGATAAGGGAAAACCCCGGAAGAAACCTTATCCAGGTAACTCACCCTGACCGAGATTCGAACTCGGGACCTCTTGAAGATAGTGTTGATGGTAGCGTGTCTGTCTCACGTTCAAGAGGTACCGAGTTCAAATCTCGGTCAGGGTGAGTTACCTGGATAACATTTTTTCTGGGTTTTCCCTTATCCTGAAAGACGAATGTCAGGTAACTCTAAGCCCCATGGACCATTTGACCATCGTTGCGCCCATTCCATTCATCGTCCGATATGACAACGTTGGACAGCGTAATTGAAAAAAATGCTACCAAACACTTTTAAGCAGAATTACCCTATATTCATCAAGCCAATACTTCTTTATAATGCAGAGGTAATAATTACAGCAAACAGTTCTAACATAAATCACCTAGGAGTATGCCAAAATCAGGCCCTGCTACTAATAACCGGTGCAGCAAAATCAACTCCAATCACGGCAATGCAAGCCTTAACTCGGAACTATCCAATACATGTAACTTTAGAGAAGCAGGCACTAATACAACATGAAAAAATGTTACGGTTAAAAACAACAAAATGGGAGAAAAGATTACTACAACCAATCAAGATGAAAACACAAACAAGTTTCCTACACAAAGTTATGGGATTAAAAACAGATCTGAGTCTTCCTAATTCTAAAGAAAACATTTTAACCAAAGAAAACCCACTGACTTTTGAACCAATTAATATTCAATTAGATTTAGAACAAATAGTTACAAAATCTTAAACTTCCAAACCTGTACTAAAAGCACTAGCATTAGAAACTGTGAACAATAGATACCCACCTGAAAAATGGTTACATATCTACACAGATGGATCTAACTTGGACAACAACTCAGGAGCAGGAATTAAGTGTGCACTCTTCTCATTCTATCAACCAGCAGGATACCACACAGCAAATTTTGATGCAGAAGTAACGGCTATTCATATTTCACTCCAACACCTTGTATACAGAATCGATAAATTCAAAAATGCTGTCATACTTTCTGATTATAAAGCAGCATTATGTGCAATAAGTTCATATAAAATGAGGTCAATCCAAATTAAAGAATGTCACAAAATGTTCCAACAACTTCAAAAACTACAGAAAAGAATTATATTACAGTGGATAGCTGCATTTTGTGGAATTGCTGGAAATGAATCAGCTGATTTTCTTGCCAAAAAGGTGCAAATTTAATTCAGAACAAAAGTAAAAACTTACCCTTTACATCCATAAAAAGATTAATCAAAAGCAAATATAAAAACAAACAAAAACAATCAATATCTAACAAAGCCAAAGATAAAAAATGGAACATTTTAATTAAAAACCCAGAAATTATTACAGAAATCCCACGTAAAGCTGCAGTAGCAAATTTTAGATTCCTTACGGAACATGATTATTTGGCCTAACACTTAAACAGAATAGGAATTTATACAAGTCCAAATTGTCCTCTGTGCAACAAAGAAGAGGAAATGACTGAAGAACATCTTTTAACCTGTGAAGCCCTACCTGCCGGACCCACTACACAGAAATATTGGAGAGCAAGAGATCTAATGGCTTCATTGCCAAAGCCTAGCATTTGAAAACAACAACAACAGGTATCTCCCTTAAATATATTGTCCAAATATTATTGCATGCTTATAAAGCAACATTCTGAATTAATCTTAGTATAGATGTATAGACATTGTGACTTTGTGGGTTCGTAGAATTAAAAGTCCAATTTGCAGAAATTCAAATTGTTCTTTATTTTCGTAGAGATACACTCTGTTCATTCCTTACGTAACAGAATTACATCACATACACAATCTGCCGAGGTCATTGATCACAACAGCGTTCTGATTACATCTGTTTACAACACTCCTGTTACAACTTCTCTTTACTACAGACTGTTTACGACTGCCCTCTTGGCGAGTCGTCGCTCCCTTAAATACCTCATTGATAAATTCGAGAGATTTCTGGTACAAACAAGAAATCGACTGTTCTCTGTCAATCAAGATATCACTAGAATTTTTTATACGGGAAACTTTATCCGTGCCGGCAAGTCCTGTATCTCGTGCTATCTTTAACTGATTATGCAAGCTCTTTATTACCACACTATCTGCCTATCAGTTCCTTTGTGTAAACAAGCCGCGCGAAACAGTCGTAAAAAGGAATTCGCGACAATATATACCATAATAGATTAAAGTCAACATGAAAAATTCAATGCCATGGCCGGGATTTGAACCACGGATCTCCTGGTTTCCATCCAGTCACTCTAACCCATTGAGCTACAATGGCCATGGCGGCAAGTTGGCCAGGGTAGCTCAATGGGTTAGAGTGGCGTTTTAGTTATGTGCAGAGGATCTACTCCGATTAGTCCTGGAACCGTAGGACCAAGGACCCGGGCCTCCTTCTACCCGGGAGCGATGGATACTCCGGGGCTCTTTCCATAGGGCAATACCTGATTTCTTAAAAAGCCCTCCCCCTCCCCGCTGAGCACAACGTCAAGACGGGATGGAAGTGGATATGTCACTTACGCACGTCAACCCCGCAGGGAAGACTACAGAAAACCTCGGTGGGGTCGCCTAGTGATCTAGCACACCTTCTACTAGCTCTGCAGGCTAGTACCCGGGACTTACGAGGCAACCCTCTACCCCTTCCGGGCGGCTGTAGCCTGGCCGGAGGTACCTAATTCCCCGTGGGTGTCGGGAACACACTGCTCCCTCGAGTCCAACCCAATCCGAACAACTCCCTGACGGGAGGGGCTCGGCAGTTCGGTCCGAGGTTCCTAGTAACGTCAGAGGTACCACGAGTGCTAAGGGTCCGCAGCGCCCACACCACGGCAGCTGAAGGGGATGGATCCCCTTGCCTACGGGAGGGTTAGAGGGGCTGGACGGAAACCAGGAGATCCGTGGTTCAAATCCCGGCCATGGCATTGAATTTTTCATGTTGACTATCTATCAAAAACCTTAGCCTATATACGGCTAGTGTAAAGAAATAATTAATTTCCATAAATTAACTAAAATAATAAGAGTTAATTGATGAAGCCTGGGACTCGAGCACTTACGATAGTAAATCGCCACAAACGGTGTATCCCGAATGCGAGAGCCCCTAGTGGTTTACCGGGGAAATATATGAGTCAAATGGAGAACTTAATGTCATGACGGCAAATTGGCCATGGTAGCTCAATGAGTAAGAGCGAGTGGACGGAAAGCAGGAGATCCGTGGTTCAAATCCCGGCCATGGCATTGAACTTTTCATGTTGACTCTATCTATCAAAAACCTTAGCCTATATACGAAAGAAATAATTAATTTCAATGAACTAACTAAAATAATAAGAGTTAATTGATGAAGCCTGGGACTCAAGTACTTACGATAGAAAGTCGACACAAACGGTTTATCTCGAATGCGAGAGCCCCTAGTGGTCTACCGGGGAAATATACGAGTCAACTGGAGAATTTAATGTCATGACGGCAAATTGGCCATGATAGCTCAATGGGTTAGAGCGACTGGACGGAAACCAGGAGACCCGTGGTTCAAATCCCGGCCATTGCATTGAATTTTTCATATTGACTCTATCAAAAACCTTAGCCTATCTACGGCTAGTGTGAAGAAATGATTAATTTCCATCAATTAACTAATATATACCATATATCTTTATAACACAGTAATAAATGTAACATATCTTATCGGAGTCCTCGTAGATGAGAATATAAATGTCTCCGTATCTTTTTATCTGACGTAATAGATTTCTGTGGCGATTTTCAAAGTCAGCGCATCTTTTCTCTTAAGAATCACGTAATTTATCGCGGAGCTATGAAAAAAGGATTTTTTGTTTTTTTGTTTAATTTAATAAGTGCAACCGTCAGGGTCATTGTAGTGTCGGTAAGATGCGGCTGGTATGGTGGTAACTTAAAATTTTACGAATAATTTTTCTTTGCTGCTGTACCGGTTTATACTCAACAAACGCCACCAGTAATAAATTAGGAGCTTCTGGTCTTGAGTTGGCCAGCAAGGTCACTGACTGACCGCAAACATTCGTCTTTAGCGTGGACCATCTCTACTCTGATGCGGCTGAATCATCTCGGCAACACACGGTGTGAGCTCAGGCTTCGCAAGCAAAAGGTCACCAAGTCGAGAGGTGAACAATGGCATACCAATATAATGAGAATATGCTCCGCGTGATACTCTGTTTCAAGGACAATCAATTCACGTGCGGGGTCGTGTGATATTGCTCACGTGCCATTGGAATTCACTTTCGTAGGACGCGGGGGAGAGTACCGCCTTGTTCCGTTATAGCAATCCTTGATATTATCTCTTAGCAATAACGGGATTGTAGAGATGTTTCGGTAGCCATCTTTAGCAGCTATGCTGCATAATTTTGTCACACATTATCATGATTATCCACTTATAACAGCAGAAAACAGGAAAGTGTTGTGAAATATAACGCTAAAATTATAGCTTGCTTTAAGCATTAGCAGCCGTTATATTTTGAGAGTTTTAATCACGTGCAGCGATGTAGGTTTATTTTCTTCTCTTTCGTTTTCTCTGCTACGTATCTAATTATGGTATCCAGAGGAAGTATTCAGTCAATGTTGTGTGGAAACAATAATACATGGACAACAAGGTATGAGGGTTGTTCAATAACGAATGATCACAATTTCGTTTTCACAACGTACCTTTACTCATGCTCATAATTTTGATGGTCCTTCTCAAAATAGTCTCCCCTGAATGCGATGCACTTGTCCCAGCATTTCTGCCAGTCTTCAAAGGCATGCTGGAAACAATTTTATGAGAGATCCTTCAAAATCGCCTCCGCAACCTTCATCACTGCTTCTGATTATGGATAATGCCTCCCACGAAGACGTATATTCAAGTTAAGGAATAGAAAAAAGTCACATGGAGCTAAATCCGGACTATAGGGAGGGTGAGGAATGCACTTTACGTTGATTTTTGCAAGATATTTAGCAACAACATTGGCAATATGCGGCCGCGCATTATCGTGGTGCAGCATCCAGCCTGCTTCACGGAAATGTGGTCTTTTGCGCCTGATATGGACTTGCAATGTTTTCATCAGCTGCCGAGGTGCGGGCGCTGCGGACCCTTAGCACTCGTGGTACCTCTGACGTTACTAGAGGAACCTCGGGCCGAACTGCCGAGCCCCTCCCGTAGGGGAGTTGTTCGGATTGGGTTGGACTCGAGGGGGCAGTGTGTTCCCGACACCTATGGGTAAATGGGTACTTCCGGCCAGGCTACGGCCGCCCGGAGGGGGTAGAGGGTTGCCCAAAAAGTCCCGGGTACTAGCAGAGCTAGTAGAAGGTGTGCTAGATCACCATTCAGCCCAACCGAGGTTTTTCGGTGGTCTTCCCTGCGGGGTTGACGCGCGTAATTGGGGTATTCACTTCCATCCCGCCTTGACGTTGTGCTCAGCGGGCGGGCTTTTTAGACTCCAGGTATTGCCCTATGGAAAGGGCCCCGGAGTATCCATCGCTCCCGGGTAGAAGGAGGCCCGGGTCCTTGGTCCTACGGGTCCAAGACTAATGGGAGTGGATTCCTCTGCACTTAATTAACTAACATCCCTATAGTATTGTCCAGTTACTGATGTGTGTGCAGGTATAACATGCTGATAAACCATTCCATGAATATCAAAGAATGAGATGATCATAACTTTCCCAGCAGAAGCAACAGCTTTTGCTTTTTTGGGGGGTTGGTGATGAAGGAGATTTCCACACTGAGCTTTCCTGTTTGCTCTCAGAATCAAAATGATGTAGCCAAGCTTCATCAGTAGTGATTACGTTTGAAAGAAACTCCGGATCTTCCTCTAACATCAACCTTAAGTCAATGCAGACCTGCATGCGAATGCCCTTTTGTTCGGGAATCAGCAGTCTTGGAACCCATTACCCAAAAACACGTCTCATGTGTAATGTTTCTGTCACCAACGTGTGGATGGCACCCAATGAAGTGTTCAGTATTCCAGAAAGTGATCTTAAGGTAATTCGTCGCTCCTCTCTCACAATGGCAGCAGCAGTTTTGATGTTTTCTTCCGTAAGAGCAGTAACTGGAGCACCGGGTCCACCTTCCTTTGAAATTGATTGTCTCCCCTCTTTAATGATAAAAAATCATATGCATCCTGTTCCATCAGCATCAACATCTGTCTTGAAAGGTCACGCCGTGTTTGCTTTTGGAAAGGGGTTAGCAAACGTGGAACAGTGCAGACAGACATCTTAGACATGAATAACTCATTCATGATCATTTGCATGGTTGCTCGTCTGTCCTCCAGTATTAAACACTCCACTTTCTTCACTGTGACAGCAACCTTTGTCATTGACGGTCTATCATCTCTTGGCTCATCTGTCTAGTTTATGTGACCAGTTTGAAAATTCCTTTTCCACCTCACAATAGTGTCATACGATAGGTAATCATTTCCATAAACAGCTGTCATCTCATCATGGATTTCTCGGGCAGTTTTGCCCTTCAAATGCAGGAACTTGGTTACACTACGAGCCTCAATTTTCTCCATCTCACACCTCAAGTCACTTCTGGCACTTATTGTAAAAAGCAAAAGGATTCAAATCACTGACACTGACAAAATATGTCCCGAGGCATTAATAATGACACTGAAAAATTTTCATCACTCTAGCTGAAAACTACCGGTGATAATTAAAACTTCGCGACACTCCCTCGTATTCCATCACAAGTTTACCTTCAATTGTTTTTTAATCTTATTCACCTTCTACTGAAGTTTTTTTTTTAATTATTTCAAATTAATTCTTTTCTTGATAAATTTAAAATAACAAAATTGAGCTATAAACAATGTTAAGGGGTTTAGAATAAAAAAGTAACGGATGCAAGTGCCAATGACCGACTATTGGGTGTATTTATTCATTGATATTATGAGAACTATATGAGCTAAACAATTTGAGTTTTACAGTTGTGTAACAATGTGATTTTCACAGCTGTATTACAAAGCTCATCCTTATCCTCTACATTTCTAGTAGATTAACTTTTGCGACATTGGAATACTTAGACCTAGCACGAGTGGTATTTTTTAGATTCACTAATGAATATCGGAACACAATATGACAACACTGTAAGGCTCCAATTGGCCGATAGTTCATAACTCATAACTCTCGTGATGAAGGATAGACCGACAGTACTGTATAGCATCTGCGTAGTGCGTTCAGTTCGTAATCTTAAGTTACAATATAATGCAACGCAGTTTAACGCCTTGTCATCTCCATAGTAAACATCTGCAATACTTTAAATCTTCTCTCAAGGTTGTAAAAACATCTTCGTTGTAAAAGACCACACCGCTCCCATACATGTTGCAGAGAAACGTAATTTTGCCTGATTTTATGAGGTGCGTTCAAGTTATAACACCTCCAAAATTTTTCAGGACTGAGACCAGATAGGAACTTCTGTTGCTTTTGTTAAAAATAAAGTGGATTCTTTGTGAATGAGATGTCCCTCTAGTGGAAGGGACGAGAGTTAGGACTGTTTTTGATACTTAAAATGGTGACGTTTTCATTACAAGAACAGCGTGTAATCATTCGTTCGTGGTGTGACACTTATTGAAGTTCATCGCCAGTTGAGTGAGGCGTGTGGTGATAGTACCATGGATGTATCTAATGTGCGTTCCTGGGTGCGACAGTTCAGTGAAGGCGGAACATCGTGTGACAACAAACCAAGACAGTCAGGGTCCCACACCAGCCGGTCTGATGACATGATCCAGCGAGTGGAGGGCGTTGTTTTGGAGGATCGCCGATTCAGCATTTTCAGATTTTCATGCAGGATTGTGTACACAGATCCCACGGAAACGCCAATTTTAGAGGCGATGTCTGAAACTGTCTTGGTTTGCTGTCACACGATGTTCTGCCTTCATTGAACTGTCGCACCCAGGAACGCATATTAGACACATCCATGGTACCATCACCACATGTCTCACTCAACTGGCGATGAATTTCAATAAGTGCCACACCACGTAGATGGAGAAAACGAATGATTACACGCTGTTCTTGCAATGAAAACGTCACCATTTTAAGTGTCAAACACAGTCCTTACTTTCGTCGCTGCCACTAGAGTTCTGTGCACTGTACAGTGCTGTCATCTCTCTCACACATTCAGAAATAGTCCACATGCATTTAAAAAGACCAGAAGTTCCTCTCTAGTCCCAGTGTTGAACAAAATAGATGTTATAACTTGAACGCACCTCGTAGCTTTGCTTATTTTATTCATTTCCTTTACTTCATGTTTTTCTCTATGGCTATTCGTATTAATAAGAGAAAGCAAATTGATGGGCTTCCAATAATTCTCTAAAAATGGACTTGAAATATCCGTTTTGAAGTCCTCAGAGTGAACGGGCACATTAAAATTATACTTCTGTGAGTCGAATATGATCTTGATGAGACGGTAAAATGTCCTTTAGCCCATTTTTGTGGTGCAGTGATAGTGTGTCTACATTAACTTCAAGATGTCTTGAGTTCGAAACGTAATGGTAAGTTATTCGGATAAGGGCTTCTTTGAGGGTTTTCTTATCCTCAGAATGGAATATAGAGCAAATCTAACCTCTAAGGACGGGATTCGGTTGAGCAAAATTTTTTCTCCTTCATTCATTTATCGTTCAAGGGCCCCACCAACAAAAGTGGAATGGGGAGCTTTATCCCTTCTCTTGCGTATTTCAACATACGATTAGTAGCATCCGTTTCAAACTTTCCATAGGGCACTTGCATTCAACATGTACGATGTTATGCACACAGTACAGCATCTTAAGTCATGCGAATGATAATTTGCGTAAAACTCTAATTAACTACGGCATCCTTGTAATAATTGTTACTATGCATTTTATTTTATGCTTTTTTTCAGCCGGAACGCACTGGAACGCGTGAACTTTCGGTAAACTTTTACAAAACCCAGTAAAATTTTAAATTGTAATTACCGCCCATATTGAATGCAGGAGTTTGAATTTTGTCATGATCTTTAATGAAGAAGTAATTCTTTAATACACTGCATTTAGAGCTGCCATCTTCCATTCGTTAACCTAAAACTGCCTTACAGCCGCCTACCGTACCATTTCCGTTCCTTAGAATTATGTAGTAGGATTACAGAGTGAAGTTTATACATGAACAAACGCCAATGAAAGGGTAAAACAAGCAGGCTGTGGTAAGATAACAGTCCTCTTCTGTGCGTCTGCTTGATTATAGTGCAATACTCTTATTTTCCGAGAGTAGTGTCTGATAGGTTTTAGAGTTTTAGATTTGTTGTACAATATGATCGAGTGAAGAGAGTTCCAGTAAAAGCTTTTAGAGAAAAAGAGCGCTGGATATATGAACAGTTTATTAAACATCTCAATTAAATAAGCACTTTTACGTAACTGCGTGTATTTACAAATCTAAGTTATACCAATGACAACAATGTTATTCTAGTGTTTCATATGCAATAACTTCGCTCTTTGTTTTCTAATTATAATTTTCTTTGCTTTTTGCCTGCGGATATGTGGAAAATATAGTACATCCTTTCCTAATTACGTACATACCTTTCTGTAAATACAATATTCTGTGTATCTTTTAGCAAACTATAGTGCGATACATATAAACCTGAACCATTTAAATAGGTCATAACTTTTGAACCAATAAGAGGACGCACGTGCAATTTTGGGAGAATATAACACACAATTGGAAGATTACATTACTTTATTTACATCTCAGAGAAAATGTTGGAAGTGTCCTCCACCAGCATCTATAGTTTTACGGCGATGATATCGAACTGAGAGAAGGTTAGTTCCAGCAAGATGGAGCAACGTGGCATACATCTAATGACACAATGGTACTTATAACCAGTTTCTTTGATAATCGAATAATCTCAAAAGGTCTGTGGCTCCCCAGATCCCCTGACTTAACCTCACCGGATTTTTCTTGTGGGGATATCTAAAAATAGAGTGTACAAGAATAGGCTACGGACAATTGATGTTCTCAAGGAATCAATTCGAACCGAAATAAGTAACATTGACGAGGATACTCTGCGTAAACTTCAGAGAATATGGTGAGATGAGTGCAAACATGTATAGATGCTGGTGGAGGACACTTGCAATATTTTCTCTGAGATATAAATAAAGTAGTGTAATCTCCCAGTTGTGTATTATATTCTCCCAGAGTTACACCTGTGTCCTATTATTGTTTCAAAGGCTATGTCCTATTGAAATGCTTCAGGTTTAAATGTATATCGCACTGTATTTACTCTACTGAATCTATTACAATATTCTTAGGAAGGTCATAGTAATTAGCAATAATAATTTGTGCAACCTCCCAGTAGGTCAAACAACTACCACAGAGCACTGTTGTATGACCTTATCCTTAAGTAGGATTTGTTATATACTCGATTCTTGAAAATGAACGGTGAAGATTCAAGGCGCTGAAATCTCTGGGCGTTCATGGGAACGAGATAAGTAGGTACTTACATATTACGGCATATCACGCGCTTTATGACGTGCGAGTGAAATCAAAGCAGTTAGTCTCTCTAGAATTTTACTACGCAAAATGAAACATAAACTTTTTTATAATCTTGTATTCAGATGTTACAAAAATGATGAAATTGGTCGAACGAGTAGATGTAATGACCAAAAATTTCTTTTGTGGATCAATAAACAGACACGTTTTTAGGATGTTCAGAGCGTATTGTTAAAAAGTTCAGGATGTGCCATTTATTAGTCGCGTAAATATCTTGAACCTTTAATGTTTAAATCAGAATAAATGTAAAAAAATCACATTTTTTCATATTAAGGTAACTTGGGATGTTTTATTTAAAATCTTCCTTTGGTATCCTTTCAAAACTTCAATACTTGAATGTCAAATTTGACGTTATTCTTTTCGTTTTTTTTTTTCAGTGACAGACGAACACACACATGCACACACCTACACATACACACACTTGTCTATGTATATTACTTTTTGCTTATTATCCCAAAGTACACATTCCGGAAATCTCAGTATGAAACTTTTGTTGGAATGCAATACTATCGCTATCATAAACGAGTGTCAGAAGCCAGTGCAAGTTAACATGATCCACAACAAATGTTACTTGAGTCTAGCGAGACCCGTATATTTCTTTTGGTTATCTGATTTATCTTTAAAAATTGAGTAATTATGTATGTAAAATTCAAGCACGATATAGACCTCAAAAGTTATTTGCAGAAAATTTCAGGTTCCTCCTTTAATCATCAACCCAATATCCCAAACATATGGTATTTTAGTTAAAACCAAGCAATTTTTGAGAAAGGAAAAGCTTCTTTCATGTAAAAGATTGATTTAGGTTCGATAAATTTCTTGGAAATCTTCGCCTTTATCCTTAAACAGTACTGAACTTTATAATAAATTTTGTGCTTGTCCGGTATTTGCTTCCTGAGGCGTATTTTTCATTGATACGCAGACAAATAGAGATGTGCGTGTATACCTAATATATATATATATATATATATATCATTTCGTTACTTTTATTAATGAGAGGACTGAATATCCATTTTGCGAAATGTGGTTTAGAATATTTTAGTTGAGTGCTATATTTTCTGCGCCTTAGACAACAGATAACCGAGCGGGATGGATCAGGCGGTTTCCTCTGTGGCCCGCATTCGGGAGGTCCGAGTTTGATTCCTGTGGCCAACCTACCTGACCCTTGGATATTTTCGGGATTTTCCCCGGGTCGTCAGGTGAATGCTGGGTAAGTTAATTACATCCCCCGATTTTCTAGTCCCTCCGTTTCATCTCCATTATCATTTCACATCATCTCTCATCTGCCTCTTACAAAGCAGAAGTGTCGGCGGCAGTTCCGGCGGTGCATTAGGATGATATGCTCTGAGTGAACCACTTCCTCCTCCAGTAGGTCAGTTGCCGGTCTCCAAAGGGGCTGCTGGGACCGCTTCCGAACCACAGTACGGGAGAATGCTCGTTGTCCTGGTCTACCGGGGGAGCCTTCTATCCAAATAAAATGTAGGGATCCTGCCCTCTGCACTGTCGTGGCACAGTGGGACCGCCACCCTCTGTCTTCTCTCTCTTAGGCCACGCCGTGGCTCAGTGGTTAGACCGCTTGGCTCTCACCAAGGCGGCCCGGGTTTGATCCCAGGCGACCGCAAAGTGAGATTTGTGGTGGACAACACGGTGTTGGGGCGGGTTTTCTCCGGGACCTCCGGTTTCCCCCGCCATCTCATTCCACCGGTGTTCCATCTTCATCTCATGTATTATCAGTGTCACCGCCTGCGGTGCCGTATGTAGTAGAAGCGGGCGTTAAACACTACACATTTCAATTCTGTCTTCTCTAGCCCCAGCCTTCCTCGCCGGGATGTCCCACTTGGGGGCATAGCTACAGTACATCAAGACTGGTCGAATCCCTTCCTTAGCAATCCTAATCGTAGACAAAAGGTACAAAAATAAAGAAAATTCAATTCTTAAAGTTTGCATTCAAAACGGCAGCGTAAAGCAACTGAGGCACGTAATAAACAGATAATTTACATTAAAATGAAAGCCCCTTTTGACCCATAAAACATGGATAATTTGTGTTGCACAACAGGATAGCTGTTTGCATCTGAGGAGAGTTCCTGTGAGAGTTACGAACTGGGTGAAGGTTAATTTCCGAACAGAAGTTTGCGAGCGCATTGGTAATAGACTAGACATGTCCAATTTATATGACAGTGAAAGTATGTACTTAAATTGTAACAATGCCGTTTTTAATATCTACAATAGATGGCAGTACTACTGTTCTTGTTAAATACAAAATGTTTTGTTTCTTATTCGGAGAAAAGCATTGATCGCAAGCTGAAACATTAATTTCGGTGTGTCACGATTGCAGATGTACCGCCAAGCCTTGCTGAGGCCTGACCTTTCCCGCGAGCTTAGGGTGGAGCGTTGTTCACCACAACATCCACAGTGTGAACAAGGACGAAGTAGTTTCGATACCAGTGGATGAATCACGGCGGCAGTGCCAAGCTATCAGCAAAACCTCGGCCTTTTCCTTCTATTGTGTTTTACAGAGAGAAGGTGTGACTATGACAATGATTCCATAATAGGTTCAAGATTAGCTTATGCGTAGCCTGGGGCGGATTTAAGATACAACGATCGGCTCATCTCACCTATTGGTTTGGGAACTCTGAGAAGTCCAGGCCCGATTGACTTAGTATTTAAAATATTTTAAGAGACGTCCTTCTACAGTCAATTACAGCTAAGATAACAAAATTGACTCTTCAGATAATACAATTTTAATTATAGATCCCTTCACCTCTCTCTCACCATCGTTCGGCGATTATGTTAACTTTTATTGAACGATTGAAAATGTACCTTATCAAAAACACAATCGTATGTTAAGCTTGCTCTATCGCTTTCTCTATTCACATAAAATGGGTAATTGCATGATGCAATCCAGTAATGACTACGCCAGCACAGTCAATTTGATTACATGACTTTCAAAATGGGCCTGGGGACAAAACAAATGAAATGTGAAGCTTCAAAACGTAGCTTTTAGTGTACAAGTGACAAGTTATTGCTTCGCGATGCAGAAGCTGATGCCAACTCTTTAAGAATATGTAGAAAATGTCAGGAGATTTTTCCAGAGTGGGAAGTAGAGCAACGTAGTGGAAAATAGTACAAAATTACCTGTATGTTACACCTTTATTTCTTTGGATATCTCTCGATAGTGCTTATATTAATTATCATCAAATAAACAAACTGCAAGCTCGTCGTATATTGGTAAAGTTTGTTTAGTTAACGCATGTGCACGTCGGTCGACTCCTTTGACGAGCCCTTATAATCGTTTTACAACCCCCGACCCTCCTTCTCCCAGATCTTTCTGTAAGGTTGCTACCTTTCTCGATACGTCATGGGTATCGTACGAGGTTTCGTCTAAATAAATTATCTTATGTCCATTACTGCGAAACTTCCTTAGTTTTGATATATATATCACCAAGCTACATTCTACTGGATTCCATAATAACCCTTATCTTTTTTATTTAAGTTTGATTTATGAGTCACTATGTTTACACTCAAACTTCACTTACTTGTTGTTGTATAATTGAAACGTTTTCAGGATCATTCGATCTCATCCTCAGCTGTTTGGTGACTAAATGAACCGTCCTCTTCTTTCACTACTACGGAGCTCCGATCACTCTGCCATCTGGTGTTAGGGGCACTAAGTTTTAATACTTCATTTAATGCCGGGATTTCAAAATTTATAACTTTGTCACGGTTTTTGTTTATTAATATTTTTTCCCAAATATCCAATTCTATGGGTGTACTTAAAGATTTTAACAGTTTAATGTTGAGGCCAATGTTGTGGTTTTCTGTCCAAAAATGGTGTGAAACTGCAGATTTTCCTGTTTGTTTCAACTTAATGTTCCTCTGGTACTACACAAAGAAAAATGAATACAACCCAGTTTCACATCAACTAGCTGCCTTTAGAAGTCTAATTCACCGGCTATACAACATCCCACTGAGTAAGGATGAATTTTTGAAAGAACAACACATAAAAGACATAGCGGTATTAAATGGATTCAACCCAGCCATCATAAGGAACATGATGAAGAGAAAAGAAAAACTGAAGATAATATCAAAAAATACCGCTCTCACACCACTTAAAAACACAAATTGGCAATATAGAAAATTCACCTACCATCCATGGGCTTTTAGAAAATTTGAACGAATCTTCAAAAGACTAAACTTAAAACTAGCACCCCGAAACAAATTCAGTCTGAGAAACCTGCTAAATAAACCACTGAAAAATACAATCCCCAACAATTTGAAATCAGGAATTTATCAGATTAATTGTGAAGTGAGTGAGTGAGTATGTGGTGTTTAAGGGCCCGTCGACAACAAGGTCATTTGGGCCCCATAATGATCTTGAAAACGTTTCAATTATACAACAACAAGTAAGTGAAGTTTGTGTGTAAACATAGTGACTCATAAATCAAACTTAAATATGAAGAATACTTCACTGTTAATAATGCTTCTGCTTTTAATATTTATAACCCTTATCTTATTCAAAATGCGGTATTTGAAACCCAGCTCCTTTAGGAGACCGCACAAAGTGCAGTGTCCATAAAGAAAATCACAAATTTCTTGCAAATGTGCAACCAATTCGTCTAAGATGGGTGCTCTCTCTTTTGCATGGAATCTACATTTTTTGGCCTATTAAATCGCATGTGAAATTATCTACTTTAGAGAAACGTTTCCTTTTGTTTTCACACTTGATAGGCGTCTTTGGTATTCCTTTCGTCACAATATTTCTTACTGTATTTCTGTGAATACCCAGAATTTATCATCAGGTTCATTGCACGACCCATTACCAAGATTATTTGTCAGCACATATTTATATGTGTTCAAAACAAGCGCTTGAATTTGATTAGAAACAGTTCCCATTATAACTTTTTTTTAAAGACTTTTCCAGTAATATAACTCGGTCCGTTATTCACACTATTGTCATCACTTTGATTATTTTCACTTGACTGAAAGTTATCTACTACTTTATTTGCATTTACCACTGCATTTTCCTCCCACGGTCTCCACATTGTGACACACAACGAATTTCTGCACGCAATGAAACAGATCAACTGGAAGTTGGAACTTTGGCAACTGAGACTCCACGTGAAGTAAAATGCGAGTGTCACATCAAGAAAATCAGGGTTGCTATTGGTCCTCAGCGACAGTGTTCCATTTCTGAAGTGTGGAGATTTACGACGGTCATTAGTGGGCGGGAGGGTCAGGTTCATTTGAGTCCGAACTGCACACGCGTTGACTAGACAGACTGTAAGTTTACACCAAGTTCTTTAAAGTAGTTGCTTACGGAGTAAGAATGTATGAAAGGGCTGTGATCCATAAGATTCTAACAGAAGAAAACTTGGAAATAACATTCATGGCAACTGGTGTACATCAGATGATGATGATGATGATATTTATATGGACGGAAAGTCTCGTTTGACAATACTCAGATTAAATATCTGAAGGTTACATATGCAATCTCCGGATCTCCATTCGAATGTTTTCTTTTCCCCGCAGATGAAATTCAGTTTATTACCACCTGTACCCCCTTCTTTCTATTTAATACTAATCCAATGTCAAGGTCTCACTGTTAAACTACAACTGTCGTCATGTTTGTTAGAGACAGAAACTTCACGAGCAGGCTGTTTTTATAACCATAAAATGTGTGTATTTCACAATTCGACCATGAAGCTAGTTTTGTGTTTATTGTCTCCTCCGGACTGTACTGCCTCTGGTTTGTCATTCTTATCTTCCTGCATTAACCCCATTTCTTAGATCTATACTCTGTTTTCCATTACCTTACCCTACATGTCAGCAGTATCAGGTGCTTAAAATCTTCTCTTATTGGCTGCTGGACTTATGTGTACTACAACTTAGAAAGTTTATGCATCGCCATAACAAGGTTATCACTCTTGTTTATACTGGCCTATTTGTATTACTCGACAGTGTTGAGGCGTATCGACCTTTAGGTGACCAGCGCTGTGATCGTCTCTTATCGGGTCTTATCTGGTCAATCAGAAGAGTGAAATATTAGTAAGTTGATGTACAGTGAGTTTCGAAATACAAATAGAGCGACTGGAAACTGCGTGTATTTATATGATATGTTTTCTCGCGCCTGCCGATGTATGACACGTTGCTGTCCAGAAGACATGATTATATCTGAACAGAATATATATATATATTGTCGCGCGGGCGTCGGAACACCCTGTGAAGCAACTGAGGGCGGAAGACAGGGGAGGCTCGGTTAGCCACGCCCTTCCCTCGTTTGTCTTATAGTGGTGACAGCCAGTGGTCGGAAAGAAACATAATTGTGCGTCTGTTTTCCTTCCACCTGGTTCTCGATCTTTCTGTTACTAGAACAATCTTGTAAACACCAGAAGTCGGGATATTCCTATATAAAGAGGGACAGACAGACAGTGTGAGTCAGTTGTTGAGTTGTTGTTGAGTTGGTCAATCAGTTGGTTAGTGAGTGTGAGCGAGAAGACAGTCGCAGTTCTTGGTGTAAGAGTTAGTCAGTGACGTGTTAATGAACGAAAAGATTGTGCAACGGAAGACTGTACGAACTGTGTATGAGTATCGGAGTTTATGTAATCGCGAGTACAAGTGAAGTTGTAACGGACGAACTGGTAAATTGTAATTGTGTGCAGCAAGTAATTTTGTGTAATTGGCAAGTGTTAAACTGTAAGTCGGTGGAAATAAAGAACATTGTTGAGTGGTGTAATTGGACTTTTTATTCCACGAACCCACAAAGTCACACTGGTGTCAGGAAGCGGGAAGATAACATCACCGAACATTACAACCATGGACGCGGCATTGGAGAAAATTTTAGAGATGATGACGGAAATGACGGCGGAACTGAAAGAAATGAGGACGGCAACTGAAAACCTCGCTGCAAAAACAGAAGCGGCAAAGAACAGCCTAACAGAGAAGCTGGAGACTAGAAATAACCTGGCCGCGGAACTGAAACTAATCAGGACGGCTAAGGACAACATCACCGGGAAGATGGAAGAAATGAAGGCCGAATTAACAGCGAAGACGGAAACGGCTAACAACAACTTGGCCACGACAATGACCTCAAAGATGGCCGAACTGACCACGGAAATGAAGGCGGCGAACGAGGCTCTCGCCGCAAAGTTTGAGGAACGTTTGGCCGGCGTGAGGGATGACGTCCCGAACCTGGGCAAGCGGAAGGGTCAAGTAGACGACCGCCTTAATGATTTAGAGGAAAAGGCCGACAACATCGCAAAACCTCTCACCCGCCTGACGGAGGAAAACCGGCCTTATGTGTGGACGGAGGACGCCGAAGACGCTTTCCAGCACCCGAAGGGGACCCTGTGCAGTGCTTCAATTTTGGGTTTCCCACAACCGGGTGGCGCCTTCATTGTGGACACCGACGCCAGCGACCATTGCATTGGAGGTGTCCTATCGCAGATCCAGGACGGCCACGAGCGCACAAGAGTGGAAGAGGAGGAGCGTGCCGCAGCAGTCCGAGTAGTTGTGGCAGTGCCTGCTGAAGGCTGGGATAGCGCAGGCCTGAGGAGGGAGCAGCTGGCGGACGCAGACTTGGGGCCACTCTTGAGGGAAGTGGACGCAGGGACGAGGCCAACCTGGGAGGACATCGCACCGAGGAGCGCCACCTACAAGTCGCACTGGGCCCAATGGGACTCGTTGAAGACCAGAGAGGGCGTGCTGTTCCGGGTATGGGAGTCACCCGATGGGAAGGCGCGGAGAGGACAGTTGGTACTTCCCCGGAGCAAGGTCCCGGAAGACTTGGAGGAAGTGCACGCCGGTACTTCAGGAGGACACCTGGGAGCGAACCGAATGATTCACAAACTACGGCAGCGCTACTTCTGGCTCAGACTCCGGGCAGATGCTGGTGGTACACCTGGACCGCCTCGCACGCTACGATGGGGCTGTTCGGGGGCGAACAGCTTTGAGGAGGGAGCAGTGTCGCGCGGGCGTCGGAACACCCTGTGAAGCAACTGAGGGCGGAAGACAGGGGAGGCTCGGTTAGCCACGCCCTTCCCTCGTTTGTCTTATAGTGGTGACAGCCAGTGGTCGGAAAGAAACATAATTGTGCGTCTGTTTTCCTTCCACCTGGTTCTCGATCTTTCTGTTACTAGAACAATCTTGTAAACACCAGAAGTCGGGATATTCCTATATAAAGAGGGACAGACAGACAGTGTGAGTCAGTTGTTGAGTTGTTGTTGAGTTGGTCAATCAGTTGGTTAGTGAGTGTGAGCGAGAAGACAGTCGCAGTTCTTGGTGTAAGAGTTAGTCAGTGACGTGTTAATGAACGAAAAGATTGTGCAACGGAAGACTGTACGAACTGTGTATGAGTATCGGAGTTTATGTAATCGCGAGTACAAGTGAAGTTGTAACGGACGAACTGGTAAATTGTAATTGTGTGCAGCAAGTAATTTTGTGTAATTGGCAAGTGTTAAACTGTAAGTCGGTGGAAATAAAGAACATTGCTGAGTGGTGTAATTGGACTTTTTATTCCACGAACCCACAAAGTCACAATATGTACACTGGACTTGCTATGTATGTGCTATAAGTTCAGGTAAACATCTCTGTGTTGCGAATTTTTCCCGATACGCTTTCTCGCTTTGTCATGCAGTACATCAGCTTACTAATATTTCACTCTTCTAATCGACCAGAAAAGACCCGATAAGCCCGCCTCGGTAGCGTAGATGGTAGTATGTCTGCCTCACGTTCAAGAGGTCCCGAGTTCGAGTATCGGTCAGGGTGAGTTACCTAGATAAGATTTTTTCCGGGTTTTCCCTTATCGTAAAAGACGAATGTCGGGTAACTCTAAGCTCCATTGACCTTGGGCCCATTTGAGCATCATTCACGCATTTCGTTCATCGTCCGACAGACGATCACAGCGCTGGTCGAAGGTCGATACGACTCAACGCTCTGTCGAATTTTTCCCGATACGCTTTCTCGCTTTGCCATGTAGTAGTATAGCACGTGCGTCACTACCACGTCTTCACTAGCAATAAACCACTCTGGGTTGAAGTTTCAGTTCGATATAGTCGTTATTCAGGACGGTTAAAGGTGCGTGAAATTTTCTTATTGAACGCGAAAATTGTGCGCGATGGTAGAATCTGCAGGCTCTTCTAAACTCAAACGTAAGACGAACCCTTACATAGTAGCGAGAATCAAATGATATTAAGTCATTTTGATGTACTTTCGAAAAGAAATCATTCTTTTCCAGCACGAAAAAATTGAGAAGAATAGATCGGCACTTATAGGTGTTAGCATCAGCAATGTCAGGAAATCTCGAAGAGAACTAAAAATGACAGGCGAGCTAACAACTCCAAGCAAGAAGAGGAAACCAGGAAAACCTGTATTCGGCAAGCGTGATGAGTTTATTAAAACTGTTGTGCGTATGCATAGATTTTTCTTTAAAAATAAGTTGCCAAAGCTAAATAAAATCTTAGCTGTTGTAAACAAATTGCACCAGGAACTGAGATTTGTACATGAAAAAAGGGTCAAACGAAGCGTAATAAGAGACATGGAAGATATACTGTTATGGCGAAGAGGTTATCTCAGGTCAATTAGGCAGCATAGAACTGCAAATCTGAAGATTTATTACCTTGACGAGACATGTTTGTATGAGGGACGTACAACGAACAATTTTTGGCGTGAAACAACGTGAGCAGTAAAAAAACAGTCATTTTTACAGCTGGACTAAAAACCCAGGGACTAACGCACATAGGCATTGATATAGGTTTTGTGGAAGGCGGAGTTTTGCAGTTTGAATCAGAGAAAACTGGCGGTTTTCAAGAAGAGCTTATCGTGGAATATTTCAACAGTAGTTTACAAGTGTTTTCCGAAATTAGAAGCCAATACAATGGACAGTGCTCCATACCACAGTGTTCGTGTAGAAAGGAAACCAAATAATTGCATGAAAAAGCAGGATATTTTTGACTGGCTGAATGCAAAAAATGAAATTGTTGATAGATCACTTGTTAAGTTGGAACTGCTCCAATTAGTGCAAAAATATTCGAGTGGCTGTGACAAGTACGTCGTTGACTAAGGAGCAACATCCGCTGGTCACGAAGTCTTTAGGTTTCCTCCATATCATTCATTGGTTTTTAAATACTATTGAATTCATTTGGGGTCAAATTAAGGGCTACGAGGCAAGAAATAACACCAAATTTAAGTTGGCAGAGGTTAGGGCGCTGCTTAGCACAACATTGTCGCAGATTAATTACATTTGAAAAGAAGCAATTTTCTCACATAGTCAAAGAAGAAAATAAAACGGAGCTGAATGTCAATATAGGTTATGTTGTTGAGAGGGTTGCCATAAACCTTGTAGAAAGTTTATCTCACAGCGGAAATGACGTCGCAGTATCCGATTCCAAAATGGAAGGGGTTGTTTCTTTACCGAATATTTCATAATTGTGTGTTAAATATGCATTATATGAATGCATGTTTACAATCTTAATTTGCAAGAGACATGCATGATTTTGTACGGTTTCTGTTTAAGTTATGCCATCAGTTTACTCCACGTGCTCTGTAACCACATTTACGTCGGGAACAACCTCAGCCAATCCACGAGAGGACAAAGCAGGTGGATACATTTAGGTTTGTTTACATGCTGGGTAGGCTTACAAAAGCTGAGTTTAGATGTGTTACGACTGCGGTTTGCGTGACATCTTAAATTCGCCCCGTGTATTGTAAAATATCCGGTTACAGTACATCCTCTCAAACACGGGATTAACACGTTTCTTCGTTGTTTTACCATAGAACGTCGCATCAAGGTTCTTAGAAGTTCATGGTCAACATTTCATTATCTGACGTCAGACTGGTCCTGCTAAGTGTTTTGTGCATCTCCATATGCAGTTGTGGTCACAAACTCATGTCCTGTGTGGGGATTTGCCTTTTTTTTATTTTCAAAACCAATTACCTGTTACTGTGGCGCCAGTAAGTTCTTTAGAGATGAGAAAACATGGAAATAATCATTTCTTTTACAGTAGCCCTGTGTCGGCTAAGGTTTGAATGAGTAGAGCCAGACTGAAAAATTCAATGCCATAACCGGGATTTGAAGCACGGATCTCCCGCTCTCCGTGCGGTTGCTCTAAACCACTGAGCTACTATGGCCAACGTGCCGATACGACATTAAATTCTCCACCAATTTACTGCACCAATTTCCATCAATTTACCTAAAATAAAAACACAGTGGTTTAACTATGAAGCCTGGGACTTAAGTACTTACAGTATAAAAAATAAAAAAAAAATATAAAAATATTATCTGCTAATCTATTGTCCAGGCATCTAGATGCTAAACCTGGACACGATTATTTACAATTTTATTTGATTTATTTAATGATTTAATATAACTTAACAATAACAAATTATAATCTTTGCAGATACAATCCTATATTACATGTTTTACTATAATATCCTCCACAAGAGAAGTTACAAAATTCATTAAATTGTGTGTTTGTTAGCCTGTCTCCTCTATATTGACTTCCTGTTCCCGATTCTGATAACTGCGTCTCCTTCTACCTGTCTTCATTCTATATCCGAAACAGTTTCCTGATTTATGTCTAATCCTTTTTCCTGAGGTACTTATAGCTGTGTCCTATCTACTTCTAGTTCCCGATGTCGTCTTAATCTACTGGAACTTCTAGTTGCAGACTGTTCACCATTGGGTCTATGCTGACGTATGCGTCTTGGCTGATTCTGAAGTCTATTGATCTTATATTGTTCCATTACTACGTCAGAAACGGTGAGAACCATCTTCTCTAAGATTTTAAGATGGTATTCATATCTAATGATGTTATATACTTGTTTCCCAGCTAGTAACTCTCTATATTCCTGTAAAGTCTCTTTATATTTAATGCATTCAAAAATGACATGTTCTGGTGAGTCTTGCACTTGACATACATCACAGATATCGCTAGGTATCGTCCCTATCTTCTTGAAATATGTGTTAAATGGACCGTGTCCTGCTATATATAATATGCCACCCTTTCCGGGCAATATGTTTTTGAGATTCAACCTTTCTTTTATGTTTGGAAATAGATTGTATGTTCGTCTGCTAATTGTCATCTCATTCCATTCTTGTTGCCATCGTCGTATTAAACACCATCGTACTTCTGTTTTGGTCCTACAACATTCTCCAATGATGTCCTCTACTCTTTTTAGATCTCTTTTCTTCAACCAAAAGTATGCCGCTCTCATCAGGATTAATAAGTCTATTGGCCAAATGGCCATAATCACCAACAGAGCCATTGTTCCCGTAGTAGAAGCTGCACCGGTCATCCTAAGCAAAGCTCTTCTCTGTGTTGATCTAAGTACTTTTATATTTTTGGTATTACTCAATCTATGTGCCCAGATTCCAGCTCCATATGCGGTTATGCCCACCATAAAACTCATGTGATAAACACTGACTATCTCCGTTGGTAGCTTGAATTTTCTGGTCGTAAGATTAGATAATTTCATCATCACATTATTAGCTTTATTTTTAACCTCATTTATATGTGTATTATAAAGCTGTTTTTCATCTATGTGAATCCCCAAATATTTCACTACCTTTTTCCTGCATACTTTAACTCCAGCCAGTTTAATTATTGGATCCCTTTTTAGCGTCCCTTTCATTATCATGAACATCGACTTTTGTGGCGCAACTTGCAATTTAACTTCCTTACACTTACAGTATAGTAAGTCGTCACAAAAGGTGCGTGTCTCATAGCAAATGAGACCCTAGACCCTACCGGGAAACAAACGAGTCAGCTGTCATGTCGGCATGTTGGCCATAGTAGCTCAGTGGTTTAGAGCAACCGCACGGAGAGCGGGAGATCTGTGGTTCAAATCCCCGCTATGGCATTGAATTTTCCAGTCTGGCTCTACTCATTCAATGAGGAAACATGTTATCTCCCAAAGAGTAATTAAGAATTACCCCACTCGTTCTAAAGTGGAGTTTCGCGCTCTTGCAAGGTTAGCTTCTGAGCTAGTATACTCTCAGAAATTGAACTGGGTTTGTGGCACAATAACATTTAGGGATATTTTCGAATACTGAAATGTTGAACAATACAGATGTATTATTTTATCTTGACAGGAATCCTGCGCGGTAGGGATGAGTGGCAACTGTGGTGGGGATAGTGCACCTATCGCCACAATGCATCACACGCGTAAGATTACGGGAGGGAGGGCGGTGCATAAGGTGTCTAAAAACAAATTTCACTCTCGAAGCCAGTTTTTGTAGCTGTTATAAACTAAGTTGTAATTCTTACTATGGTAAAAATCTATGGTAAAAATCTTGTTGGATCTTAAATAGTACATAGGCATTTGGAACAAAACCCTGTTCTCCTCCAGCAGGCATGATAAACAACTGTCGGCCTTTCAATATCGCTGCAGAGTCCCTGTAACGTATTTCACTCCAGGCATATGGTTCAGCATGTGCTGTATTTATATAAGTTTCATCCATATAAACTTAATTTAGATATCTCGGAATATTTCGTAAATACTTAAGCCTTTTTGCACGTATGGTGCGATTAAAATTTGTCTGTCACGCTTAGTGTTTTTTATTTTCAAATAATCCTAGCTTCAAAAGAACTCTTCTTAATTTTCAGACACTGCCTTGGAAGTCAGTAGAGTTTTTAGCTTCATAAGCACTTTCTTCAAAGTTGGTCTTTGTTTTTCTGTGCTTTAAAAATTATTCATAGTTCGCCTGACTATTTCTGAATTAAAACATCCAAATTAAATTTTGTGCATGTTCTTAATCTTTGTTTACTGGGCATAGATAAGGACGTTGTTGCACTAGCACCAATGGCTTTTCTTTCCTTAATAACTCTCCTAAACTGCTTTCAGACACAACTGTTGCCTCAGATGCCCTTCCCCAGATTTTTATAGCTGACCTAGACCATTGTTCCTTTTTTATAAATCTATGGATATTGGTTATCACTTCTCGTGTTTTTAAATGTAGCACTTTATTTCCTAATGTGCTGATAGGAGGCGTCATTTACAAATGCCCTCTTGGAACAAGGAGACAAGCACATTTTGAAACAAGCTGTAGTGTTACCGAGTAGCTCTGCACGTGTTTAGTTGCTCGCAACTGGTACGCAACTGACCTGCCCTCCCCTCCAGTTGTAACCGTTCTGAGGTGGACTCGTCCAGATACCACTGCGCATCGCTCTGCACTTTTCAAGATAAAAAAATACATCTGTAGTATTGCTCACTAGAGAGCCTTTCGATCTGATGTCATTTTTCCCATTCCTATGCTCATTCTATTCTCCAAGTTAACGTTGTTCATTTCCAACGAATGGTATGCTCCTACTTAGTGAAGGATACTTATTCAAATAATTTCGATAGAATTTCATTGAGTATCTCAGATAGAGGAAATATTTCATTCAATCCAGAAATTCAAATTTCATTGCATATACATGTTCTGAAGCTTTTTGATTAAAACATTCACAAAAATCCGCACATGAAGTTGTCAATGTACTTTTTTAAAACTTACGTCCTTCAACGTTGTCATATCGGACGATGAATGAAATGACGCTCTAGTGAGCCCAGAGTTCATAGCTTAGAGTTACCAGGTATTCATATTTCAGGATAAGGGAAAACCCTGGAAAAAAACGTTATCCCTGTAACTCACCTTGACTGAGATTCGAACTCGGGACCTCTTGAACGTGAGACAGGCACGTTACAGTCTATGCTACAGAGGTGGGTATATGTGTCTGTGTGAGAGAGAGAGAGAGAGAGAGATGGGGGGGGGGAGGCGCTCATACCTGTCTACGTGCGGGTGTATGAAAGATAGGAGGGAAAACTGGGTTAAATTTCAAACTTTATTTTAACTCAGTAGGTTACAAGGTGAAGATATGAAGATAACGAATATGCTGAAGTTGTTCTCGGGAAGCAAGCCAGGTGAAAAGACGATTAGAAATTAGAAGTGTGCATCTCTCCCTTCCCCAGGATATTCATTAAATGTTATAACCACAAATGAATCACTGGATATAAGACAAATATAAACAAAGACAAAATTCGCATTACTGAACAAAATACTGTTTTCAGTATTATTAAATGCCAGGTCAGGAGAGGGCGTGAGCATTGAAAATTAAATGATAATTAATAAGCCTACCAGATAAGCCTACCGCTACAGCCTGTATCCCGTTTACCGGCAACCTATCCGGCAGAATCAGCAGAATTCTCGCCAAATACAACTTCAGGACCATCCACAAGCTACCTCCGAAGATTAAACATTTGTTGAGACCAGTGAAGGACCAACTGGCCTTCCAAGTTCCGGAAGTGTACCGCATTCCCTGTGAATGAGGGGCACCGCATGCAGGACAAACCGGAAGGACCATCGCTACCAGAATAAACGAACATGAATGGCGCATTCGTTTAATGCAACTTGAGAAGTCTGGGCTGGCAGAGCATTGTTTTGACAACGACCATAGAGCCAACTTTCGGGAGATGACCACCTTGGCAAAATGCAGTTGGGGAACTGCTTAATCCTAAGTGATTCCCTCAGTGCACTTCAAAGCCTACGGCAGCTGTACAACTACCACCCTATTGTGCAGCGTATACAGGATGCCCTCCACGTTTTACACGCTTCTGGCGTTAGCGTGGTGTGTGCATGGATCCCTGGTCACATAGGCTTGCGGGGGAATGAAATGGATACGACAGCCAAGACGGCTATCATGAACCCAGGGTTCGAGTACCATCTGTGACATCGGAAGATTTTAGGGCCGTATTGCGGAGAGCTGTGCAAACCTGCTGGCAGGAAGAATGTTCCGCTCTCCGCAATAATAAACTTAGATCTGTGAAAGAACTTACGATTCCCTGGGTTACCTCCTGTCGGTCATCTCGTCGCGAGGAGGTGAGTTTGACTCGGTTTCGTATTGGGAAATGCTTTTTTACTCATAGTTTTCTTTTTAAAAAGGATCCTTCTCCACTGTGTCCGTTTTGCAAAGAAGCGTTATCTGTACGACACGTGCTGCTAGAGTGTTTTCACCTAGCAGACCTTAGGACGTCTCTGCAGCTGCCGGCCAGCTTTGCAGAAATGCCAGCGGACGATAACACAGTAGTGGAGAAGGTTTTCAGATTCTTTTATAGACTAGACTTTAGGATTTAGCGAAGGGAATTTATGGCATTTTAGATTTATACTTCATTTGTTTCTATAGTTTTTATGTGCATGTATTATTTGTAAATCTATTTACATATTTATAGTGTTTTAGAGAAATTTATATCTGGCTTTTGCCATGACCAGTTTTTTTAAAAAAGGGCGCTGATAACCTCTGCAGTTGAGCGCTCTTATACTCATCATCATTGGCAAAATGCAACAGGCACTGGGAGCAGAGAGTTAAGGAGGCGTTGGCCATTTCCTCCGAGAGGAGCACGCTTAATCGTGATGCTGGGTTTCAGTTCAGCTCCTCTTGGAAACCGGCCTTAAAATGGAAATCCGTCGACTTAAGGAGCACATATCTATACAGCTTGATCATCAAGTTAAGTAGTTAACGTTTCTTTGACCCAATTAATTTTCTATACTGACGCCATCTACTGACCTGGCATTTAATTTACTGAAAACAGTCTTTTGTTCAGTAATGCGAATTTTGATAGTGTTTTGTCTTTGTTTATATTTGTGTTATATCCAGTGATTCATTTGTGGTTATAACATTTAATTAATATCCTGATGATGGGAGAGATGCACACTCCCGAAACGATTTCTAATCGTCTTTTCAGCTGGCTTGCTTCCCGAGAACACTTTGAGCATATTCGTCGCCAGGAAAGCTTCAGGTCTTATTATGAGTATAACGAAGTTCTCTCCACCCAAAACAACCCTTCATATGAAACCGTTTACGTTACGCGTTTTTCCCCCTTGTTCCATTTATACCCGCCGTTATCTCCAATGGTCATATCGGCAGCCGTTTTCCTTTGGAACATACCGAAGGTGTTAACTCGTTATCTTTGTTTTTTAATCATTAGATCACGCACACATTCACACTCTCATTCATACTTCCAGACTCTGGGGAAGATGGGGAATTATCTTGGTCGGAGAAAAATCCCCACCCACACTGCCGGGAATCGAACCCGGGACCCCTATCACGGCAGGCAGGTGCTCTACCGACTGAGCTACGGGGCCCGTTTTATTTTCTCGTTAACAGCTACAAATTATTAATACCTCTGATATTAATTCTGTAATGGTGGTATTGATGACTGTAATGACGGTATTAATTCTGCAATCTGTAACGACGATATTGGGGTCATAAATAACATCTTTATATTGAATTCCGAAAATAGCCACTGTCGTCCCTTCACTTTTATTAAATGTTAAGTAATCGAAACCTTATAGCATAAGAAAGAATTTGCTTCAAGAATTAATGCTGGTTTGAATATATTTAAAAGTTTATGGCATCAAACGAAATACGAGGCTATTATCCGTTTGAAAATATCTCTTTTTAAGCAGTACACCATGAAATTTTAAATGGGTTTCTTTTATCCGCTAACAGCTGTGTTGTCAGCCTACAAAGTATGCATTACCTTAGTATTTATTACCTAATTGAAGCCATTTTTGGTGAAAAATTGTACGTAAGCAGATGGAATGATAAGCCTTTATGCGAATGACTGCTGTCTGGTGGCAAATAAAGTGTGGGAAATGGTTAAGGCGCTTTCAAACAAGATATTATTCATAATAGCATAATTATGACGAACATATCAGGATGATAGTAGTACTAAAATTAAAAATAAATAAAATAAAACTCCAGAGAAGGTCATTTGCAAAAGAATGCATGAAATTTAGGCGCTTTTGAGATGGCTTACAAGTGATTTAGTTTCTATGCATGTTTAGGTCGCTGTGCACTACTAGCTTCCATTTCAATGACGTCCAAAACTAGGGAGTACTCGTGGCTCACAGGATGGCTCAGGAACAGGATCTGGAGTATATAACGTAAGGTGCAATAGTTTTTTTTCCCTCTTGGAACAAAGTTATGCTACTGTTCAATACATACAGGGAAAAATAAGAACTTACAGTGGTAAGTAGGGGCCGTATTCATAGTCAGATTTGGTCCGGACCAACTTGTTACTTCCGGTGGACTAATGGTGGACCATCGATTTTCTTATTCATAAACCGGGATTAGGAATAGTCAGGGAACCAAACACGTTTTTCCGGCTTAAACTTTGGTCTGGCTCCGAATGGTAGATTAAAGGCGGACTATCTTTGCAACAGAGACGACAATGAAATCATGAATGTAGCTGTAGTGCGTAGAATTCGTGAAATAAGACGACGTAGGAAAACTTATCTACCAAGAGTAGAAATTATTGCAAAGTACAACGACCTAAACTTCAAAAGCAGTTACAGGTTTAGTAAAGCGAACGCCAGTAGCTGATAGAAATGATTCCTCCTACCCTGTACGTCAGCGACGATAACGAGGTCTGAGTATCTCAACTGACACTCAAATCCTATCAGCAAACTCCCTCCATACTTCTTCGTCGACACGGTTTTATTTTATATAGTGTTCATTCTTTTTTGGACTAGAGGAAACAACGGTCTTCCTCTGATCAATTGATACCACCGCTTCTTCATATTGTCCATATTCACAGCACACCAAACTTTGTTACCGAACCTGAAACAGCAGCTGCAACCGTAAGAATGATTAAGAAACAGCTGTGAAACGACCACAGAAATTTATAAACTTGTAGGTACAGATGTATTATTTTATCTTGACAGGAATCCTGCGCGGTAGGGACGAGTAGCAACTGTGGTGGGGATAGTGCACCTATCGCCACAATGCGTCACACGCGTAAGATTACGAGAGCGGAGGGCGGTGCATAAGGTGTCTAAAAACAAATTTCATTGTCGAAGCCAGTTTTGCAGCACTTATAAACTAAGTTATAATTCTTACTATGGTAGTAATCTCCACATTTTGTTGGATCTTAAATAGTACATAGGCATTTGGAACAAAACCTTGTTCTTCTCCAGCAGGCATGATAAACGACTGTCGGCCTTTCAATATCGCTGCAGAGTCCCTGTAACAGATTTCACTCCAGGCATATGGTCTAGTATGTGCTGTATTTATATAAGTTTCATCCATATAAACTTTACTTCGATATCTCGAAATATTTCGCAAATACTTAAGCCTTTCTGCACGTATGGTGCGATGTTCGATTAAAATTTGTCTGTCACGCTTAGTGCTTTTTTTTTTTCAAATAATCCTAGCTTCAAAAGAACTCTTCATAAGGTTCAGACACTGCCTTGGAAGTCAGTAGAATTTTTAAGCTTCATAAGCACTTTCTTCAAAGTTGGTCTTTGTTTATCTATGCTTTAAAAATTATTCATAGTTCGCCTAATTACTTCTGAATTAAAACATCCAAATTAGATTTTGTGGATGTTCTTAATCTTTGTTTACTGGGCATAGAGAAGGACGTTGTTGCACTAGCACCAATGGCTTTTCTTTCCTTAATAACTATGCTAAACTGCTTTCAGACACAACTGTTGCCTCAGATACCCTTCCCCAGATTTTTATAGCTGACCCAGATCATTGTTCCTTTTTTATAAATCTATGGATATTGGTTATTACTTCTCGTGTTTTTAAATGTAGCACTTTATTTCCTAATGTGCTGCTAGGAGGTGTCATTTATAAATGCCCTCTTGGAACCAGGAGACAAGCACATTTTGAAACAAGCTGTAAGTGTTACCGAGTAGCTGTGCACGTGTTTAGTTGCTCGTAACTGGTACGCAACTGACCTGCCCTCCCCTCCAGTTGCAACCGTTCTGAGCTGGACTCGTCCAGATACCACTGCGCATCACTCTGCACTTTTCAAGATAAAAAAGTACATCTGTACACTGTAATTTGTTTAACACTCTATGGGATTCCCGCATGCGCAGAAGAACTTTTCTACGTCGTGTAACATTTGCTCCGTACTGGGCCAGGGATTTACTTGGTCCGAGGCTTTTTACTGTCTATGAATACAAAAAAGTTAAGCCGCCTTTGTTCCTGGCCAAGTTAGTCGGAAGATAGCCTAGACCGAAGTGATAACTATAAATACGGCCGTAAGTGATTGCTGTTGCAATCAGGCTACACTTAAAGTTCTAGTAATCAGTCATAAGGCAATGCCAGATTGCCTCAATATTATCACAGTATTCTGGCAGAATAAAAAGAAGTTGAACTCATTTGGGTGCCGGGTCATAATGGCATAGAGAGAAACAAAAACGCAGATGAACTTACAAGATAAGGAACAGCTTCACAAATTATTGATCCAAAGGGTAATCTAAGAACATCTTCATGTTTAGTAAGTGAGACTTAGGAATTGATCCAAAGTAAAACATAAAAAACCTGGCTTAAGTTCCAGGTTACAAACAAGGCATACTCTTTAGTAGACAACCAGCAAGAAAAGAGCTGTAAATACGTAAAATATGAAGCTATTAACACTGAAGCAAACAAATATATACAAATATAAGAATTTGTAACTTAAAGCTTCTTTTATCTTATAAGAAATGATGTTACTTTCTTATAAATTGAACAGGACCGCGATGTCGTGAAACTTCCACATCATCAGCTAGGATCACCAACAAACTCGTCGTCAACGCTACAAACGCTACATGTCAGTACTACCAAAATCTGAAAATAAAACAGATTTAAAAACAGAATCGACTGCCGGTATTTCAAAATTCATTACGCGATGTGTGTTTTTTAAATTAAATATATTTTCCCAAACGATTAAATCTATCGGACCATTTCATTGTTTTAATAATTTAATTTCTGAATTTTCTGAATTTATTTCATGGTTAAATGACCAAAAATGATCTGCTATGGCCGATTTATCAGTTTGTTTGTACTTAATTTTATGAAAATGTTCTTTTGTTCTGGTTTCCAAACTACGTTTCGTTTTTCCAATATAAACTTTATCACAATCGAAACAATTAAATTGATAAATACCAGATTTTTTATTATTAGGAATGTTATTATTTTTAGAGAAATGCAGTACATTTTTAATATTTAAATTGTTCAATTTTTATGTATAAACTTTTTATTAAAACCATTAATTACAGCAGTATTAATAATATGTTATCCTTTATTAAATTCCTCTTTATTCAGGGTTATATTTATTAATCTATAAATCAAACTATTGAAAACAGCAAATTTATGTAAAAAAGGATTAAAACTTTTATTCCTTATGTAATTATCAATATGAGTAGAATTCCTATAAATACCAAAGTTTAATTTTTATTATTTCTTATCTTTAGATCTACAAAAGGAAGAAATCCATTAATTTCATTTTCTAATGTGAATTTTATAGCCTTTCCTTGCAAATTTAATAATTTTAAAGCATCGTTTATGTGTTTATCAGGAACTATAGCAAAAGTATCATCAACATATCAACACCAAAATTTAAAAATTAAAGCTGTAAGCTTGCTTTAATGTAACTGATTTGAGCTGAGAAAAATTAATGCATTTCCCACAGAATACACTCCTCTGATGAAGCATCTTAACACGATGAAAGTGTTTCAGGATAAAGTAGGTTGAAGAAATTGAAACAGTGTAACACATTTTATGCCCTTGTGAAGCTTTAACTTATGGAATATATAGCGCTTTTGGAAAAATATGTTTAGAATTATAAGAATTTGACACCATATCTGTTATGCTTGTCTCTTGTCAGTGGAGAAGGATGGAATTCGTAGAGGAACAAGAGTATCAAGAATTGAAAAAAAAAAAAAAAAGACTTGAAGATAAGAAGCTAGATGTTAGAAATGGAGGAGTCAGTTATAAAAAGGATCAATGGCAGGTTGTTACAATGTCATAGATAAACTCCAATAACCTTATATAAATTTTATTTTATTATTAAATAAGAGGTTATGCAACACATTTCAAACTGATGTAATGAACTTGCTACAGCCCTTTAATATACTGTCGCGAGCCGTTATCTACGATCGCGCGGCTTGTTTAACACAAATGAACTGATAGGCGGCTAGCGTTCACAAAGAGCCGGCAATTTTTTTTTATTTGTTTTACGTGGAAGGAAAACATGGATTTACCCACACCAGCCCATCGGGCTGGTGACAGAGTCGCCGCTCCAGTGAGATCACCGGAGCGGAATACCTACTAAAAAGACCTTCCACTGTCTAGGGCAGTAGCCCTGGTGAAGTTGGCTGGTTCCGCTCGTGGCACCCAGATTCAGAAGTGGTGTTGATGGCTGCGGCGAACCGCATGGAGTGTTTGGGGGGATAGACGTCATGGCCACTAGGCCCTGTCGCCCACCGTTCCTTTCAAGAGGTGGCATTCTTCCTATATTGCTCCGTGGTGATCGATGTAGGTCTCGTGAGGACCTGTATCTAACGGAGGGTATGGGCGTGGTAGATCCGGTGGTGGTGTCCCTCGGGTGCGGTTGTCTCTGCGAGGTGGAGGGGCCCCTTGCATGGGTGCTAGTGCCCTTGCGAGATCTCTGAAGTTGTCAGTGATGGAGTTCTGATGCAGCCTGAGAGCTCCCTCGAGCTTAGCTGGCGTGAAGAGGCGTGTGTCGTTGATGTAGCCTACTATTTTCTCCAACTTGGACTTGCAGTAGTCTAGGGCTTCTGAACTGCCATCAGTCTCCCGGGTGCCACGCTGCTAGGCCTGGGTGGCTTCCTTTATCTCGTCCAAAGTGCGAAGTAGGATTGCCTCCCAAGTTGCTACCCGCACAGTCAGCTCCGTGATTGCTGTCAGCATGTCCTGGAGTGTGGTGCTGAAGTTCTGAAGTAGTTTTGAGTTTGGTGAGATGTTGTTTATGGCGGGTTTGGGTGTGACTGCGAGGGTATTGGCGTGGATGGTGTGATTGGTGAGGATGTTGATGTGTGAGGTACGGTTGGTGTGGCTGCTGCTGTGTGTGACTTCTCGGGCACGCCGCTTGTCCGGTGTAGTACCCTGCCTGGTTGCAGGTGGCACAGTACAGTGGGTGACGCGTCAGATCATGTCCGGTGCAGGCTGCGGTGAGGCATGCGGCGCCATAGTAGTGGCAGCGCGGGTTGTTGTCGCAGGAGTCGGCGGTGTGCCCATACTGGCAGCAGCGACGGCAGGGGACGGGGCGGCTACCCAGGCAGGCCTCAATCTGGAGTACATGTACCTGGCCGAAGGCTGGGAGTCCATCTTTCAGCGCAGCCTGGTAGTCGCTTTCTTCTGTGACCTCTAGTCGAACTAGAGGTGAAGGTCCCCTGTAGGTGTTGATGCGCATGGCTCTCCTTAGTGAAGGTCATCGGTGTCGGGCTGTCTGTAGAATGAAAGCGTCAGTGAGAGGCCTCTGCACTTCCCGAATGACTGCGCTGTATAGGCAGTGTGGCAGCTCGGGGAGGCAGCGACAACTCCGGCGCATTTGGCGGCGGGTCTTCTTTAGGCTGGCCATGTGAGGTCAGCGGTACAGTTTCTGCTTCAGCAGTACTGGTGGTCTGCGTTGGTAATGGCGGTGATCTCTCGGGAGCTTCGAGAGATTGCGGCGAGCCCGGCGGTGGTGCTGGAGGCGAAGCAGGGGCTGCGTTGTCTTTTACCGTTGCCTTAACAGGCTCAGCTGCGTTGATAGTCTTCTTCTTTTTCTTACCTGCCATATTCATTCGGCGAAGGTTGAGAGCGAAGTCAAATAACGATAGCGCCGATAAACAAGAGACGGATAGTGTATCATAGAGGTAAAGGACTTGCCGGCATAGATTAAGTTACGCTTCTGGAAGGTGATAGAATTTTCGGTTTCCTTACTGTCCGAGAAATCTCTCGAATTTATGAATGAGATATATAAGAGATTGTGACACGCCAGCAGACAGTGGTAGTTTTTAAAACAGTGAGGCGAGCAGTAAACAGCTGAGAGTGTTGTAACGAGAGCTTTTTGTTATTGTCGTCGACCTTGGTGTTGTAGATTGTGATATGTGATGTAATTCTACTGCTACGCAGTGTGTTTCTACGCAACTAAACATTTAGAATTTCGGCAAATTGGACTTTTAATTCTACTATCCACAAAGTCACAATTCCTTGACCTTAAGCATTCAGTTCATAATACTTCGTTTCCCCATATTTTGGTAAAAACATTCACATTTTGGCAAAAGTTTGTTCATACTTTGCGTATTTAATTATTATTATTATTATTATTATTATTATTATTATTATTATTATTATTATTATTATTATTATTATTATTATTATTATTATTATTATTATTATTATTATTATTATTATTATTATTATTATTATTATTATTATTATTATTATTATTATTATTATTATTATTATTATTATTATTATTATTATTATTATTATTATTATTATTATTATTATTATTATTATTATTATTATTATTATTATTATTATTATTATTATTATTATTATTATTATTATTATTATTATTATTATTATTATTATTATTATTATTATTATTATTATTATTATTATTATTATTATTATTATTATTATTATTATTATTATTATTATTATTATTATTATTATTATTATTATTATTATTATTATTATTATTATTATTATTATTATTATTATTATTATTATTATTATTATTATTATTATTATTATTATTATTATTATTATTATTATTATTATTATTATTATTATTATTATTATTATTATTATTATTATTGTTGTTGTTGTTAGTTTTGCAATTCGCCTATCGTATTTGTATACCTAGCAGTAAATGGTCATAAGCAGTGATGAATTAAGGTTTTGGTTGTTTTTTAACCAATTAATATGGAGTATATTCCCATAAATACTTATTACTCACTATCAAAAACTTCTTATCTAGATCACCAAAGTATCATTACTTTCAAACAATCTACTATTCTTCTGCAATTTCCTCTTTTGCAAGGATTTATTCGCGTTTGCTACGCTCAAACTTGATGTATGTCTAGACAAAGCTTCCTCTTCCGTGATTACACATTCTAAAGGTTTCCCAATCATTGTTATATAATCACATTCCTTAACTTTACTTACTTCACTTATTAGGATTACTACGGAGGGGATTTGCCACTGCTACCAGTCTTGAGCTATTGTACCTCTGTCCCCAAGTGGGACATCCTCGGGAAGAAGGATGAGGCAAGAGCAGACAGAGGGTGCCGTCCCGAGGCACAACGACAGTGCAGAAGGCAGGGTCCCTACATTTTACTTAGATGGAAACCTCCCCCAGTAGGTGAGGGCAGCGAACATTCTCCCCTACTGTGGTTCGGAAGTGGTCCCACAGCAGGTTCAAAGACAGGCAACTGACCTAAAGGAGGAGGTAGTGGTTTACTCAGAGCATATCATCCTGGCATGCACCGCCGAGTCTCCCGCCGACACTTCTACCCTGAAATAGACCACTAGATGATGATGTAAAATGATAATGGAGATGAAATGGAGGTACAGGAAATTCGGGGGAGGTAATTAACTTATCCAGCATTCGCCTGACTGTGAGGAAAACCCCTGACAGAACCTATCGGTCAGGTAGGTCAGCCACGGGTATCGAACCCAGGCCTTCCGAATGCGGGCCACAGACGAAACCGCAGGAGTCATCCCACTCGACTACTTCACTTATTACTTTATTATTTAAATGTTTTTTATGTTTTATTATTAATGACATTTAAACTTATCCCGTTTCTTGAAATGTTTTATAAGTTTTATTTAAGCCTCCATTTTAATTTATTTCTTTGCTTCCAAAACATTTTTTTTTGAAATTCTTTCCGGTATTGTTTCCTTATTTTCGTATTGATTAGTCATACATAATGTTCTGGTTGATTTGATCATTTTACTTAATTCAGCTTTCTAGTAACCTTGAGTACTATTTCAAAGACAAGTGGTGGTAAGCAGTGTGGGCGTAAAGAAAATTAATTCAGCATTTTATGAACACATAATAAAGCCGAATTAAAACGAGTTTCCAAGCTTTCATCCGCTAGGATAGCCACTGCCTATCCAGCATAAGATTTATACTTGTATAGCAAACGAATTCGCGTACTGTTTCCGTAGTGTAATACTTACGTAAAGCTCTTACGTGAACTGCTGGAGTTTACTTTAGCGAAGATAGTGTTTCCTTTACTTCCTTATTAATCATCAATGCTTATTGTCATTCTCTGCAAATTTGTTGAAGTTTATTATTATTATTATTATTATTATTATTATTATTATTATTATTATTATTATTATTATTATTATTATTATTATTATTATTATTATTATTATTATTATTATTATTATTATTATTATTATTATTATTATTATTATTATTATTATTATTATTATTATTATTATTATTATTATTATTATTATTATTATTATTATTATTATTATTATTATTATTATTATTATTATTATTATTATTATTATTATTATTATTATTATTATTATTATTGTACGTTCAGTCACAATCTTCACCCAGAAGACTCAGACCACGCCACTGAAGATGTTCACTGCAGTCCTGAACAAACGTCTGGTTATTAGGCCGAATCTGGTTTTGAAGATACCAACATTCCAAAAGTTAAATTATAATTAAATTAGCTGAACGGTTATACTTGCAAGAGTTCGGGCTAACCTAGTAGCTTGTATGTACCAAAACTGTAGCAGTTATTAAGCAAAGATAAAGAGATCCAAATTATAAGTAAACAGAAAATATAAACAATCAAATTAATCCATTGACCTGTCATTTGCCAAGTGGATACTACGAAAGACTACAAATATATATTCCGTAGTGTCAGATACAGCTCGAAGTCAGCTTTCTGGAAGAAAGTGCAATGGTATGATTTTGTTTAAATTGGCAGCTATCAGAAGTAATTCACACCTGTAAATGTTGTTACCAGTAATAATGATTTGAAAACCTAAACAGGGATACTTATTGGTTCATACAGTGCAAAAGAAGGGAAAAAATACAGATGGAAAATCTCTAAGTTACCCAGAAGTTAAATATGCATGAAATGAAGGCAGGGTGCTACTGGAATTAATTAGGTATTAGTAGTAAGAGATTTTATTGGACTTCATCAGTATAACGCTATATTAAATAAATTAGATAAAGTCTTAGAGGCAGATTGAAAGAGACATTTATATATTATAATTAATAAGAAAATAAGGGAGATAAATAATAATGAGAACATAAGTAGTAAATAACAGCCAAAATAAGAAATAAGCAGTAAAAAGATAATAAATAAATGAGTATTGATTCGAAAGCAATGGTTGCCTAACGGACTGATTTTGCTCACCGCTTCTCTCGAACTCACTTCGCGTCTGGCTGGCAACGAGGACGGCGTATGTAGCGTTCCGTCTTTTAAACTTCTTCTGAAATATACGTCTGGCTGGCAACGAGGACGGCGTATGTAGCGTTCCGTCTTTTAAACTTCTTCTGAAATATACAGTTTATATTTATTTCATAACAAGTGAATTATTGTCATATATGTGATGGACATATTTTTAACATTTAATATCCATGTAGTTCCTTGTAGTTTATTACAATTCCTGCAAACCCTGATAGTTACCTCTCGTAGCTCTGCCGAGCAAGCTTTATATCGATGAGAAAGCTGGTGGTATCTTCGAGATATTTAATATCGACGTAGGGCATTCTATTTCCCGCATCAAGGCAAATACGTCTTTTATTCAACTGGTAGAAAACCTTCGGCGTTTCTTAATTTTTGATTGTTCCGAAAAGCACAACTTAACAATTAAAAAATATAGTAGAGCATTGATTGTTTACCATGCCATTACAAGGTACTGCTTTTATCTGCTAAAGTTGAGAATGGCGGATACCTTACAATGTTTATCACCTAATACCTTGTTGACAATTGTTATCAGGTTTCTTCCATTTCACTTACATGAAACAATTAACGCTAAGGATTTGTCAGGTCGTTTCTAGCGACAACCGTATTCATCTGAAATGGACCACCGGATTCGCTGTTGATGCTGCTCACAATAAAGGTGCTTTAGGTTAACACCTTTCATATGACTAGATCGTGCCTCAGCGGTCGTGATGAGGTTGCCAAACACATAGCAGCACATGGAATTCAGTTTCATGTGGAAAGGATGCCAAAGAAGGCGTAGTCTATATTTTCTATTCTGCCACCCGACTAACATAGCACTCATCTGCAAAGTTTCTTTATCCATGACCCAGATACAATTGCAAGGTTACAGCAGCCTCTAATCTTCAAATACCATCGATATGGATCAAAATTCTGCACATTTACATGGAAGTAATTGCGATGAAGAACGTTACCATTTTACCTTCAGCTGAAACGCATGACATGTTTTTGTGCTAATTCAAGGACTGAAGTTTAAGGCTGTTACTTTTTCTTTCTCTTCCAACTCTGTCTATAATACTGCCATTTTAAATAACTTCAAAGCACCATTATTCTCTAATCTATAGTTTATATCTTTAATTCTCTTTAGGACATTGTTTGCAGACAGCACTATGCTCACTTTTATATTTCTATGCTGTAACTTGGGTTACACAATAATTGCTACCTGGCATTTTACTAAACAATAATATTTTCAGTGAAATAAAGTATGATTCGTACAATTTTCGCTAATTTTCAGTCACTTCATAACCTAGTTGAGCTTTCGATAAGGCTTTGGTTAATTCGCACTGTCACTTCACGAATATGAAATAGTTCAATTTCCCCTATATCTTCAACCTTCTCTGCGCCATAATGAAATACGACGAAGCCTTTCCTTCCTTACGGTTCACTCGCCGGGAAGTCCAACACCAGGCGTCTACAATACATCCCTCATGCTTCACACAACAGTAGTGTCGGCGTTGGCGGATGTCCTTTAACCCGGACAAAAGCCACGCCATACTTTTCAAAAAGCGCCACAATCCCGAAGACTGCCCCAACATCAGTTTCCGGGGTCGAAGGATAGAGTGGACTAAGTCAAGTACCTGGGAGTCCAACTGGAAAGAGGTTTAACTTTCCGCCAGCACATCAAAGACCTCTCAGCAAGGGTGCAGGTAGCAATTGCATCCCTATATCCTTGCTGGGGTCGAGCTCGATGCCGGTTGGCCTAAAGTTATACGTCTTCCGAGCGCTGGTAATTCCTGTGATGCTATATGCCTGCGAGATCTGGGGTATGACCGCAGATAACTGGTTGGCATGGCTTCAACTTGCACAGAATAGAGGACTACGGCCCATCTATTCTGTGGGTCGCTCTTTTCCTATCAGGTTGCTTCACGAAGCCTCGGGTCTTCCTTACGTGCAGGATGAAATTAGTTGTCGGGCATCCAAATTTTACGCAAATTTACCTAATCATAAAAGCGTCCTTTTTAGATAATTGGGAGATTATGACTTCACTAGACGCCGTTTCAGGCTGTTCCGGTTACCCCGCATGGCTTTCGGGCTCCTGAGATAACCCAGGAGCTAACTCTAACAGCAGCTAAAGCTGAGCTCCACATAACACTTCTAAGCTGTTTGGCAACACAATTTTTCCACTTATAACAATAAAAATTAGGATACCAGGGTGCAGGGTTTTGCATCCATTCCTTCAACCTGAGGTACAGATAATTTGTTACCTTGAGAAAAAAATGTCTATCTAAAACCCACAACCCATCCTATAATCCCGGAAAGAAAAACCTTACCTGCGAAAACCCTTGGACACGCAGCGAAAACCTTCTGGCTTTATACAGCCAGCCAGCACTTCGGTCGGTCGGTCGGTCGGTCGGTCGGTCGGTCGGTCGGTCGGTCAGTATTCATTGTGAGCACTCAAGTCGTCTCAAACTTGCTTGGATAACACTATTCGTCACAACAGAAATGTGCACACTAGCTCTTCGCTCACTCGCTCAGTGACACAATTTATGAGAGAGCTCGCTTCTATAGCCGTTAGATAGCCCCACAATTCCACAAAGTTTGAGATGGAAAAACATCCAGAAGAATTTGGTTACCAGGTGAAAGCACTTATCGTGTGTGGGCGAACTTGAATCTTATCTGTTTACAATTCCAACTGCCCCAAAAACCTTGGGTCATAGCCCTTGTGTCACAATGTCTGTAGAGAATAAGCATGCAGATATATTTTAAATTACACAACAGATATATTATGTCTAAACAAAATGCAAAACCCAATGCCCATACACATATCAAAACAATGTTACTTTAAATATTTATTTCGCATGAAAACTTTTTCTGGCGAGTCCTTCGTTTTAAATATTTTGTTTATACATTTCATTACAAGTTTTCAGAACCACAGAACTTTGTTTTTATTGCTCATAAATATTAATAACATATCGGTATAATAATACGTGTAACATTGGTAAATAAAACTCTAATTTCAATATTTAGTAAAACACTTAAACACATTACATGCCTCACGTTCAAAAGGTCCCGAGTTCGAATCTTGGTCAGAGTGAGTTACCTGGATAAGGTTTTTTCCGGGCTTTTCCCTTATCCTGAAAGACTTATGTCAGGTAACTCAAAGCTCCATGGGCCCCGGACTCATTTGGGCATCATTTCACCCAATTCATTCACCGTCCGATATGATTTAACGTTGGAGGACGTAAATTGCAAAAAAAAAAAAAAAAAAAAAAAAAAAAAAAAAAAAAAAAAAAGTGAAACAGCGTTATACATCTTCTATCACCATACTTCGGGCCCAAATGACCTTGTTGTCGACGGGCCCTTAAACACCACACACTCACTCACTCTATCACCATACCAGGATTTTGCTTAAACAGTATCATTAAGGACTGGAGAAAAAGAATTAAAACAAAATAATGCAAAACTAAAAAGTTTTCATTTATATGCTAATAATAATAATAATAATAATAATAATAAATAATAATAATAATAATAATAATAATAATAATAATAATAATAATAATAATAATAATAATAATAATAATAATAATAATAATAATAATAATAATAATAATAATAATAATAATAATAATAATAATAATAATAATAATAATAACAATAATAATAATAACAATAATAACAATAATAACAATAATAATAATAATAATAATAATAATAATAATAATAATAATAATAATAATAATAATAATAATAATAATAATAATAATAATAATAATAATAATAATAATAATAATAATAATAATAATAATAATAATAATAATAATAATAATAATAATAATAATAATAATAATAATAATAATAATAATAATAATAATAATAATAATAATAATAATAATAATAATAATAATAATAATAATAATAATAATAATAATAATAATAATAATAATAATAATAATAATAATAATAATAATAATAATAATAATAATAATAATAATAATAATAATAATAATAATAATAATAATAATAATAATAATAATAATAATAATAATAATAATAATAATAATAATAATAATAATAATAATAATAGTGTCGCGAACCCATTGTTGCGATGATGCGTGGCTGGTGCCCACAAAGGGACAGATAGACAACGCTGAGATAAAAAGCTTGCCGAAACAGATAAAGATAGATACCCGGAAGGTTATAGTAGATAGTAGGTTATAGAAAATATCGGTAATTTATATAGCAGTGAGCGGGTATTTAAAAGAAGCCGTGGCTAGTTTATCGAGACAGAGACAGCCTGCAGCTGTGTTTTGAAAGTGAAGTCTTTTGTTTGTTTACGTGTGCAGAAGTGACGAAGATTGTATTTGTGTATGTGACGTAATTCTGCTGCTGTAAGGGTTGACCAAAATGTGTTTATATGGAAATAAAGAACATTTTGAATTTCTGCAAATTGGGCTTTTAATTTTACGAACCCACAAAGTCACAACAATAATAATGATAATAATAAGAATAATAATATTCATTTGTATTCTAAAGGGTAGACCTTTGCGTTGGAAATTGTCTTTTCTGATGGAGTTATGTGACCTCAAATGGAAGACAACACTTCGCGACAAGACAGAATATACGTTTGGGGCTGGTGACTTGTGAAAGGGATTCACCATCACGACATTCTTTCGAGGTCACCCTCATTTTGCCGTGGCCTTTCGTTGCTATCTTCTAGAAACACACGTGCAGCTGAGTGTGAGCTATCCGAACTTCCAACAACTAAACTGCAGAGACAGAATTTTGTTTTTTCTCTCTCTCTCCAGAATGTACACTCACTTTAACGACAGAAATACTTTGTATTACTTCACAACTTTGTGTTTGTTCTTTAAAACTATTGATCAAAGTGTAACATGAGTTCAGCAAAAGCCAAGCAAATATAAGGACAAGTCTTTAGAGTTGAAATGCCGCAAAGTTTGGTTTACAGACGCCAAGCTAATATTTTTGACTGTACAGCCAAGTAAAAATGTGCGAAATTGATTTTAGGATGGATCTCAGATTGCTGCATCAACTTGTACCGAAATTACTTCCTTATCCTTTGGAGGTAACTGTTTTCCACAAAAGTAGCACGAAGACTTTGTGTTGACACACATGTATGCTGCAACTCACCAGTCTTTAAATATAATTCCACCTACATCACATTCGTTGATTTTGCAGTCTGCGGTTGCATGATCTAAAAAGGATGCAAAATGCAACCTGAGAAGTCTGGGCTGGCAGAGCCTTGTTTTGATATAGAGGCAACTTTCGGGAGACGACCATCTTGGCAAAATGCAACAGTTACTGGGAGCGGAGAGTTAAGGAGGCTTTGGCCATTTCCTCTGAGAGCAGCACGCTTAATCGTGATGCTGGATTTCAGTTCAGCTCCTCTTGGAAACCGGTCTTAAATGGAAATCCGTCGACTAAAGAAGCACAGATCAATACAGCATGATAATCAAGTTAAGTATTTATCAGGGACGGCTTCTGAGATAGTGCCGCTGTGCTATGGCACCATCTGTATGAAAACGAAAGAAAGAAGTGTATAGGAATTGCGCAAAAAATAACGTTTCTGTGTATGTGCTTCCTCGTGTGAATAGGTGCATTAAAGGCAAGCGCTCTCTCTTGGTTGTTTTCCGTGGTTTGGTGCCGATTCCAGAACGGCACCATCTTCGCTCATAAGCGCCTGTGTTAAGGGCTAGGATGTCTGCTTATACACGGCTTCTTATGGGAGCAGGTAGTGCCGAGATTTCTCTGGCGCATAACTTACGTTTTATCCGCTAGAGTGCAGTAAAACACGGGACTTAAGATACCTGTCTCTGTCGTGAAATGGTACACGAACGCTTCTTATCACATTCTCCATGAATTGCGGTATCAAACTTTTACTGTGCTCGTTACACCTGTGCGTAACAAGAGTACGGATGTAATAAATATCTATTTCCGTTTCCCTGTACGTTCTGTTTGGTACAGTATATTATAAAATAGGATGGGTTATTGATAAGATTACCTAAATCGTTCCAAATTGGTACACATATTTATATTTTACCAACCCTTATTTATTTTTTATTTATTCATTCATTCCTTTATTATTTATTTATTCATTTCTTTCTTTATTTTATTTAATTTATGTATTTATTTAGTCATTCATTCATTTATTTATTTATGGCACCGCCAATACAATGCCTTACCGGGCGCCCCTGGTAGTTACGTTTCTTGGACACAATTAATTTTCTATACTCACGCCTTCTCCTGACCTGGCATTTAATTTACTGAAAACAGTCTTTTGTTCAGTAATGCGAATTTTGATAGTGCTTTGTCTTTGTTTATATTTGTGTTATATCTAGTGATTCATTTGTGGTTATAACATTTAATAAATATCCTGATGATGGGAGCGATGTACGCTCCCGAAACGTCGAATTATAATCGTCTTTTCACCTGGCTTGCTTCCCGAGAACAGCTTGAGTATTCTCTATAACATCTCAACTATCTGTGCACGTTTAGTTACTGGGACTCAATTATGAGTAAATTATGATACTGAATTTGTTGCACGCATTGCAGTGCGAAGAAAGGAAGGCTTCTCTATGTGAATATGCACGAAACATATGAAACTATACACTATGTGTGAACATTCTCACTATCAACAGTTTTATGTAATTATGAATGGATTCAATAGGACGAAGCTGAACACACGCTCTCCGTGACACCAAGCAACATCTCTTCAGGACGAGGAGTGAGGACTGTACGAGTAGAAAATGTACTCCTAGGATACTTTTTAAAAATCTTCCAATTACACAGAGTTACACCATTATTTTATTACTTGGTCAAATGACATTACCGCTTCAATCGTGGGATAACAAGCTGATTATTTCAGGGAGGAATATCTCAGTATGCTCAAAACTAGCAGGATATTAGAGACTGACGTGATCCACCGAGAAGCACGATCACAGGTTGCTCAATGCTGTAATAAACTAAGTAAGAGGGGTGACGTGAGAGACAATAAAAGAAGTTATATACAGTGGTGAAAGTGAAATCACAGGAAAATAAACCGTCCACGTGAGAAGGGTCGTAAATATAGACAAAATAATGTGTTATAGAAGGCGGTCCTCGTTGAACCACCTGGGCATTTCACAATCACGAAATCAATGGATGGTTAAATACTTTCCATTAATATGAAACATTGAACGTGAACTTAATCTAAATATTCCCTAAAGCACTGATAACAGATTAAGGAATTTTTACTTTAAGGAGAAATCCAAAGGATCTCATTACACATTTCAACATGTTCAACAACACACGCATTTGGAACTCAGGAAATTTACAAGAGACATTTATTATTTTCCCAAAGCAGTATATTATCTGAATAAGTTTTAGTTGTCAATATTTAGAGACACTGCTGTAAGAAAGCAGAAGGAAAAGTAACAACTACCTAATGAGATTTTAAACGTATTAAATACTAATTTTTGCTGATGCAGGTGGTAAACTATGAATGAAAGTTTGAAAAAAAAAGCGTTTTAAAAATGTTCCATGGGAAAAATTCTCAAACACATTGGAGCAAGGATCCAATACAGTTTTGTATTTCTGGTCATTTAAATGTCCAAGAGCCAGTTCAAATATACCTGGTTTTGTTACGTTTTCTTCCCTACAAAGTGTAGTTTTGTAGTCCGGGTTCGATCCCCGGCAGGGGATTTTTATGCGACCAAGATAATTCCTCATCTTCCCCAGAGTCTTGAAGTACGCATAAGAGTGCGAATGTGTGCGTGATCTAATGATTAAACCCCAACGAATACGAGTTAACACCTTTGATATGTTCCAAAGGAGGACGGCCGCCGATATGACCATTGGAGATAGGGGTATAAATGGAACAAAAAAAGTGTAGCTTTTAATTTATTTCTGACATTCAGCATACGGCATTTGAATTTGATGAACTATGAAATGTTTTCCTTATATCAAGAAAAAATGTAGGGTTTCAATAATTACATTATTGCTTTCTTGTTGTAATTTACGTCCTCCAACGTTAAGTCATATCGGACGATGAATGGAACGGGTGAAATGATGCTCAAATGAGCCCAGGGTCCATAGAGCTTAGAGTTACCCGACATTCATCTTTCAGGATAAGGGAAAACCCCTGAAAAATCTTATCCAGGTAACTCACCCTGGCCGAGAATAGAACTCGGGACCTCTTGAACGTGAGGCAGACAGACACGCTACCATCTACGCTACCGAGGGGGCACATTATTGGTTTTTAGACAATTAGGTGTTATGCACTTTATTGTTTTGTGCAGAAAAAACTTTTCCAAATTTTTACGTGTGGCTAGTTGACATTAGATTCGAGTAGCAGTGTTTGATGTTTGCTGTTTGCAGCTGTAAAGTAGATAGGAGCATGGAAAAAATTTATATACAATTCTAGATAAATGTATATTAATTTTTTCAAATAAATTGACTGAAAATCTCGTAAATTATAGTTCTAGGTATGTTCAAAAGGTTGTATAATGTTATCAAACAATAATGTCCAAGTGTGGAGCTAATAGTGGTGTAGATTCAATAAGTTGCACTGATAGTTTTTAACTTCAGGGAGTCAGTGTTGTATAAAATATAATCTTTAGTTCTTAATCCTTAATTTTAACTAGATAATATGCACTCGTCTGTACTGAACAGTCCTATAGGTGAAGATGATATATCAAAGAGAGAAACCTCGGGAATCTGGACCTACATTGATCCATTGTGGCTGCTATATCCTGAGGAGGGAGAGATGGTAGGAAATCCCTAATGGTTCTAGGCTCGAGGAGACATCCCACTGCTAAGCTACCTAGAGAGAGCGATGCTCTACTCGTAGAAAAGCAGCCCATTAATGTTTACGGCAGTACTTTCTCTGGGGCAAGCATCCGTGCCATCTGTCCGGCATGTCTATAGGCCATGAAATCTAGAAGCACACCTGAAACGTGAGGACAGAGTGAAAGGGAAATGACTGAAAGGAAATCGTGTAGAGGAAGAACCATCTTAGTATTCACTTATCGACCAGGGGAAACTACGAGAAATCCAATGTCAGGATGGGTGAGTGACTTGAATAGAACCTCACACGATGCCCCCTCGCTCTGTTAACTCTGCAGGTATCTTAATATTCAATTATTAAAGTATTTAAGCAGCTGTAATATCTCGCTTTTTTATTGATATGCTCTCGTTAGAAGACTGAATGTTTTGTGGGCATTTACGTGATCGTTAAAGAAAAGTAAAAAATTATGTTTTCTGAATTTGCTACTCAGAGTTTCAAAGTAATTACCAGCAAACCTTTCTTTTAGTTTCAGATAACTGGACACTAGCTAAAACTTCAGATATACATATGTTGTTTGTTTATTTAACGGTAGAGGTCCTACTTCCATTAGTCCTGGACCCGTAGGCCCAAGGACCCGGCCTCCTTCTACCCGGGAGCGATGGAAAACTCCGGGGGTCTTTCCATGGGTCAATACCTTGAGTCTAAAAAGCCCCCCCTCCCATCGACTACAACGTCAAGACGGGTGGAAGTGGATAAGCCACTTACACGCGTCAACCCCGCAGTGAAGACTACCGATATGACCTCGGTGAGGCCGCCTGGTGATCTAGCATACCTTCTACTAGCTCTGCAGGCTAGTACCCGGAACTTATTAGGCAACCCTCTACCCCCTCCGGGCGGGCGTAGCCTGGCCAGAAATACCCAATTCCCTGTGGGTGTTGGGAACACACTGCCTCCTCGAGTCCAACCCAATCCGAACAACTCCCCTACGGGAGGAGCTTGGCAGTTCGGCCCGAGGTTCTCTAGTAACGTCAGAGGTACCACGAGTGCTAAGGGTCCGCAGCGCTCGAACCACGGCATCTGAAGGGGATGGATCCCCTCCCCTACGGGAATGCATATGTTGTAAATAACTTTTTTGTATTTTCTGTAAATTTTTGTTGAATTAATTTTTTGGATAGATAGAGTCAAACTAAAATATTCAATCCTATGGCCGGGATTTGAACCATGGTTCTCCAGGTTTCCGTTCAGTCGCTCTTACCCACTGAGCTGCCATGGCCAACGTGCCGTCATGACATTAAATTCTCCAATTGATGGCTAGTGTAAAGGACGATTAATTTCCATCGAATATCTTATTGAATTATGTTTCTTTTACCTTGTGATATTTAATAAGCTTCGGATAACGTAAAGATGTTAACAATTTGAATAAACTAATATCACACATATTATTAAAATTATACGTTATTTGTTACATCAATAGCAACTTTCGAAACGTTCCCTACTGTAGGATTACAGTTAATGTATTTTGAAACTAATTAAATTAAATATTTTGATCATACTCAGATATATTCATGTTATAATTGAATGTAGTAATGCCTAGCTGAAAAGCCAAGCTGCCTAAAACAGAAGTCTTGGAATGCACCCATTTACAACTGTATAAGATCGTGAATGAAACGATGTCGAAACACAATTACGTTAACTGTGTGTTACCGTTCTTCCACGACTCTGTGACAGGTTTAGAAAGTAAGGACGAAGATCTTGAACTTATGTGAGGATAAAAACGTAATATGCTGTCAAGCTCACCCACTCAGTTACCTTTATTGGCCTCCCGCAACGGCACTGGAGTAAGTTTATGATAGCCTCAGGTTAAAGATTTTATGTGCAGTTGCACCATGGGGCGGTTTACCGACGCGTTCTCATACGACAAAAAGCTTGTTAAGATTCTTCTATAACCGAACAGAAAAATATCAACGTCACAACAGTGGAGATGACAAACACATAAGATTCTTTTGTAACTGGACAATAGAAGAACATCAACATCAAAATGACAACAAATATTATAAACATAAAATTTACCTTCGCAAAGATAATACATGTTTTTAGTCTATTTTCACAAGTAGATTCCGAAATGATGCTTAAAATGGCATATCACGTCACATTTTCAGATATTTTAGAAATACTTATACGAAAACTAGTTCTCGTACCGGGCGGTAACACACGTGTCATAGGTTGCCTACCTTTGTCCTTCACGACTACAACGTAGGTACTTACAAAACGTAAAGATGGAAACATGCTGTAAGATTTAATCAGGCCTCTACTTCAAAAGATCCGGACTTTCAACCAGAAAATTTTGAAACTGAAAGACATTTTGTAGAGCAAATAGACTTGAGGGATTTGGCATGCAACTTAAATTTGTCAAAATATATTTGATATTTGATATTTATTTATTTGTACAGTATCCCTTACAAATTTCATACATGAAATTGCTAACCTTAAGATTTACTTGCTGACTCAGGTACCCTGGCCATAAGCCTTTCGTTTCCCTGATCAGCTTGATGTCATTTCTTCTTGACCTTCGCATCTTTTGCCCTAATCCACTTTCCTCTTATCCTATATAAGAAATCTCCTATACATCTATTTTTCTTTTCTCCCATCGCCGTTAACATGCGTACTGCCAATATCTCTTTGCTCACACTGTCCCATTTTTTATCCCATATTTTTCTCCTGTAATTTGTTAGCTCCTTACATTCTATCAGGTAATGAACAGTGCTCTCTTCATCTCCACAAAATTCACATATTCCTACCTCATTACTTCTCAACCCTTTTAAGTATAATATTCCTACCCTCACCCATGCTATGTCTTCTCTTACAGTTTTGCCACATTGATCTATATATTTTTTCCTACCCCATTCTGTCTTTAATTGCTTATAAAATTTCAAATATTTTTTTTCTTCTATACTTTCCCATATCTCTTGCCTATCTATGTCTTGTAGTCTAGTTCTCACTTCCTTCCAGAAACCTTTATAATTTGTCTCCTCTGCTCTCCATAGATCTCCCATGCCTATCTTTAATATCATTCTTTCCAATTCGGACCACCAACTATTTGTATTTTTAATGCTTTTCTGTTGCTTCATGCACAGATTCAATAATTCTCCTTTCTGCCCTATAATACACTTATACCAGAATTTCAATATTCTCTCTATTATTATTCCCCTCCTTTTTGTATTACCTAGCTCTAGTAATGCCACTTCTCTTGGTGCCGATTTTGGCAGCCCTAGTAGTTCTTTGCAAAACAGTCTAATTGTGTTCCTATCTCTGATGTGTCCCATACCTTCACTGCATACACTGTTCTGGCTTCCACGACCGCTTCGTACATTCTTTCTAACAATCTAACTGACATTTCCAGTTTGTATTTACATATTCTTATCCCTGACATTGCCGCCCTGCCATTAGCTATCACTTTTCTGGCTTATGCAGCCCATCCTCCACTGCTACACATCCTTTCACCTAAATAGTCACAATCGTTTACAACTTCGAACTTTTGGTCTCCTATGAACCATTCCTCTCCTTTCCTAAGTATCGACCCTCTTTTAAATACCTTTATTTTTGATGTTTTGCTGTTTATTCTTAGTCCCCAGTCAGCGCAAAACCTATGGATTGCCTCAATTGATTTTTGTAGACCTATTACGGAAATTACTCCTACCGTTAAATCATCCACATACAATAAACCAGGATCTCTTAGTTCATTATTATTGGGCAATGGGCATTACTTTCCTTAAGCCTCTCTATTATGTCGTCTATAAATAAACTGAATAGTATAGGACTCAATTTGCCCCCCCCCCCCTGTCTTAAGCCTAACTTCTGTATGGCTACTTCTGATAATACATTCAACCCACATCTTATTCTGAATTTCACCCCATTATAAATTATATCAATTTCGTTTATAAACTTCTCGCTCACCCCTTTTATTTTTAGTTTCCATTTTAAAGCCTCCCTGTTTATCGTATCGAACGCTTTCTCAAAATCCACAAAAAAAAAAAAAAAAAAAAAAAAAAAAAATACAATCGGCCCCTTTTCCTGCTCAAGATTTCTCAAAAGAAGAATTTAAACTTCTGGGTACCAAGCTGTAGCAATGGAAATTACTTGCATCCGGTGCAAAAATTACAGCTTCGAAACACACAGGGTAGCGCACGAAATGTCATATATTGAAAATTGTTGATATAAGTTTTAATAACCAAAGCATGTCAATATTATCTTTTTACATGAATCATCAGAATGTTTGTGCTCAGTGAGCGTGTAGTACAAGTTTAATATATCCACCTTTTTGTTGTAATTTACGTCTTCCAGCGTTGTCATATCGGACAATGAAAGGAATGGGTGAAATGATGCTGAAATGAGTCCAGGCTCCATAGAATGTAAGGAATTAACAAATTGCAGGAGAAAAATATGGGACAAGAAGTGGTACAGTGTGAGCAAAGACGTTACGCATGTTAACGGGAACGGGCGAAAAGAAAAATAGATGTGTAGGAGAATTCTTATATAAGGTAAGAGAAAAGTGGATTAGGGTAAAAGAAGCAAAGCTCAAGAAGAAATGACAACAAACTTCTCAGAAAAATCAAAGGCTTATGGCCAGGAGACCTGAGTCAGCGAGTAAATCTTAGGAGCAGCAATTGTATGTATTTGTACAGGATGTATAATAGTGCATGTTCGATGTTAAAGTTACTGTCGTGAAACTGTAATGTAAACTGTATAAATAAATATACAAATATATGCTTTAATTTTATTCGTATCTGTAGCTCAGCAATTTCTATAGCACTAACTGTGCTGATCAATTGAAATTTAAAATTAAAATAACTCTATTTCTGAACCCTGATTGCAACCAAACACATTTGGCAGATATAATCTTACATCACACCTCATATAGAATATCACTCTATGTAGAAGGGAAACGCTAGCTTCTATAACGTTCGTCCATCGCTGCTGACCTGACTGGTTTTGCTGCATACCCGCCCTCAATGGGTGTAACCGCAGTTAGGAAAATTTAGGTGATATTCTTTACGGTGGCTTGAGAGAATTTAGGTAAGTAGTGAGAAGGAGGGACTAATTGCCCCTCGAATTGAAACACAGGTAAACAATTAGCTCATACAACGAAATCGCACAACTACAGTCACTAGTCGTCATTTCAAGACAATAAAGAAAACTATTGCACGTATGAGCTAAGTAGAACTTTAGTTTAAGCTGGAAAAAATATGGCATTATCTGTTAACGTTTAATAAATAAGCATGCAAAGTCAATTTTTCCTAAAATATGCAATTACATGTATTTTAAAACTGCACTAGTGACCTCTTAAAGGTGAGAATGATACAGAATACCCACTGCTAATGCATATATTCAAACGATTCAAAAACTATGCGTTTTGCATACAAATCCGAGCTCTGGTTATGATACTCGATAATCAGAAATGTCAAAGAGAAATTACTGGAAGCGAGGTGAGTAGTGTTCACGTGATATGTCGCTACTTGTAAAGATGTGACAGAAGATAAGTAGCTGAATCAAGGAACATGGAGATGAACCGCTGGTTCCACTATCTCTTTATGTATTCCGTACAACAAAAATATGTACAGATTCTAGAAGAGATAACTAAGGTTAGGAGAGAGGTTTGTTGGGAGACAATTAACACTTTCTCCCTGCCGGAAGGCTGTATCATCTGTTCATTGGTAAAACACGTTAGATAAAATGGCGTATGTCATCTCGCACTCAGAAAAACCAGTTATGAAAGAACGACCATGAGGCATGACATATGCTGTAGTGGCATCCAACTTCGTGGACGTTTCCTAAACGCGATTGGAAGGATGGGAAGTAGCATTTTGTAGTTGTCTATTATTGTTGTTGTTGATTAAATTCCAGAACTTTCATCTGGGTGGACCCTTTTTTCGACGACCAAATATGACATGATAATTGTAAAAATGACAAAAACTGAGATTTAGATGCTTAAAATTAGTACATGAAAGCTATAAATTAATTTATATATGGGTATACCATTATAGAGGGTCTTTCAATAAGAGTGTCCTATCTTTGAACTTAAATGAAACATGTTCAATAAGTTATATAACTTTAAATGACCGCCACGACTTCGTTGGGTTGCATGTATATGGTTGATCCAATTTTCAGTGACAGAAGAACGTAAATTAGGGTCAACTTCTAGAATAATATGCGTGAATAAGATCATTTACTGTTTCTGGCTTGTTGGTATAAACTCGAGACTTAACATAATCCCACAAGAAGTGATCCAATGGCGTTAAATCATACAATCTCGGGGGCCAGTTAACATTACCAGCACGGGAAATGAAGAAACCTCTGAACTTTGGGACAGTTATTTCTTTATCCCTAGTTAATTTGTCTCCATCTTAATCAGCCACACGTTCGGGCGCAACTTGGTGCGGGATTTCTATGTTTGAGATGGGATGCACGTTGACTTTTCGAAGACCCAAGTCGAGAAGCCAGATATAACAGGGTTAATTCGTTGTATTTTGAGTTGTTTCTTGATGATTGTGCTTGATTAAATAAGAGACATGAGAATCTTGGTTTCAGGCGTGGTTCGGAATAAAGTTTCGGAGAAGTCAAATTTTGTAACTATTTAATTGTATTATTTAGATTACATTTTACTTGAACTTCCTTTCCCAGTCACTTCCATTATATCGATAAATTCTTAATTTGTTATTTTTAAACACTTCCAACTATTACATAAATGTTCTTGATCTTGCACCACTATCCATCACACTCACCATTAAAAAACATCTCTATACCAAGATTATTAATTTTCGTAACTATCGTTACTCCTATCTTAATTTTGTGATTGGCCGATTTAATGCCACGTCACAATATTACGTCATACAATTATTACTACGGCCAATAATAAAATTACATGTATTTTTACTTATTTAAATGACTAAATACATCCTTTCATAAATCTACAAACCTTTCATAACTTTTCTAAATATAACGCAAAACTACTGTTACAACTTCTCTTTCAAAATATAGATTGTTTGGAGAGTAGTAAGACATGTGGCACCATCTTGCTGGAACCAGATTTTCTGAGATCCATGCCATCCAATTGAGGTCAGAAATAATCCCTTATAAGAGCCCGGTATCACGCAATACACAGAAGGTTTAATGAACAGATGATCCATTTTCATAATACATTTTCCCAATTTCTAAGCGTTGCTGAGTGCTGTAATTTACCATGTCTATTTGTCAATAACACCAGCAACCACATGAAAAAAATGACTGCTGTAAATAAATTATAACGGCAGCTATCAATGTGAAAGTTAGAACACTCTTGTTTCTTTTAATTCTACGTCCTCCAACGTTAAGTCACATCGGACGATGAATGGAATAGATGAATTGATGCTCAAATGAGCCCAGGGTACATGGAGCTTACAGCTACCCGACATTCGTCTTTAAGGATAAGGGAAAACCCCGGAAAAACCATACCCAGGTGACTCGCCCTGACCGAGATTTGAACTCGGGACCTCTTGAACGTGAGGCAGACACGCTACCATCTACGCTACCGAGGTGGGCAACACTCTTGTTGAATGACCCTTTAAAGTAGGAAATAGTAGGTATAAGAATATTGAGATAATTTACAAATTAATTAAAAATGAAAATTTATTTCATGCTTTTGTTTGTAGAATCTAAAAAAAATACTGCTTTCGAAATAGTTGTTATAAAACTCCAGTACTAACTCTGATTACCTATTTTTGAGCCATGCATGCCCCTGTTGAGTAGTGAAAATACTGATGATCGAATGATAATATAAATTTTTGTACACTCAATGTAAGTTCAAGAAAATTACTGAATAAAGACGCCAAGGGCAAGAAAGTAACAGAAAAATAACCTACATTGAAAAAAAAAAAAGAATGCCTAAAAGTGTAATATAGTAAAACCGACCTAAAAGATCTATTAAATATGCTGTTTATTAAACTGGACCCATGATAAGAAACACAATGACGAAACAATAAAAAATAATAGAAATGCCATTAGAATCCGGTCTACTCATCACTTAAAAGCCTGTATTTGGACCTTAGAGGTTCAAATATAATAATGCATGTGAGCGATAATTGGAGAATTCGTTTTTTTTTAAATATCTTATATTTAATTCACATGCCATTATTTAATCTTTTTATGTACTGCTCATGCATATCCTACAAGTTGCTGATGAAACAACTTCTTTTTCTGTTATATGTTAATTTGAGTAAATATTCACTAGATATTTAATAACTATTTATCAATATTTTGCTCATGGCACCAAGATTCTAGACCATATTGCGAGATTTGACATCGGAAGAAGTCCAATTTGCTTACCAAAGGCGATCAAGAAGGCAAATAAATGTTGTCACGGCAACAGGCATAAAAGTTTCGGCGCAAATAAGAAAACAGTCGGCGGATAAAGTTTCCTGGTAATAATGAGTCTTGCTAAGCAGTTAATGATAGCGCGTTTAGTGTAAACAAGCGCCGGCAAGCAAGATAACTGCGGTAAAGGACTCACCGGCACAGATTAAGTTACGCTTGTTGAATATGATAGAATATTCGGACTACGTCATTAGATGCTTAGTTTTCCAGAAATATCTAGTGATTGATAGAACAGTCTGGTATTGATGAATGGGTGTATGAAAAGAAGGCATGGCCAATGATGAGTCAGTTGTGTAACAAGAGTGTTGTTGTAACGAGAGCTAATGTAATGAGCTGTCACGGTTTGTTATTGTCATCGACCTTGGAAGATTGTGTTATTATGTGATGTAATGTTGTTACGTGAGAATTGAACAGTGTATCTCTATGAAAATAAAGGAGAATTTTAATTTCTGCAACCCGGCCTTTTAATTCTACGAACCCACAAAGTCGCATAGATTGAAAAGTTATTAAAGCGTAATTTATTCTGGTTAAAAGCAAGGAGCCACTAAGCGAAATACAATGTTAATTATGTTGCTATGGTTTATTTCCACTTTCTATTTTTCCGCAGATTTGACAGTTATGTACAAGTAGCTCTGGATATGATGTTCATTGATATGCTGGTAACAAAGAATTCACCTTACCGTTTGTCTTTAAATTACATTTCTGCTACTTAAATTACACAATATATAACCTTACTGCATGCATTTTTACCATCACTTTATTAGTCCTTAACATTTACGTCACCTATTTTACATGCATTTTGATATAATTGCATTTGTCTCTAAGATTATAAAGCTATCAGTTTTATTTTAACAAGGATTTATGTTTGTTGTGATGGGAGTCCTCAAAAACCCTGCAAAGAGGGTATAGATGCTGATTGATATGAACCTCCTCGCGGTACTTTTTCGAAACATTCTTTAAAGCATGATAGTGTCGCCAAAACCGAGTGGGATAGGTTAACTGGTCGTATCCAGTGACCACATTCGGGATTTGGTGGGTTCGATTCCCATAACCAACCATCCTGAACCACATGTTTTTTGCCATTTCATTCTGGTCGACTGTTTGAGGGTTCTATGTGCCGGCAGAAGTTTTGGTGTGCATGCATATCCTCTTCCTGCGATTGGCAGAAATCTCCTTGTCGGGCATCCCAAGGTCGAAGAGAGTGAGCCATCATCGGGGAACTTCAATTGTAGCTGTTAGGGATACTCCCTCTCCTGTAGTCTCTCCTAAGATCCAGCCACTCGGCTTGATCATTAGTATACTCTCACCTCATCCCTCAATCCTGGGGATACCCCATCAGGGAACAAAAGATTTTATAGGTGGTTTTACTAAGTCTTCCATTCGAACCTTGTCATAGTCTTGTAACCAAAATGCATTAAGTAGCCTAATCGGAGCGACCCAGCTGAGCCAATTATTCGACATCAATATGACAAGAAATAAAATGCCAGAAATTCGCACGTTTCCATACACATATCTACACTGCAGCTGCTATTGATCTCTTGTGGTTAGTATTCATATGTAAATTGTAATTGCTGAAGTATCTGTTTCCTAGTCTCAAGTGTCACTTCTTGTAGTCGTTGGTATGGCCAGAAGGCTTCTATTGTGTAAGTTGTAGGTTCACTTACAGAAGAGAATATCATTTAAATTCTATTGCACGTTTTCCAAAAATAACACTGTAAAAATTAAGAGAAAGTTTAGACTTTCTACTTGATTATTCCTGATTTAATAAGACTTTATATTGACCAGGGGCGCTCATGTGGATGGATTTAATATCATATTTACATGTGAACCACGAGCACTTGCAGCACTGTTTGTATGTTTGAACAAAAGAAGTCTGATAATTTTTCGCTGTAACATTATCATAATTTCGTTCCCAAATAATTGTTCTCACTTAATTTAAACATTAAAACTATATGGATACTCGCTACATACATGAGGGCAGCACGTGCATTAACTTCTTTAATATTTCGTGAGGACACTGGAGGGTAAATATGTGTTTATTCTCATATTCCTGCATGGCTAATTCACCGAATTGAATCTGTAACTTTACTAATGGCATATTGAACAACAGAGATAATCTCGTTAACTGCTTTACACTTACTCTTCCCTTATCAGGATCAAATTATATTCCTAGATGCGCTGTAATATTTGCGGCTTAATAACAATTGTTTCTGTCCCGAGAGTTATCTTCAATCTCTTCCCGTGCAATGTTATAATATGACTTTTAGGCTAGCTTCTGAAATATTTTTTTCGATATATAGTTATCAGATAATTTTGAATCAAGTTTTTCTGCCTCTAGTTCTGGACGCAGAACCCTGAAGTTAGGAAATACAGTAAAACCTCATTAACTCGAACCTCTTTAACCCAGACCGATTTTAAAAAAAAAAGTGCTGTGTACCGTTGTAAATGAAGACCTGTTTTGAAGGCGATAAATTGCTATTCTCATAGGTACATTACTCGAATTCTCTTGCCAGCGGGCGAATTCATTGCTTGGGCATGTTGGAAGAGAAACTTTGATAAAGTCACGGAAAAAGCTGCGACCTGGTGTATGCGTGACTTGACAGAATAAAGACTGAAGACCTGGGCTGGCCTCATAGCTCAGTCGGTAGAGCACCTGCCTGCCGTGTTAGAGGTCCCGGGTTCGATTTCCGGATGGGGTGGGGATTTTTCTCCGACCGAATATGTGTGTAATGTGATGATTAAAACCCAACGAATACGAGTTAACACCTTCGACATGTCTCCAAAGGAGAACAGCCATATGACCATTGCACTTAAAGGCAAAGTATAAATGGAACTATATATACCGGCGGCTCGTTTCCTTTATTATATTTCATTTATATTATCTTCATATATAAAGATTGAAGAACAAGAAGAAGAAATAAGTGCGGAAGAAGATTTTATAGACATTTTTTAAAAATATGTATGGCTGTTCCGATGTTCATGAAGAAGGCATTGACAATGATGGAGGTTACAAACCGAATACGAAGGAAGGCATTATTACATCATAACCCCCCTCATTACGGAGGGGATTCGGTACGTAGGCCACCATGCTGGGTCCATTGTTCCTATGCCCCAAGTGGGGACACACCATGGAGGAAGGTTGAGGCGAAGGAGACAGAGGAGACAAGGAGCCACGGCAGTACAGAGGGCAGGGTCCCTACAGTTTACCTGGATAGACTTCTCCCGACAGGCCAGGACAACGAACTCGCTCCCCTTCAGCGGAACGGCAACGAGCCCAGCAGCCGAGCCCTAATGGTCCCAGGCAGGCGATCCGAGCCCCAAAGGTCCCTGGATTGCGGTCCCGAAACTGTCTCAGCAAAGGATCTGTGACCGGCAACCGAGCTACCGAAGGAGGAAGTAGTTTTCCTCAGAGCATATCATCCTGCCATGCACCGCCGAGACAGCCGCCGACACTTCTACCCTGAAAGAGACCACCAGATGAGAGATGTCCTGAAATGATAATGGAGATGAAATGGAGGGACAGGAAATTCAGGGTATGTACAAGGGCTGTTCAATAAAGAATGATCATAAATTTTATTACGGTCATGATTTTTCGTACTAAAATTCAATCTTATTATATTCTGTTAGCTTAATGTAAAACAAACACGCCGTAGTAGTTTCATTGTTGGTACTCCTGGTTCCCGCCTGTGAGAACCAGGCAAATTCAGACATGTTCAGTATCCCCTACCACTGCAATGGAGGTAACACGAGAGGAACGATATGCCTCTTTGAAATTCTGCTTTCGTCTCAACAAATCTTCAGTTGAGGCCTATACAATGCTACAGTAGGCCTATGGAGAGTATGTTCTTCCCTACAGCACAGCTCGAAGGGGCTTTAAAATGATTAAAGGGGAGAGACAGTCAATTTCAAAGGATCCGGTGAACCCGGTGCTCCAGTTACTGCTCTTACGGAAGTAAACATCAACACTGCTGCTGCCATTGTGAGAGAGGATCGACGAATTACCTTAATTCACTTTCTGAAATACTGAACATTTCATTGGGTGCCATCCACACGTTGGTGACAGAAACATTACATATGAGACGTGTTTGTGCGCGATGGGTTCCAAGACTGTTTATTCCCGAGCAAAAAGACATTCGCATGCAGGTCTGTATGCAGTTAAAGTTGATGTTAGAGGAAGATCCGGAGTTTCTTTCAAACGTAATCACTGTTGTTGAACTTGGCTACATCATTTTGATCCTGAGAGCAAACAGTAAAGGTCAATGTGGAAACCTCCTTCATCACCAAACCCCCCTAAAGCAAAAGTGGTTTCTTCTGCTAGGAAAGTTATGGTCATCTCATTCTTTGATATTGTGACTTTGTGGGTTTGTAGAATTAAAAATCCAAGTTGCAGAAATCCAAATAGTTCTTTATTTCCACCGAATTACAGTTAGTATACTCACAAGTCGCGTACAACAGACAAGTATGTAACACTCACAATTGCGTGACACTCACAATTACGTAGCACTCATAAATTACGCAATTATCACAATTACGTAACACTCACAATTACGTAACTCTCACAATTACAATCCACACTCGCTACTCAGCGCCTTGCAGTACAAATCTCTCTCTCGATCCGACTAAGAACTCCTGAGCCGTCCAATGGTTCGCTTATATAGGCAGATCGCTGCATATCGAAGCTTCGCGGCTCGGAACAATCATCCCGATTGTTCCAGGCGTCAGGGGGAGGGGAAAGAGACGGTACAGTGGCTCGTGATACTTTTCTAACCATCCCCGCAGTGAGCGCCACACAGACATATGGGTAGGCGTGGCCTGAATGCTTCCCGTCCCCCACCCAGCTGCCAGTTGGTCGTGCCTTCCGATAATTGGGTGACAATATTCATGGAATGGTTTATCAGCATGTTGTACCTGCACACACATCAGTAACTGGGCAACATTACAGGGATGTCCTGAAAATTTGCAAGTCCATATCAGGCGCAAAAGACCACATTTCAGTGAAGCAGGCTGGATGCTACACCACGATAACGCGCGACCGCATATTGCCAATGTTGTTGCTGAATATCTTGCAAAAATCAACGTGAAGTGCATCCCTCACCCTCCCTATAGTTTGGGTTTAGCCTCATGTGACGTTTTTCTATAGCCTAACTTGAAGAAACGCCTTCGTGGGAGTCATTATCCATCATCAGAAGCAGTGGTGAAGGCTGCGGAGGCTATTTTGAAGGATCTCTCAAAAATGGTTTCCAGCATGTCTTTGAAGACTGGCAGAAACGCTGGGACAAGTGCATCGCATTCAGGAGAGACTATTTTGAGAAGGACCATCAAAATTATGAGGATGAGTAAAGGTACGTTGTCAAAAATACGTGATCATTCTTTATTAAAGAGCCCTCGTATATATTAATAGAACTACTCTTTGTAAATATGCAATAAAATGTTTTCATAAATGTATATCTGCGGGATAGTTCTATCCATGAGGAACTGCTAACGAGGAGTAAAGCAATATTATTATAAAAATTAAACCTTAAGCGTTTTAACTAGTATACGAATAAACAACGTACGTTTAAGCTAAAGGAAGATTAATGTCCTTTTCATCCAAAGAGGCATTTACTAAATTAGAAGGATAAAACCAGCAATATTTTATAAGCTTTCGTACTTATCGGTAATTGTGAAGTGCGTCTCCATAGTGAGCCTTTCACTGCCTTCCATTAGCAGCATAGATAAGATTGCTTACCAATCCTCTGTAAATTAATAAACAAGATGACTTCATGGGTAGGCGGCTGAGAAAGGAACCATACAATTACCTACAGCAACACAAATAATGGCGACGCGCGATATAGCATACCTGCCAGTAGAAGAAATTTCTAACGTGACACTTTTAGTAATTATTACATCGGTGTTTCAGGGATGACCAATTGGCAGTTTTCGACACAATTGTATTTAAATAAGTGTTTACTAACTGTGTTGCCCCAAATTATACTGATAATCGAAGAATAATAGCGCGTATAATTATGAGTTTCACTCTAATCGCTCCACTCTTGACCTCAACTTGATGTAAACACATGACGTCATTACCGGGCTTGGGCTGTAAAGAAATGAAACCACACCACACCATAACAAAATTATCTTAAATATACACGATTAACTTGGAGTTTCAGGAATATGTTTATCAAATATAGGTAGAAAGTTTTGATTAACATGGAATAGTAAATGCATAATACACCGAGCGGGATGTCTCAGACTGTTTCGTCTGTGGCCCGCTTTCGGAAGGCCCGGGTTCGACTCCCTTAGCCGGACTACCTGACCCATGGGTTTTTAGGGAGTTTTCCGGGGTCGCTAGGCGAATGCTGGTTAGGTTAATTACATCCCCTGAATTTCCTGTCCCTCCATTTCATCTCCATTATCATTTCATATCATCTCTCATCTGGTGGTGTATTTCAGGGTAGAAGTCTCGGCGGTGCATGGCAGGATGATATGCTCTGAGGAAAACTACTTCCTTCTCCAGTAGGTCGGTTGGCGGTCTCCGCTCCTCTGCTGGGACCATTTCGGGAACGCCAGCCAGGGACCTTCGGGGCTCGACTGCTGGACTCGTTGCCGTCCCGCTGTAGGGGAGCGAGTTCGTTGTCCTGGCCTGTCGGGGGAAGTCTCTATCTAAGTAAACTGTAGGGACCCTGCTCTCTGTACTGTCGTGGCTCGTTGGGTTGGCCGCCCTCCGTTTCCTTCTCCTCATTCTTCCTCCCGGGGGTACCGCCACTTGGGGGTATAGAAACTATGGGCCCAGCATGGGGGCCTACGTACTGAATCCCCTCCGTAATGAAACCCCAAGCCCAATCCCAATCCCAAATGCATAATGCAAATGAGTGGTAAAACTAGTAGTTTCCATTTAGTTCTCTGTGGTTTCCTTTACCTTTTTTTGTTTTTTTTTGTTTGTTTTTTGCATTCACACGATAGTAATAAACAGCCCGTAAGACGAGAAACTTTTATTTTTCTCCCTTTCTCGTCAAAGCAGACGTTAGGAGGCGCTTGGGTTCTCAGAGTGAGGGAGCTGAAGCATCTGACCTGAAATGAAATCAGGGTTGAGGGGACGGCCCAACGCCTGAGATGAATGATTGATGGAGCAAGTGGTGGAATGATGGTGGTGGAAACCGGAGGACCTGGAGGAAACCCACACCACAAATCCCACTTTGCGGTCGCCTGGGATTGAACCCGGGCCGTCTAGATGAGAGCCAGCTATCTAACCACTCAGCCATGGCGCGGCCTAAGTCGAGAAACTTGATTGGTTTAAATATTGTTAGCTTCCATTCCAAAGAAAAGTCGTTAAAAGCGTTGAAAGTCGATTATACCGAATATTTTTAACAAACTAAAGCAGGAGAATTAACTGTTGTAAATAATGTTGCTAAACTTACTGCAGATTGGTGTTTCGAGAGTGGAGTGTGCATGTGTGCGTAAAGATCTGAAAGAAATAGGAACACTGAGTAAACCAAATGTACAGATGCAAACCAGATATAAGAAAATAAGACCTGAAGCTTTCCTGGCGACGAATATATATCAGGTTAAGTAGTTACGTTTCTTTGACCCAATTAATTTTCTACATTCACGCCATCTCCTGACCTGGCATTTAATTTACTGAAACAAAACAATCTTTTGTTCAATAATGCAAATATTGGTAGTGTTTTGTCTTTGTTGATATTTGTGTTATATCCAGTACCTAATAAATTTTTGTTTATAGCATTTATTTAAATATCCTGATGATGGGAGAGATTTTCGCTCCCGAGACTTCGATTTCAAATCCTCTTTTCACCTGGCTTGTTTCCCGAGAAGATCTGGAATACAGATATAACACACTTATATTAAAAGAAAATTGACAAATGTGTTATTCCAGCTGAACGATGGCGGTTAATCTGAACTCTAGACCCCGGGGGCTCATTCGAACAGCATTTCACCCATTTCATCCAGGCCGCGCCGTGGCTCAGTTGTTAGACCCGGGTTCGATCCCAGGCGATCACAAAGTGAGATTTGTGATGGACAACACGGAGCTGGGGCGGTTTTCTCCGGGATCTCCGGTTTCCCCCGCCATCTCATTCCAACGGTTCTCCATGTTCATCTCATGTATCATCAATGTCATCGCCTGCGGTGCCGTATGTAGTAAAAGCGGGCGTTAAACACTACACATTTCAACCATTTCATCCATCGTCCGTTATGATCTACGTGAAATAAAATAAAAGTTTTCTTTATTAATGCACGCCATTTGTCTTAAATTCCGTCAGTAATAATTCTAAGTTGCCATCTTTTAAAGGATCAAATTTTCATGAATTACTGCTGGAAATTATATTTAGGATTGTAAAGAGAAATAAAGTTAATGCAGTTGTGATAGAGATCTGATATTCTACACTACTTTAACAGGGATGCAATTACAGAGTACTGTTTAAATGATTCTGTATTGAATTGTGGGTAATTATTATTTATTTAAATTTTACACCATTCTAATCGATTATAAACACGAGACACGGCCCACGTGGAAGTTGTTCCTCAAAGCTCATACAAATATGAGGCTGACAGGAGGGATGCAAAATGTTTTTGTTTATATCAGTTTGTTCTAATGTTGGGAAATTTTTAATGAATTTGGTATGCTGAAAACTAGACTAGAACCAGAACTTTACAAAGTTGAAAAGTACAAGAAATTCTGACATTTTATTGAGTTATGTACAGAATTACTGTTATAAAATAATCCTTTTACTAGATACCTTCTGAATTGTATTCTCAATAATGTAATGAAAATTTGTTTCCATATTTATATTTTACGCATCATGGAAATTTAATGTATTTATTTATTCAGTGCTCAGACACTTGATACATAGCCATTAGTGTCCTAACTTTCCAATACAAATGTCCATCTGACATCCCGTCACAATATTGCAGTCTAGAGATTTAATGTTGGAATAGTGATTCTTAAAATACCTAATTCGGAGAGTACCTGTATTTATCTCTGTAGCTCAGCAGTATAAGTTGTAATACTAGTTTACTACAAAATATATGTGGTCACCCCTGATCCTTACCGCTTCTGTGTCTACCAGGAAGAACCTTTCTCTTTTCTAATGACATAGCAGTGAGTTATTGAAGTAGATTCTCTTATGACATAGGGCTTTTGAAAAGTGATTTCCCAGTTGTTAATTTCCATTGTCATTTTCTGTATATAAAGAGTTGAAAAATATAAACAAATCTGAAATTTTATTGAGTTATAGACAGAATTACTATGTTATAAAATAATTGTTTTACTAGATAGTTTCTGAATTGTATTCTCAATAATGTAATGATAATTTGTTTCCAGTTTATATTTTACACATCATGGAGATTTAATGTTGAAACAGTGACTCTTAAAATACCTACACTGAATAGGGGAAGCAGTACAGAATATTAAATATAAATAAATTACAAGAAAGAAAAGTGTTTGAGGATATAAGAATATAGAAGAAACATATCAAAGTAGGAAATAATAGTAGGTTAAAACAAAATACTTATAATGAAAACATAGAGAATGAGAAAACACATAGATAGAGTAAGTAAGCAGTTGAATAATTCATATATTTTAAAAATGTTATGTACAAATGCAGAAAGGAGTACTGAAAAAGGTAATAGTAATAGTAATAGTAATAGTAGTAATTTATTTCCTTTTACATCAACAAAGGGAAATACAAAATAAAGATTACAATTATAAAATCCATACTGAAATATGCCATATATTCCTAAATCCTGAAAATCCTAACATGTTATCATGTTGCCCACCATTGAATAGTAATTCAGTCCCCATACACCTAACCCTAGGTTTTTGTGTATTGGAGGCCCTCTGCTCCTTTTTACACTTTTTGCCATTTCACCTATCCCACTCTACATTTTTCTCTTAATTGTTCTTAGCCATCTCTCTTTAACTTTCCCTAAATAGTTCCCTATATTTCTCCTGTTCCTTTCCCCTTTTACTGACAACATTGTTCTAATTACTAATTCACCCCCCCCCCCCACAAAACTGTCCCATTTACGTAGCCAAGCCTGCTCTCTCCATATCTTTGTTTGACTACAATTTAATATACAATGGAAATCTGCATTCTCTTCTCCACACAATGGACATTTATCTAGCTCCCGCTCTTGACCTATACCTTTCAAGTTTCTCACTCCTGTTCTCGCCCAAGCAAAACCTTCTCACCCTAACTTACTACATGTATCTATATATCCTTCCCTCCCCCAGGTTGCTTTTATTTCTCTATATAATCTCAGTGAGATTTTGTCACTTGTATTGGCAAAAATGTCCTGTCTGTCAATATCTTCTAATGAAAAGGGTAATATTTGTACAGGATGCTAACAGGATGTGCTAACCAAATAGTACAACAGCTAGAATTGGTAAATATTGACTGATACAAGTAAGATAATAGTAGAAAGAGATGTAAATTACTCTAAATACCCAAGGATTCCAAATAGTGACGTTTTTAGAGCAAGATACGTGAATGATTTTATTTTCAGAGACGCCCTTTGTCAGTATTACACATTATTTATTGCAGCGGAAAATTATTTCTAACATAGTACAAAGGTGAACAATTCGGAGAAACCTCTTCAATTTCTAAACTTCATGAGGTCCTCTTGTCATTGGTCTGCGCAGGTAGTAGACATGTGAACTCAAATGTAAATTTGACTTAGATCTTGATAAAGTAGCGAGGAGTTGACGGAAAATATGTGATTCCGAAAATTGCAATGTGGTCCGGACAAGCACGTATATGTAATATGTAACTGGTCAACAGGTGCATTATTGTTCCAGATTAAGTCCAGACAAGTAGTAGCATGACACGTTTTTAAACTTTCATGACAGATCCTGGATAACAAACACAAGCTCGCCATACTCAACAAAACCATATTCTCTTCCCATGAGCAATTTTTATGGTGGTATTAGTCCAAGCTTTGCCTGTCGTCTGCCCCTTCTGAAGCCAGGTTTGGATCTTGTTTTCCTCACTTCGTTTATTTTATGTGTAAATTCCCTCCGCTGTAAAATAATGACTTCTCTGTCAACAATGCCACACTTTCTTTTTCTGCTCACAAACTCAGAACCAATTTCCAGCTGCAGTTAGATAAGGCTGTTTTAAGTCTGAAACGCCATCATCGGAGTTCACCGGCAACAAACAGCACTTCATTATTAGTAAGGAACTATTGAACTTTATAGTGGATTTCTGGCTACACAAATATCGCGCACAATCCGAGACTTGCTGGAACGTGGTCTCTTCTTGATGGAACCTCTAAAGGTGACACACTGGGAAACTCGGATGTTATATTAAGTTCTGAATATTTTTTGTGCTCAACTTGTTAAATACTCTCAGGATTATTGTATTTGCGCCACTTGTTAGCAGTTTTCGTGCTTAATGCTTCATAACACCAAATTGTTCAGTCAGATTAACTTTCAAATGTTTGTTTTTGATTATTCATTCTTAGCAAACAGGTAAGTTGAATTATTTTGGTAGAAATTTAATAAGATATATGTTTTTAAAATTTAAGTCCACCGTTATATGCGCCCTGGTACTCGGACACGTCCCATGGGAATAAGATTTCAGGATCTCCTACATTCGCATGGCCTCCGAATGCCTCGCGTGGAGAGGTCGTCCATCAGCCCTTATCCTGCATGGCAGCTCGAGCGTGCGCGGTTCGATCTCGCTCTTTCGAGCAGCTCTAGACTCGCTACTCCACATTCGGTGTTCCAACAACTTTTTGCCGAACTACTGGGCCGTTACCCTAATGCCCGATTTCACCAACAAATGTTAAGACTTAACACGGGTTTAGCAATAGTTAAAACAAAAATTGCATTTCACCAAGTGTTAGCGTAACACTCGTGTTAAATCTCATGTTAAACTAACAAACTGAATTTCTAATGTAAAGTCCTTAACAACTGTAAATAGTCAAGATGGCGAGCATGAACTCAGCTGTTGATGTCGATTTGCTATATTTAAGACCGTCTAAATGGCATTCATAATAGAGTACGGCCTATGAGGAGAAATGATTTTGAGGAACTATCCGAAGAAAATTGTTTTACGGAGGTATAGACTGTCGAAACATGTTGCTATGAAGGTTACTGCGGAAGTACAAGAGAGGTTAGAACATGCATCGAAAGGAATATGGCGATCTCGCCTTTGCTTCAAGTATTAATAACCTTGCGATTTTATAATTCACTGAATTATGTAGATAATACATTGTTCACCTCCCGTCTTGAAACGTTCGTCACTTGCCCTTCTTCGTTCCTCGTTTTCAATTTACGTAATACTGAGTTAGAACATGCATCGAAAGGAATATGACTATCTCGCCTTAGTTTCAAGTATTAGTAACCTTGCGATTTTATAATTCACTGAATTATGTGGATAATACATTGTTCACCTCCCGTCTTGAAACGTTTAAGGTACTTGTTATTCGCGCCTCCTTTTAAATTTACGTAATAGTGACAAGTTGTTTGGTGGTTCTAGTAGTGACACATACATTTGAATTAAATTCGTTTCCAATATTTTCCCCGCGACATCTTTCTCTTTTACATTCACTGCATCCGTCCTCTTATTTTCCACGATATCCTTACACTTCGTCACCATTTCAATTAACAATTCTTTCTCCGTCGATCAGAAATTTGTCTCACGGCTTTATTTATGATTTTGTTCATCCGCCATTTGTGCAGACGAAAATGAAAACAAAAGCGCATCATGAGCGCATCGGAGTGCGTTCAGAAAATCATCCATAGCCTTCTATAACTGTGATATTCACAAGTTTCTTGGCGTTAACACAGGTTTGTTAACATTTTAAGAAAACAGATTGGTGAAATGCAAGAAATTTAACATTAGTTTTAGCGCTGTGACAATTGTTACGTTACATTTGTTAACGTTGATTTTAACATCTGTTGGTGAAATCGGGCATAACTATGTTCCGGTCTTTACAGACGGTTCTCAGTTAGATAGCACTACGGGTTGCGCGTTCTTCATTAACGGCGAGGCTCATAAATTTCGCCTTCTGGACTCCACTTCGGTTTTCCCCGCAGAGCTGTATGCCATCTTCTATTTGCTCCTTTTTTATTTGCAAGTTAGCTCCTGGCTCTTTTATTGTTTGCACTGACTCTAAGTGCTCTTCAGGCCTTGCAACAGCACACTGCCGCTCACACCCTTGTTTTAAAAATACAGGCCCAGATCTCGCAAATGCTCAGTCGCGGATACCATTTTGTTTTTACTTGGACCCCAGGCCATGTGGGGATTCCCGGGAACGAGGAGGTGGACGCGGCTGTTAAGTCCGCTTGCCGTTTAGCCCGGAGTTTAACAAATACGGTGCCATACCAGGATGTGCAACGTTTTTTCCGTCGCCAACTCCTATCTGCTTGGCAGCACTCCTGGACAGCTTTGGAAGGCACACAACTCCGGGCAATAAAGGAGAGCGTACAACTCTGGCCAACTTCCTGCAGGGATAACCGGCGGGCCGAGGTGATACTCACCCGGCTGAGAAATGGGCACACACGAGCGACTTATAGCCATCTGTTAAGACGGGAACCGGCCCCTGTGTGTGCTCCGTGTGCAGTACGCCTCATTGTGCGGCATGTATTGCACGATTGCCCGCAGTACGCTCCTGTTCGCCAGTCTTTGGGCTTGGGGACTAACTTGCTCGATGTTTTAGGGGACGACCCAGTAGCCGTGGTTTAGGCACTGCGGTTTGTTGTTGAAATCGGTTTTAATAAACAAGTCTGACTTGGATTTTATCTTTGTTAATTTTAGAGATTTTAAATTATTAGTCCGGTGATTGGTTGGTTATTTAGCTTTTTACTCTCTGCTTCGTACCTTTTATTTTTTTATTTTTTTTTTTAACCTTTGGATGTACTTTTAATTGGTGGCTGTTTTTATTCTCTTTTACCTTTTAGCTTAGTTTGTTTGGCTTTTACCTCTTAGTGTTAACTTCGGGCCCAAATGACCTCGTTGTCGACGGGCCCTAAAACACCACTTACTCACTCACTCACTCACTCACTCACTCACTCACTCACTCACTCACTCACTCACTCACTCACTCACTCACTCACTCACTCACTCACTCACTCACTCACTCACTCACTCACTCACTCACTCACTCACTCACTCACTCACTCACTCACTCACTCACTCACTCGTTGGTGCCCAATATTTTGTGCTTTAGCAAAATCGAGGTACATTTCCAGAGCTTCAATTATATTTTGGAAGGAAATATTTAGAGTGTGGAAGTACCACACCACCATGAAGACACACATATGATCAAGAGTCATATGATTTTGTGTAATCTATTTCGTTTTCCTGCTCGACAAATTTTACATAAAAAGACTGCTCCCGATAGAAATCCCTTCGCTTAAAGTGCTCAGATATACTTTAAAAGATCTAAGGCAATGACTTGAGTAGTGACTAACACGTATCCATTAAGCAGAAACCGAAGTTTCAGCATTATTTAGCACAACACATTTTGTTTGTCACGTTTGTTGGACTATTGACAAAACATGACTTGTTCGCCTTCGCTTGTTTCAAATGCCATACTATAACTTATCAGTTTTTACAATATGAATATGTCTACCATAAATATTATTACGAACGTGGAAATAGACACGGAAAAGTTTATTGCTTTGTTGAGAGATATTTCCTTTTTGTGATTAAGCAAAGCAGACTTAATTTGAGAGATACTGCATTAATAACTCTTGTACTAATGGCGCACAAAGATAAATGACTTGTGATCATTATTAAATAAATCGTTTCAAATGCAGTATTATCAAATTTTGAACATGTTTGTCTTGTTTCAACTACCACAATTTCTAGAGTATAGGGTTCTTAAAACTGTTTTCAAAGTACACCATATTTAACATATATTCATGACAAATTAAGTATACAACTTCACTATTCTGGAAATAATCTTAGATGACCTTTTCGTTCTGGGTGACTTTTGAATAATTAGTAAACCGTAAGAGTTATAATCCTTTCCGGAGAGAAAGGATGAGGCCAGAGGAGACAGAGAGCGGCCGTCCCAAGGAGCTACGTCAGTACTGAGAGAGGGTTCCTAGATTTTACTTTGATGGAAACCTCCCTCACACGCCAGGACAACGGAAATCCCGCCCTATTATGGTTCGGAAACACTCCCACCACTAGACCTGGGTTCGGAGATCGGCAACTGACCTACCGGAACAGGAAGTGGTTTAGTTGAGATTATCATCCTGCCATGCACCGCCGAGTCTCCCGCCGACACATCTACCCTGAAAGAGACCACCAGGTGAGAGATGATGTGAAATGGTAATGAAGATGAAATGGAGGGGCAAGAAATTGGGAGGATGTAATTAACCTACCAAACATTCGCCTAGTGAACCTCGAAAAAATCCGTGGGTCAGGTAGGTCGGCCATGAGAATCGAACCCGGACCTCCAGAATGCGGGCCACAGATGAAACTGTCTAAACCATCCTGCTCGATTATGTGGGTTAATTGTATATTTCAGAAAGATCTACATTTCTATTTACTAACTTCTTATTTACTTCCTACACTTTATCAATTATTAAAAATCTTTCACAGTGCATAGAAGCTAACAGAAAGCTGAAGATAAGCATTTTATTGGTCATAAAAATACTTTAAATATATTACATTTTAATCAAAATTGTTAGAACAAATTTGACGAAATAAAACATTACGAAAGGATCAGTTTGTGTTTTAGGATTCAAATAAAAATATTCTTGTTACGTGCTTAGAAAAATGAACTTAAATACCAATTTTGGCTTTAGTTAATTGATGGAAATTAATAATTTCTCCACACTAGCCGTATATAGACTAAAGTTTTTGATAGATAGAGTCAGCATGAAAAATTCAATGCCATGACCGGGATTTGAACCACGGATCTCCTGGTTTCCGTCCAGTCACTCTTAACCTTTGAACTACCATGGCCAACGTGCCGTCCTGACATCTCGGATGCGAGAGCCCCTAGTGGTCTACCAGGAAAATATATGAGTCGACTGGAGAATTTAATGTCAGGACGGCACGTTGGCCATGGTAGCTCAAAGGTTAAGAGCGACTGGACGGAAACCAGGAGATCCGTGGTTCATATCCCGGCCATGGCATTGAATTTTTCATGTTGACTCTACCAATTTTGGTATTTGATATAACTTCGTTGTTTTTTATAGATAATTGCAGAGAAGTGTACGGTTGCCTTTTCCTAAAACTGTGTTTTTAGGATTCAGAGAGTCTCAAAACGTCCATTTCTGATAAAATATTGGTATAAATTTTTGATTCTCCAGCAGCCGAGTGTTTCAATCCTAACGTGATCACCTAAAAGATTTGCGCAGAAACTGAAAAGCCACAGAATTTCCCTAAGACATTTTTTGAAAGATTCACAGTTATTATGAACCATGTTTACAATTAATGTATCTTAGATCAAATAAATTTATATAAATATATGAGAGTGGCATTTCCTTCCTTAAGGTGGTAGTAAGCGAGTAACCATATACCAGCATCTCGCCGACTTATGAGTTGTCTATGTGGTAGGTGTGGAATACAAATGTTTTATGGCCCTATAAGTGAGGGCAGATACGTTACGTTTGGTTCTGCCCCCAAGTTCATTTGGCAACAGTCCAGAAGGAGTCATTTCCTGTATCACGTCATGTGCGCATATTTCACTGCCTTATTAAACTGCTAAATTGATCCTCCCTGGCACGGCGTTACGCAAATCGAAACCTGAACAACCCGTCAAGCGTTAATAATTATAGCTCGCAAATAAGGACACAGGCTCTTTCAATTTTCTTTCTTTCTTCATGGGCACTCGAAGATAAATCATTTTAAATGGGAATCGTGGAAATATTTAATAATGACTTGCAGACCGAAGCAGACAATGCTTTATCAGAATCATTTATCAAAATATTAAAGAAATACAGAAAGAAAATTTTCCACAAAATCTTATACAACATTAGATCGAGTGAAGTGTTGCCGCGTCAACTTGTGTCGCTAGCATTCGGAGATCGGCCGCTCTGATCGACGTCTGTTTCATGGTTTCCCGAAGATGAGGTGGCTCCTCGTCTATCACGACTTTCAGTCCTTTATTTTCCATGTCTGTTACCGAATTGGGCAATAGCTCACTGAAATTATCATGCGATTCAATGTAATCAGAAATTAATAAAATTGCTTTGATCATGGCTTTTTAAAATTTAAGTTATTGTAAAATAAATTTATAAAGCTATTTTAATGTAATGATCATTTTCTGTTTTCTCCAGAAGTTAGTGAGTACTATACAATATCACCGCCATCACTTTTTCGGCCAGTGAGACAGTTTTATCTTCGTCCTTTTTTGTTGTAATTTACGTCCTCCAACGTTAACTCATATCGGGCGATAAATGAATTGGGTGAAATGATGCTCATATGACTCCAGGGTCCATGGAGATTACAGTTACCCGACATTCGTCTTGAAGGATAAGGAAAAACCCCGGAAAAAATCTTATCCAGGTAACTCACCCTGACCGAGATTCGAACTCGGGACCTCTTGTACGTGAGGCAGACACGCTGCCATCTACGCCACCGAGGCGAACTTTCTATCTTCTTGGTGAAACGGTACTCTCTTCCTCGAGTAGATTAATTGAATGCTAAAGGAATATATACGTGTACTAAAAGAAATATTTTGTGTGAAATGTCAAGATTGTTACGAGCTCTGAATGGTAGGGATTTTTCCTCCCCTAGGAAAGCTGACAGCAGCCATAAATTTGATGGGTCACAGCTGGCGTTTAGTTTCAAACATCGTTTGACAACAAGGGGACATCTTAGGTGGTCTAAAGTGAGATTTTCGTAACTGGGACTCCATATGTTTTCTACCCACCAACTAATTAAAAATAATGAGCTGAAGGGGGAAGCGAAGTGTCATATGGCCTAGCCGGGAACAAACAGATATCTAAAGTCAGTCGCTAGCTGGGAGTCGCTAGCTGGGAGTCGCTAGCTGGGAGTCGCTACCTGGGAGTCGCTAGCCGAGGGTCGACCGAGTTCGTCGTGCTAATGCACGCGGAAAGAAATCACGTTCATTAAATCAGTCGGTGGCTGTGAGTCGACCGAGTTCGTCGTCTAACGCACGCGAAAAGATATCACGTTCATTAAATCAGTCGCTAGCCGAGGGTCGTGCTAACGCACGCCGACAGAAATCGCATTGATTAAATCAGTCGCTAGCTGGGGGTCGGGCTAGATCGTCGTGCAGAAGCACGAAGTCAGATATCGCGTTCTTTAAGGAACGGACGAGGAAGCTAAAGAAATCGCGTTCGATTAAAGCTAGTTAAGAGCGGGGTGCTAATCCGACGACTCGTGTTATATACACGGGAGTGCTGCCACGCAAACGCGAAACCTACCATTCAGAGTTCGCGTAATTAACATGTATTTCGAGAGTAATTGAAATACAACCGATCGTCATAAGAGAATTAACCTGTGTTTCTTTCCAAGTACCCTAATTTATCCACCCAGAACGCCCTGTACCAAGAGATCCTTGCCAAAAATTCCTATATTCATAAATATTAGGACAACTCCGAGAGCAGCCGAGGACATCGATATTCTTCAAATTTTGTTAGCGATGCTGACAACCCTAGGAGCCAAGCCCCTGCCAAATAATTGAGCTGAACTGCGCGGCAATACTCACCCGACACCCCGACCTGCCACATTGGGTGTATATTCTTATAAGAAATCCTGCCCGCTTCAGTAGCGCGTGTGCCTCACGTTCAAGCAGTCCCGAGTTCGAATCTCGGTTGGGGTGAGTTACCTGGATAAGGTTTTTACGGGGTTTGCCCTTATCCTGATAGACGAATGTCGGGTAACTCTAAGCTACATGGCCCCCGGACTTATTTGAGCAACATTTCGCCCATTGTATTCTTCGTCCGATATGACTTAACGTTGGAGGACGTAAATTATAAAAAAAAGGAAGAAAAAGAAATCCATTGTTTTGATTGTTGCTGGCTTAGTTTGGGAGTATGGTGATGAAACTAGGTCTCTCCGATGGTAATCATTTGACGCAGAAAGTTCGGATTTTACCTAAATAGCTGCAAATAATGCACCTTTGAAGTTGAAAGCTGCAACTGTTGTTGTCCAAAGTGAACAAATGCGGTAACCATCGGGCTAACACTGTCTTCATCTCCCTCTAATTCAAAATATGTTTGCCGTTGCCGTTAACGCACATATGTCTTCTGCCACTTCGCGAACTTTCGTTTGACGATCAACGAGGTTATATTCGGACCTTTTCAATGACTTACTTGGAAATATGTCTTCTGGGTGGCCTGAGTGTTCATCAAAAACAGAAAGTCAACTACGTTTAAAGTTGTTCAACCAATATATGTTGCCATAGATGTTGTATTTCCTGATGCTTGTATCTCCTAGCTTGTCCCATACAAAGGTAAAAACAGAATCAACAATATTGCACTTTTTCAATTTTAGCGAAAACGCATGAACGACTAACTGAAATGCTTACCAAATACATACAAACTTAAGTATAGTGCGATCCATATAAGTTTTACGGAGATGATATCGAATTGAGAGAAGGCTATTTCCAGCAAGATGGAGCAACGTGCCATACATCTAATGACACCATGGAACTTTTAACCAGTTTCTTTGATAATCGAATAATCTCAAAAGGTCTCTGGCCCTCCCAGATCCCCTGACCTAACCTCACCAGACTTTTTTCTTGTGGGGGTATCTAAAACATAGGGTGTACAAGAATAGACCACAGACAATTGATGTTCTCAAGGAATCCATTTGAACCGAAATAAATAATATTGGCGAGGATACTCTCCGTAAAACTTCAGAGAATAAGGTGAGACGACTGCAAACATGTATAGATGCTGGTGGAGGACACTTCCAACATTTACTCTGAGATGTAAATAGTGTAATATAATCTCCCAATTGTGTGTTACATTCTGCCAAAGTTGTACCTGTGTCCTATTATTGGTTCAAAAGTTATGACCTATTGAAATGGTTCAGGTTTATATGGGTCACACTGTATAAATCAGTTCCAGGTTTCTTTTGGTGACGTATTTCAACATTACATGATGGTTACACTAACTTGGCGTAGCAACGTCATCTATTTTGAAACATGGTTCATGATGTGTGTGTTGCTTCCTTAATGTAACATGATTTCAATGACGTCATCACAAAGTCATTGGTACCTTTGTTTTATCTTCTCAGTGAATCTTTCCTTAGACTTTCTAAATAAAGCTAACTAAATTAAGCATACATATTTTATATGCTACTATTAATCAATAAATATCGAATATATTTAGATATGGCATGTACCTAATCGAGCGCTCATTCATTAATCAAGAAGATAACCAACAGAGATTCGAATCTGGGTCCTCTGCTAGTTCAAACAAAGTGCAAAAGATCTCAATGAGCCTGCGTACGAGGCTAGTTCGATAAGGGTGCTTCAATAAGGGTGGTTCATTCCCTTGTTAGGAATGAAGATAACAGTTTTTTCGAACACAAATTATTTATTTCTCAACACAGTCTCCTTTTAGGGCCATTCCTACGCTTCTCCCAACCTTCCTGCCATTTTTAACCCCTGCAAAAAAGAAAACCTCTCAAGTTCTGCAAAATACACATATGTTTCAATAATATCCTCCTCATTTGAAGTACATTTTGTTCCTGCGAGCAATTTCTTCATGTTTTGGAACAGGAGAATATGAGTGTGTGGCAGCAATTCATAATGCAATTCATGCAGTTTGGTGGCGGCAATTCCGGATGAATGTGCTGAGGCTTTCGTGATAAAACAGAACTTTCTTCCTCTGTATATGGAACCGTGTCTCCTTCAACTTCTTGTCGGGCTAATAACTCACTGTAGTATGGTCCAGTAAACGTTTTTCCTTTTTCCAGGAAGTCAATGAGTATCACACCCTTCGCATCCCAAAAACTCGTCGCCATCATTTTACCGGCCGATGAGATCATTTTTGCCTTCTCTGGAGTAGTTTATCTGAAAGAAACCCATTGTTTTGATTGTTGCTTGGTTTATGGAGCATAATGATGCATCCATGTCTCATCGACAGTGACAACTCGACGTAAAAGGTCCCTTCGGATGTCGCTTAAACAGCTCCGTACACAGCTTCGAAGTTTAAAGCCTCACTCATTTGTCCACTGTGAGCAAACGCGGCACATCGGACCGACAGCCTTCTCATCTCCAACTTATGCAAAATATGAGTTTCCGTTCCTGTCGGTATACTTATGGCTTCTGCCACTTCGCCAACTTTCACTCAATTGTCAGCGAGAATCATATTGCGGACATTTTTTAGTGACTTTGTCTGCAGGGCGTCTTGGTCGCTCCTCGTCAAAAATGGTTCTTTGACGAGGTTTAAATTCGTTATACCAACACTAGCTGTTGTCATAGAAGGCGAAAGATCCCCATAAATAGCATTTAGTTTTGCTTTTATCTTCTCGCAAGTTTTCCCATCTAAATGCAAAAAGAGAGTCACTGAACGATGTTGCACTTCTTCCATTTTAGCAAATACATATTGAACAACGTATTGAAATGTCTGTAAAATACAAACTAACCTATTTCAGCACCAGATTCATTTTAACAACGTGCAACATATGACTGTACATGATAATAACACTAACTTACCTTAACAGCCCCATATATTTTGAAACATGGGTAGCTATTGAAACAATCTCATATCTATATTGTCACCCGAACGTTGGAACTCCCTATAGAACCGGTCGGCAGTAGGGCCAGACGGGAAGCATTTAGGACACGCCTATCCATTTGTCTCGTGTCACTAACTGAAGGGATGATTATGAGAGTGGCGCGAGCCCTGTACCGTCTCTTTCCCCTCTCACCAGAGGTCTCGAAACCTCGGGATAATTGTGCGCGCCGCGAACTTTCAGAAACGTTGATCTTCTCTATATAAGGCCTGCAGTTGGCAAGTCAGTTGAGTTCTTGGCGAGCAGCCTTGAGGAGCGCCCAGTGAGGGAACGGACCGGAAGACTGTGTACGTGCATCGGAGGAGTTGTGCGTAATTGCGAGTGCAGAGTGAACCTGTGACAGACGAACTGGTGAACTGTAATTGTGTGCGCTATGTAATTCTTTGTAATCGGCAGGTGTTCCAACTGTAATTCGGTGGAAATAAAGAACATTTTGAGTTTGTGCAATTGGACTTTTAATTTCGCGAATCCACAAAGTTAAAATATGATACGATATTTTGAAAGCGTATCTACCATATGGAGATTTTACTGCTGCGTTGTATGTTGGAATGTTGAATAGATCTATGAGATTCCCACATTTTATTTAATTTCAATTGTAGCACTATATGGTAGCAATATATATTTGGTAATGTCCAGAAAGTCCTGAGGGGACACTGGGCTCATTTTATGGCAAGATATAAAGTTGTGTAAAATAGGAGATAATATTTATAATAGCCTTCATTAACATTGCAAATTAATGAGAATATGATTCACCATTCAAGGATCAATAAGCAAGATAAAAGCAACTCCGGTCATTCATTCACAAAAGACTCCAAGAGATTAGTGTTCTATGAAGATAGAGCAGATGATGTATTTCAGTCGGGAGTGAGGCCTGCAGTGCGTGTGACGTCAGGCACGAGCCGTGTAGTACCAAGTTGCCTATATAAATGGCGCTGTGAGTACAGAATCTGAGGCTTCAGTCAGGTTTAGCATACTCGATGACAACAATGTAGCTGCCACGTACCTAGTGGAACTGTTAAATTTACGTGACGATTTATTGAAGGAAAAATATACACACAGGTAGGACTTGGCTGATTTTTACAAGAATGTCCTCCAAACCAGATTTCCGAGGTTGTATTCACTTGTCGCACGGACATTGTATATGTTTGGCTCGACATACGAGTGCGAACAATTTTACTTTTCTGTTATGAAATTAGCTAAGTCCAAACCCCAAAGTACCTTGTCGGATCACAATCTAACATGCAGCCTTCATTATAAATTTCCAAGACATTACGCCCTGATATTGATAAACTAGTTGAAGACAAACGAAACAGAAAGTGTCGGAAAATATCCGCGTAATTCTGCTCTGAGTTTGTCTCCTCTGATTTCAAGAGAAAAGTACTTTATCTTTTATTTACTATATAACATGCCTGACCTTCAAGTAAACTATGAGTTGAAGTTTTATATATTTCCTAATAGCACAGAGCCAATAATAAATTGTGACCAATTGTATATTAAAGCAGTCAGCATTAATATTACAACACTCAAATTGTAAGTTGTACATATCATCAACACCCGATACGCTTCCTGTCTTTCCTAGGCTGTTGGAACCCGCACACATGAAACTATTTCCTTGCACTTCCGCAGCAGAAATCAGCACGGTGACGTCACACGCTAACCTGCCTTTCGATCGGGAGCATATTTAACGGTGAGAGCTGGCGGACCTGACGTCACACCGCCCCTACCTGTCTTCCCCTGAGATAGAGGATGACGTTTGGAGTTGTATTTTAATTGTCGATTTTATTACTGTTATCATTATTGTTGGGGTTAAATAAAACAATGTTAAAATGTTGAATTAACTTAATTATCACTCGCACTGTGTCCTGAGGCCCTCTAATGAATGCACATTTAATCATTCCATGTACTTTGCTTAATATTATTCTAAATATTTCAATCTTTAGCAAAATGACATGTTGGAGATTAGTTCCTTTAGTTGATACTATTCCAATGTTTGCGTTCATGTAGTCTCCTTGTTATTTAAGTGCTTCCTCACAACAATACGGGTTGTTAGATGTGTGGTTTCCAAAGAACGGGTGATGGATAGCCTGGGATAGATCGTGGGGGCCGGTACATGTACTCGGTGGTCAGTGAGATTTATTTTCTAACGAAACAATTTGAATTATGATTATCACAATGCTTTTATGACTAGCATGTCTGCGTCAAAATTCTAGGAAGCGGGTTCATTGTCAGTGTACACTCTCTCTAGAGTTGGAAGTATGGATGGAAATATCAACGTGCTAAAACAATAACTAATTAACTAATCCCCCAAAAATATTAAAATCACAGTAATTTCACTACTTCTAATATTTGTCATACCTATTTTGCAAAATATAATATAAAACAGGTTACATCTTGTAACTGACGAAGTTTTCGGAATAATATCAATATATATTTCATTACAATTACACAGAAGCATACATACGAAGTGCCACGATCAAATGTTTAAAAAGCTAACTATACACATGCGGGGTTTAATAGTTTCAACTCTTTGCCTGGATTGATGAGAAACACAGGAACTGACATAACATTTCAGACATATCTTAACGTAATGAAATATTTCGTCCATTATCACGCATACGCGAAAGTTACAAAAATGATATAATATAAATTACACAATTTAACGCCACTAAATTATGTTTGTACAACAAATTTAGTCTACCTCTGGACTGGACCATACCGCGGTGGCGGGGGATTTGTCACGGAGATCCAAACTTGGTCTATTGTACCTATGCTCCCAAATGTCGTACGTCCAGGAGGAAGAATGAGGCAAAAGTAGACAGGGCGGCCGTCCCAAGGAGCCATGGCAGTCCCTACACTTTACCGATTGGAAACTCCCGGACAGGCCAGTAAAACCGGCATCGTATCCACCGTAGTCTGGAAACGGTCCCAGCAGACCGGGCTCGGAGACTGGAGACCGTATTACCGAATAAGGAAGTTGATCAGGAGCATATCACATGCCATGCGCCACCGAGACTCCCGCCAACACTTCTACCCTGAAAGAGATCGCCAGATGAGATATGATTTGAAATGACAATGGAGATGAAATGGAGGAACAGGAAATTCGGGTGATGTATTAACCTACCCAGCATCCACCCCAAAAATTCTCGAAAAAACCCGTGGGAATCGGCCACAGCAATCAAACCCGGATCTCCCAAACGTGGCCTACAGACGAAACTGCCTCAGCCATCCTGCTCCGTTAGTCCATGTCTTGTGGTTTCATAATTGCATAAAATTCACTCAGGATTTGTAAGAATTATTCTCAATATTCCTTATGTTTTATTCCTCATGTTAATAGGCCAGACATGCATTTTAGTATTCATCTCATTAATTCCCCATTTAATAAGTACTTTTAAGTTTAATTTCGTATATATAAATATTAAAATATTGGCTCAGAATGAGGAATTTAGATGACGAAAATATTGTCAAACAGTGTTTGGTGGCACAAACAAGAATAAAGGGGAAAGAAACTTGGATATATAAAATTAAAAATATTTTAAAGGAAGAAGGTATGTGTTCATTATGGTTAGATAGTGGAAGAATAGAAAAGACATTCTGGAAATAAGTAAAAACAAGAATTGAAGATATGTAAAAACAAGAATTACGGACCAATCTTAATAACAAAAGATCTCTGAAATTATATAAAACATTGAAAAAAGATTGGGGCTTGGAATAATATATTGTCATCCGTGATAAAGTAGGAAGAGAAGGGTTGGCATGGTTTAGAACAGTAGTAATATACTTAAGGAATGGATATACTAAGGGAAGATGTCCAATGTATAAAAAAGAAGATAGTACTGGGCATTATATTTTTGATTGTCAGAAAACAAAATATTGGAAGGCGAATTTCCTTTGCATAAGTGGGAAAACATATCAAATGAAATAAGAGGCAAAAGAATCTCGAATCTGAGATGAGAAGAAAACATAATAAATCTGGGAACATTTATTGGCAAGGTAAGACAAAAATGGCTTTGGAAAACAGTGAAGACTAATAAGAACAACTAGAAAAAATAGTATAAGGTATAAAGGGAAACAAAAATATAGATCCCAAGTTTTAAAATGCTCCATTATATACACAACCTGGGTTAATTATAATGGAATATGCAACTCCAAAATGAGCAGTATGTAAGATATTGTATTTATGGTATATTATGTTATATGAAGTTGTATACGCTAGATAGTGTGATAAGAAATAGGAAATAAACTAACAAATATATGAATGTTCGAGTTGCAAATTTGAAAGCTGCTGACATATCCGATTTTTTCGATTTTAATTATGCTGTTCACAAATAGACCCTAACAAACTTTTTGGGGAAGCGTAGAGCCAGACTGAAAAATGCAATGCCATAGCCGGGATTTGAACCACGGATCTTCTGGTTTCCGTCCAGCCGCTCCAACCATTTGAGCTACTATGGCCAACGTGCCAACAGGACTTTAAATTCTCCAACTGACTCGTGTTTCTCCCGGTAAACCACTAGGAGCTCTCATAAACACATACGACAGCTACCTTAATGGCGACTTACTATGCTGTAAGTACTTAAGGCCCGGGCTTTATAGTTCGAACCACCATTAGGTACAATTAATGGAAATTAATAAAAACACGAGTCAGTTGAAGAATTTAATGTCATGTTGGCACGCTGGCCATATTAGCTCAAATGGCTAGAGCGGCTGGACGGAAACCAGAAGATACGTGGTTCAAATCCCGGCTATGGCATTGAATTTTTCAGTCTGGCTCTACCCTTTCATAGTGCGTCATACACACGGCTAGTGTGAAAGAACAATTAATTTCCATTAATTGTACCTAATAGTGGTATAAAGTCCGGGCCTTAAAGTACTTACAGCATAGTAAGTCGCCATTAAAGTAGTTGTCTCATATGTTTATGAGAGCTCCTAGTGGTTTACCGGGAAAAACAGGAGTCAGTTTGAGAATTTAATGTCATGTTGGCACGTTGGCCATAGTAGCTCAAATGGTTAGAGCGGCTGGACGGAAACCAGAAGATCCATGGTTCAAATCCCGGCTATGGCATTGAATTTTTCAGTCTGGCTCTACCCTTTAATAGTGCGTCCTACACACGGCTAGTGTAAAAGAACAGCTAATTTCCATTAATTGTACCTAATAGTGGTCCGAAGTATAAAGTCCGGGCCTTAAAGTACTTACAGCATAGTAAGTCGCCATTAAAGTAGTTGTCTCATATGTTTATGAGAGCTCCTAGTGGTTTACCGGGAAAAGCAGGAGTCAGTTTGAGAATTTAATGTCATGTTGGCACGTTGGCCTTAGTAGCTCAAATGGTTAGAGCGGCTGGACGGGAACCAGAAGATCCGTGGTTCAAATCCCGGCTATGGCATTAAATTTTTCAGTCTGGCTCTACTCTTTCATAGTGCGTCCTACACACGGCTAGTGTGAAAGAACAATTAATTTTTAAACCTTTTGGGGGTTGGGGATCTTGAAAATCGTATTACTGGTGAATCCTGTTGTTGACTTTTGGGTGGAGGACATCACACTCTATCATAGATCATAGGTAAGTGATAACTAAAATAAGGGTTTGCATGTTCTTGAATAACGCCGTTATTTTACGTGTATTGTGGAATAAATTAAATTTGCTTACATTTACTCTTACTGGTAATTTGTTACTGATCACAATTAATACTATCCCTGTAAACTCCTTTAACATAGATGCTATGGCATTTGTAATTAGTTCAACAAATGGGTACCTTACTAATGGACTGAAGAATGTCAAAGTATTCGGTTAACGTTGCATGTAAGTAGCCGAAATAATAAGGCATGTGGAGACTCCTAGTTTGTAATTTGCACTCCCGTCTAAACGGAAAACAACTCGAGATCAGCTTCCTCTATTGCATATAAATGTAGCAGGTGTAACATTACCCTAAGGTGCGAGAATACCGGTCTGACTTATTTGTCACGACGCTCGCGAATTATCTCGCCACATTAAAGTAATATTCATAATGGCTTTTTAGATCTTGTTTTCACGGGCAGTAATATGTTCGGCATCTTTAACTTGCAAATGACAATGTTACATCTAGTTACCCGAGATGGGATGGTTCTTTCAGCCATGAGCAGTGCCTTTTCCTTCTTTTTCTAAATTTTTTCAGTAAGATGAAGGCCAGAGGCTACAACGTGATTGGATTTAATTTCAGTACAGTTAGTGTGAACAAGCTCTCGCAAATAAAGCTTGCAATTTACTGCCACTTTAATATTGTGATCTGGTTAAGTTTTCACTTTATGTTCACATGGTTCACTGTCCTTTGCTGATATGATATAGTTCAATTGTACTTAGCACTTCTCTCCCCCTCCTCCGCACCAGGGGCCTACTGAGTTAGGTACGGGTTTGGTGATCCTGGGTTCCCGAGCCAAATCTCTCGATTGGCTGCCTCTGAGTGGTGAGAGAGCTAATGCCAAACGCCCAAACAAGGTCCACATCTGTGTTTTATCCCTATCTAAATAAAAGTAAAATAAATTAAAGTAAAGTCAAGTTAAAGTCAAAGCGAAGCCTAAACAAAGCCAGAGCAAGGCCAGAGCGGAGCCAGAGTGGAGCCAGAGCAAAGTCAAAGCAAAATAGAGAGAAGCTAAAGCAAAGTCAAAGCAAAGCTATGGTAAAGTTAAGGTAAAAGTCAAAGGAGTCAGAGTAAAAGCTATAGTAAAGTAAAATACGGTTTTTGAAAGGGCACCCTTAAATATAAATCATCTTCTGTCTTCTTCGCTACTTAGCGACATAAGAAAAATAAATTCTACCTAAGCAGCCTCTTGCAAAGGTTCCCTCACAGGGGAGTCGAACATAATGTCTCTAATCTCCCGCAGTAATAGATCTCACCGTACGTCACAACCTCAGCCGGAAAGCGCATTTAATATACCAGCACTTTGTTGCTTTAAGAACAATTCACTATCTCACTGACTATATCATAACACCATTTTTGCTTCAATTATGACGTATGCGGCAGCAGTTTGGGCAGAAAGGATGGACGATGTGCAAATAAGAAGATTGTTGAGAAGAACGCAAAGAAAAGTATTATTACGTCTGACTGGAGCTGTAAAAACAACACCAACTATGGCATTGCTAGTAACAACGGCCATTTGGCCGATTGATTTATTAATAAGATTGAAGGGCGCAAAATTTTGGGCGAAAAAAGGAAATTTAGAAAAAGTTTATAATATAACTGGAGTCAGAACAAACAAATCTTGGGTGATTAAAAATAGTTTAAAAGATAAATGGCAAAACGAATGGACAGAAAGTCTAGAGGGTAGAAGAGTGTTTGAGATTTTTCAGAACGTCAAAGAGAGATTAAAATTGAATTTTATTCAACCAACAAAAGGATTTATACATTATATAACAGGACACGAACCTTATAAGACCTATTGGAAGAAAATCAATAAAACTGAAAATGATATATGTGAATTATGTAACAAACAAGATAATCCTGAACATGTAGTATTTGAATGTGGAAGATATGCAATTCACCAACAAGAAGAGAGGCATGCGCTAGCAGGATATATCGTAAATGACATAATTCGAGATCCACAATTAGTAAATAAATTACAAGTTTTGACTAACTTTGTAAGTAAGAAAGCATGGGAGGTAAAAATATTCAAAGGAGAAAGAGTTGATAATAGGCGAAGAATAATACAAGATCCAAGAAGGAGTTCTAGAATACAAAATAGGATAAGACGGGAAGAGTTATTGAATAATCTAACAATAGAGGGAATTCAAGAAGAAGAAATAGATCAACAAGAAGAAGAATTAGAAGAGGTACAATTAGAAATTGATAATATTAATCAATTCAATGGAAGAAGATTCTTTGTAACCTCAACAGGAAGACAGGAATGGGCAGAGAGAAGAACATTCAGATCTAGGAGAAGAGATGGAGAGACATTTGCGGAATTACAAGAGGATTACAAGAGGAAAGAGAAGAGTAGAGAGAGTAATAAGAAGAGAAGTATCAGCGTGAGTTCAAAATAGAGTTGACTGCATGGGCGGCGGAGGGAGAGAGGGATGGCGGAGGCCATAGTGGACTACAGCATTAGTAGATTTAGATGTAGATTTAGAAAATAAGGATTTTGTAATTTGCGGCATACCCGCATGTCAGATTTCAAATTGGTTGGTGTTTACTTTTGATTTGGGTTCTAATTGGAGCTATGAGATCTCTTATTCTTCAGGTGAATGGTTGTAGGAAATGGATTTGTTGTTTGTTGGCTGCTCAGTTGTCTCAATAATACACTGGTTCGTTGCAAAAATTGATTTAATTCTCACTAAATTCGTTGATTCAGATTGATTTGTAGCGGTGACCACCTGTTACTAAACTTCCTAACAGAATTCTCTTAATTCTTTATACGGCGAATACTTTGCTATTATAAACTTCTTCTGCTGCTTCTCTCACGCTGGTTGCGTTATTCTTGACTCCCCTACATTTCGGACTTAGAAATCTTTGCTCCTTCTTCTTCACGCGCACTAACACGTCTTTCCCCTCGTAGTATGACTGTTGAAGTGATTTACATTTCGGACTTAGAAATCTTCCCTACTTCTTCTTCACGCGCCCTAACACATCTTTCCCCTCGTAGTATGACTTTTGAAGTGCAGTTTCGTCTACTCTGCGATTCCGTTCGTACTTTATTCTGATCCCTACTCTAACCCTTATCACATGACCAAAATAACTCACCCTTCTTCCTATTTCTCAAATCTTACATTATTATTGGTTTCTCATTTTATTTCGATTTTTCTTTATTGGTTAGCAAAACTCATCGAACTCATTGTCGTTACATCCCACCGTGAGTTGGGTCACGCCTACCCTGGGCTCTTTGTAACGGTATACATCGTTATCGCCTCAGCAAAGTAAATCCTTTTAGGTCTTACGCTTGACCGCATCTAGAAAACCTTATTGTTCCTACACATTTTTGCTTATAGTTCTCAGACATTGAACCTTTCCTTAAACAAAGAGGCTAACGTCACCTCTTCCTGTCTCCCCGACTTGTGTTCAGACTTTACAGAAATATTTTCTCTCCCTTACATGGATTCTAGCATGTTAGTTGTCTTAAATTATATTCTTGCCATCTTATTCTTAATTAAACCGCTATTTTAATCATTACTCTAATTTCATTCTAATTTCATATTAATATAACAATATTTTATATTAGTTTAGTAAAGCATTTTTTATTAATTTATCTTCTTTTTTAATTCTCGTGATTTCAGTTCATTCGCCGCCTCCTAATCGCTGTCTGATACTGCGGTTACATAATGCCCGTTTGACAAAAATGAAATACCCATTATTTAAATTTTGTCAAACCCCCGTCATGACATTTCCTCCTTATATCTTATAATTTCTCATTCCCTACTCGAAACATTTTTCGGTGGTCACCGTTTCCCTCATCTTCATCAGTGTGTTACTTTATACACATAGAATGGTCAATATGGTACATCATATACATAGAATTATAGATATGATACATTACGTACATAGACAAGTACACTGTCGTATATGTGGTTATTACCCTATATACAAATAACATTCGTGATACCTCAACTATATATACACATCACTGAATTAAACTTGTCTCACTTGACATCAACTTGATTTTACCTTATTACATTCCTTAAGTACTACATTAATGTTACTATATTACAGTTTACAATATTACATTTTACATTCAATGATTTTTTTTTTAATATTATTATATTAACTTATTGGGACGTTTCTTTATCTTTCAGTCCTTCACCGTAAGAACATTCGTCCTCACATTATTATATTTTGCGTAACGATGTCCAAATATGGTTACCTCTACCTGCACTCAGTTGTCTACCTGTAATCAGGTGTTTCGTTTACCTGACAGTAAACATTGGCAGTTCATTGTCCTGTCTTTCCACTTCACTTTTCACTCTCAACTTTCTTTCACTTTGTCACGCCTAAGTCTGTGACCTTTACAATAACAATATAGCCTTTTGGCACATGAATACATCAGTACTTATACTATATTTACATTTCACTAATTATTTTTTAAAGATCTTTCTAACATGTTCATTAGCTGTGGTTATTCTTATTACATTATCATTTTGTTTGTGCACAGGAATTTTGGAACTTGCAACTCCCACGCAGTGTTTGAATTTCAAACGAAAACGTTACCCGTACTAATTATATAACTTTTACTTGGTATTCTTTACATCTTCGTATATATAATTTCAATCACATTTACACAGGTGATTCTTGGGTCTGCTCTGTACTGTTTACAACGTTTTTCTGACGATATGGCCTTATTAGGGAGATGTTATATCTGCCTATCGGTTTACCATTTCTTGGGTGTGATAGAGCATACGCTCTGTCACCAAATATTTTCTCAATCCGGTATGGGCCTTTCCATAGCATATATAGCTTTCTAGTCTTTTTTCCTAACAAATCTGACTTGTCGAACGATTTCACTAGAACTAAGTCGCCGACCTTTGGTTCCCAATTCTTCTTATACCGCAGTTTCTTTGCGTTTCTTTTCTCTACTTTTTCCATTATTCTTTTAACAGCATTCTGGATCCGTTCTCGATCTGTCTCGGTTGTCACTTGTATACTTTCCGGAATACCCTCTATTATTGGTTCCGGTGTTAAATTCCTATGCAATTGGATAGGAGCATATCCTGTGGTTAAATTGACTGAATTATTGAATATAAACTCAATATAGTTGATGTGGTCTGGCCAGGTAGTCTGTTTCAATGAGCAAAGGACTCGGAGATGAACACCTAGGTCTTTCATTACGCGCTCGCTTGGATTAGAGCACGGATGGTACGACGTTGTATTATAGATGCGAATTCCGGCATCCTGAATGGTGTGCACGAATCGTCTTCCATGGTGTATGGACGCGTTATCTACTAATAGTGCTTTCATCTTCCCGTATTTGACTATATAGTCTTTCACTATTTTATTCGCGCATGCTGCACTTGTTAATTTCTTGAGAGGGTATATTTTCACAAATTTCGACATCACGTCGATAAGTACAAATAAATATTTTAATCCTCCTCTTCCTGCAGGGAGTGGACCGTATGCATCCGCTGCAACTAATTCTAATGGTTCCTTCCTGGTGATGGATACAGGGGGTCGATCTATCTTATAATTTAATGATTTTGCCCTCTGGCAGATGTCACATGTAGATATAAAGGTCCTAACTTTCTTGCCTAATCTAAATATGTATAAATGGTTGCTTATGGAAATCATTGTCTTCTCAACGCCAGCATGTATAAGCGCTGTGTGGTAAGCAGAAATCACTAACTCTTCCAGCGCTGCGGGTATATATGCTTTCCAAGCAGGTTTGGAAACACCATGTAACTTATACAATACGACATTTAGCACTCCGTATTTCTGTGAATTTGCTTGATCTATGGGCAGTGCCTTTTCCATAATTTGTTTTAATTTCCAATCCTGGCGTTGTAATTCCGACAATCTTCTCATCTCCTTTGTTAATTTTATACTGAAGGTTACATCCATCTTTAACACTGGTAATTCTGTACCATTACTACTGATATTTTCTGGAAGATTCCCCTGTGGCTTTATACGTGAAAGCATGTCACTAAAGAAGTTAAGACTTCCCTGTATATGTTTAATCTCTGGGTTGTAAGCCATGATCTCGTGGATATATCTCGCAATTTTTGTACTGGTCAATTTGCAATTTCGTATAAATGATAGGCTGATATGATCGGTGAATATCACAATCCTTTTATTATATATATATTGTCTAAATTTACAAATGGCATAATAAATAGCCGTAATTTCCTGTTCTGTTATGCAAGCAATTTTTTCGGTTTTCGTTAACCCTCGGGAGGCTGTGGCTATGACCTTTAATTCTCCAGTCGGTGTCTCTTGGGCTAAAATAGTTCCTAACGCCACCATGGAGGCATCCGTGTATATGAGATAAGGTAAATCTGGATCAGGCCATGTCAATAATACGGATTCACTGAAGAGTTCTTGTAATCTTTTAAAAGCATTTTCTTCTACCATAGTCCATCGCCATTTTCGATTTTTTTCCAGTAGTGCTCGCAACGGTGCGGCTTCCTTTGCATAGTTTATCAGGAACCTTGATTGGTACCCAAGTACACCCAGATAACGTTTTACTTGTTTTGGTGTCTTAGGTCGTGATATTTTCAAAATGGCTTCCACTCTTTCTGGATCAGGAGCTATATTTTCGCCTGTTATGATATATCCTAAATATTTAACTGATTCCTGGAAAAATTTACATTTGGCCCAATTCAGTGTTAATCCAGCATTTGCTAGCCTTCCGAGCACTAAATCCAAATAGGTAAGGTGATCTTCCACTGTTCTACTGTATATCAATAAATCATCTACATACTGTGACACATATGTTTCCCTTTGCGTGTTGAGTATTTTCTGCATCGCCCGTAGGAATGCGCTTCCAGAATTAATTAGTCCAAAGCAATTTCTTGTAAACTGGTACTGATATCCTCCGTGCAAAAATGAGGTATATTGCCTTAATTCAGGTTTCAACTTAATTTGCAAAAATGAGTTGGTCACATCTAGTGAGGTAAAATACCTTTGTGCCCCAATACCGGCCAAAATTTGCTCTATTGCTGGGGTTCGAAAATTATCCGGAACAATATATTGGTTTATATGACGCCCATCTATCGTCAGTCGTACTGTTCCATTTGCTTTTCTGACTATACATAGGGGACTTATAAATTTTGATGTAGATATCTCCAGAATTCCATCTTCCAACATTTCCTGTATTTTAAGGTTCACTGCCTCCTGTAAATCCAATGGAATATGTCTGCATTTATATTTGAATGGGGGAACATCATGTATCTCGAATTCATACTCAAAATCACTATAGGTCCCAGTGTGTTCCGAAAATACATTTCTGTGTTTACATAAAATGTTATAAAAAATCTCTTTTTTGTGGTCGTTAAGTAGGTTCGAGTTTGCTACTGTTTCTCTTATTCTATAGGTCATGTTTACATTATTTTCGACTACCTGGAAATCATCTGGTAGGGTAATTATCTCCTGTTCACATGCTTCTGTCTGCCCAAGTCCGTATGACGTCATCTCTAAAAGCCCTTCTTCTGCCGCTACGTACACTTCTTTATCATAGTTTCCCATCTCTTCTGCTTCTAATGGATTCATCTTAACTAGCTCCATCCCTCCTATTCGTATAAATTCTACAAAAAATGTTTCTCCATCTATTTCTTTTTCTTCATCTGTCAATCTTATCTCATTTTCTGCTTCCCTTGAGCTAAACGGAACTTTAACTATGACGTCTTTAATTTTGATTTCCAAGGCTTCCATTTGATAATTCAACTTAGCTTGAAGCGCATACAACACGTCATTACCCATAATAATGTCTACAGATAGCCTATTAATAACAAAACATACAAATTCTATTGTATCCTCCCCAATGGTGACTTTCAAAAGCATTTGTGTATTAATCTTTTGTTTGGCGTGACCTACCGCCAGAGTACAATATGCACTTTTCACGGGCAATGTTTGCAATTTCATTCCATTGTTTTTTAAGTGATAAAAGAATGCTTGACTTATAGCTGAATCTGAGGATCCTGAATCTATGGTAATGTGCCATTTTTCTTTGTTTATTATTGCAGCAATACGTGGAGCATCTCTCACTTCTTGCAATTCTGTTAAGTGGTTGTTCATTTGAGTACCGTTTACTATTTCTGTTTCTGTTTTATTCTGTACCACCCTACTCAGAGCTGTGTCCCTGTTCAAATTAAGAACTAGCGTGTTCATCCGGGTCCGATGCGGGACGTCTTCTATCGCACCCTGGAGTCGTTTCCCGTCTGCTGTGTCGTACCTGGCCTTTCATCTACCTCGGGCGCCGCGTCCCTCGGTGTGGGTGGAGGAGAACGCACCCATTCTCTTGAGAGAAGTTGATTCCTCTGTCTTACTTCAGGTCTGTCTGTATTGTTCTCTCTACCAGCGTCATGTGGTTGATACTGTCTATTAGCTTCTGGTAGTCGGAACGTCGGTCTTGCATTCCCTCTTCGAAGAAATGGGGGGTGACCCCTATTTCCATTCCTAGTTACATGTACATATCTCATAGGGAAATTATATGAATTTGAATTTGGTGGTCCCTGTCTCCCTCTATTGTTGTTAGGGAATTCCCTCGGGACGTGGGCATCGTATCTTTGACGAGTAGCCATATGGTTCGTGTTAAAATTTCGGGGATTGTGTGCCCTTTCCCCGTCATGATTATTATTATTCCACGGTTTGTGTGGACTTCTCACTGGCATTCGATTCTCATGTCTATTTTGTGAGTTTTGCGTCCCAACGCTTTGTAAAGCCGTTAACAATGTAATTGCCTCTCTCAATGTCTGAGGTCTTGCTACCACCATGTGATTTCTAATGTTCTCAGGAAGGTGGGGAGTGAGAAGAGAAATCAGTTCGCCTTCCTGTAATGGAGGTTGTAGATATTTACTCATTTGCGAATATCTCAGGAAATAATCAGTAATAGACTCTCCATTATTACCTTGGTATCGGCCATTTGTTATTTGATTCCTTACTTGGTATTGGACATTGGCGTTCCAATACTTTTCTAGGAAAGCTGTTTTGAACAACTCGTAGCTGCATCCTTCTCCCACAGTTACTCGTAGCCAATTAAGTTCGGCAGATTCTAACGCCCTTTGAACTATTATCATCTTATATTGCTCGGGTACGCCTCTGATGGCAAAATACTTTTCTAAGTCGGCCAAAAATTGTACTGCGTTGTCATTGCGACAATTAAATTTCGGGAGGGGCAATTCGCTTAGAAAATTCATGTGCACTGCTGGATACATATTTACGTTTTGCATATTTACTTCGCAATTATTGCTGCTTTGAGGAGAGACAGAAGGGGCGCTAACCTGTTCGCTCTGCCTCTCTCCATTGTGTGTATGTATAGAACAATTGGAACTCTCAGGTACCGGCCCTTGCTGTCCCAGCTGTAAGCCAGTTACAGTATCTCTGATTTGAGATATCTCGCTTACTGTTTCCCTCAACATTTGTGTATTCTCTGATTGAATATTTGTTACACGTGCTACCTTTTCTTTTAACTTCTCCATGTCAGCTGCTATACTATTGTTTACAGTGTCAACCCGGTCATTTATCTCTTGTACAAAAGTTACCTGTGTCGTGGTCAGTTCATCTAATCTTATTCTTTCCTTATTAATTTCCTCCCCTATTCTATTTTCTACTCCTGCAACGAGAGATTTGGTAGCTTCTAGGTCACTTCTTATATTACCTACTTCTCGCTGCAGGGCCTCTTTTACAGACTGGATTTCCCCTGTTATTCCTTGAATTCTGACAGTGATTCTAGTTTCTGTTTCTTTCCCTTGGCTTGTAATTTGACTTACTAATTTAGCTTCTAGTGTTTGGTTCTGTCCTACTAATTTAGCTTCTAGTGTTTGGTTCTGTTCTACTAATTTAGCTTCTAGTGTTTGGTTCTGTTCTACTAATTTAGTCTCTAGTGATTGGTTCTGTTCTACTAATTTAGCCTCTAGTGATTGGTTCTGTTCTACTAATTTAGCCTCGAGTGATTTGTCCATAGCTTCTAGTGTTTGGTTCTGTTCTACTAATTTAGCTTCTAGTGATTGGTTCTGTTCTACTAATTTAGCCTCGAGTGATTTGTCCATAGCTTCTAGTGTTTGGTTCTGTTCTACTAATTTAGCTTCTAGTGATTGGTTCTGTTCTACTAATTTAGCCTCTAGTGATTGACTCTGAATAGTCATTTGCGCCATGAGTTTCTGGAACATCTCTTGTAGATTTTCCATAACCCCAGGATTGTCACTTCTCCTATTTACATTTAAGCTACTTACACCATTTACACCCTCATCTACTGATCCTATAACATTGCTTTCCATTATCTCTTCATTAACAACTTCCAACTCTTTCTCTGTCTCCATAATTATTTGTTCCCCAGAATTTTCCATTTTAAATTTATTCTGTAGGATCTTCTTATTTCTCAAAAGCATTGAAATTCCCCTTTAAATTTTCTAATTTCCCTTCCAAAATACTTA